>JAHHFK020002889.1:0-498754 GCA_024533555.2 Aedes koreicus
GAAGCCACCACCGCGACTGATGTGTATGCGCCTAGAAAGGATTGAAGAACTTTTGGAGAGATACGGCGAGACATTGGTTGAAACTAAATGCCACGACGACTATGACGAGGATGACGAGACCTTCAACAAGGATCGTCTTGCCTACAGCGATCAATACTATTCCGTTCGGAAGTCATCCCTCAAGGACAAGGCGAAGGAGCTACAGGGTCCACCGGAGCTGGACCAGTCAACGCGTGCCAACGACTCGATGTTGCATGGTGCCCTCGACCATGTGCGGCTACTGCAGATCAAGTTGCAGTCATTCAATGGCCAGATCGACGAGTGGATTAGTTTCCGTGATTTGTTGACATCCCTGATTCACTGGCGGATCTGATCTACCGGAGGCGGAAAAGTTTCATTATTTAAAAAGGTGTCTTCAGGGGGAACCAAAGGATTCAATTGGTCCATTTAAGGAATAACGGAGGCTAATTATAATATCGCGTGAAACGCGGTTACTAAGCGCTACAATAATAGTAATCAGCTCAAAAGAAGCCAGGTTCAGTCGCTCTTGGGTCTCTTCCTTCGCTTTCTAAGGAGTCTGTTTCGGATTTACACGTTCTTGCGGAGGGTTTCGAAATGAATTGTACAAACATTAGACCAGGTTGTCGAGCCAGCGGAGTACAAAGTACAAAGTTAATTTTCTCACCAATCGTTTAGACCCGGTGACCCGCCGAAGTTGGGACGAGTTTTCATCCACAAAGGAACAGGATATTTTGAAGGACCTGACGGAGTTTCTGCAGCGAAGGATTCGGGTCCTCAAGTCGCTTCAACGAAGGCTGCTGAGTCCAGGGGTGCTCAACCGTCGCAGCCACATCACCAGAGGCAGAAACTGTCAACGCAGCGAAGGCTAGCTACAGCACGATGCAGTCGTCATCAGGATCACGATGTGTGGCAGTGTTGGTGTGAACCATTACCTCCATCAATGTAACGTGTTCCAACGGATGTCGGTAGCCGACAAGAGATGCGTTGCTGAAAACGCACTTTCTCTGCAGGAATTGTTTTAGAGTTGGTCATTTGTCTAAGGAATGCAAATCCAAGTTCAATTGCAAGAATTGTAAGGGTCGTCCGTCACCTATATTTGGTGTGTTTCAGGTCGGGGAAGGATAGTTCTGCAAAAGTCGCAGCGGTCGCTAAGGGTAACCATTCTTCAATCCCAAAAGGAGTCCTCCGGAGTCAACGAGTCTTCTGGCTCAGTTTCCTCTCAGGTAGTCAACATGGCGGCTACCGACACTTCGGTTTCCGGAACGGCTCAACAATATTCTTCGTAAGTTTTGCTAGCAACTGCGGTCGTCGTGTCGTAGAGAAGATGACCATGGTGGACGGTTTCCTGCTCGTGCTCTCTTGGATTCGGGCTCAGAGAGTAATTTCACGGAGCGACTGAGTCAACGGATGAAGACCCAAAGAGAAAGAGTGGATATCTCGGTGCGTGGAATCGGTCAAGCAGGAACCAACGTCAAGCACAAAATACAAACGGTGGTGGCGAGTTTCTCCTTTCTCGCAAGCAATGAACTTTCTCGTTCTTCCCAACGTGACGGTGAATCTTCCTACAGCTACAATGCACACGGATGGTTGGTCGATACCCCCAGGAATCAAACTGGCATATCCCGCTTTCCTTGAAGTCGAGCAGGGTGGACTTGGTGCTCGGTATCGAATCATTTTTCGATTTCTTCGAAACCGGTCAAAGGATCAACCTAGGCAACCAATTGCCGACGCTGAACGAATCGGTTTTCAGATGGGTGGTGTGTGGAGGTTTATCCAATTCTAATCAGGATCTGCACATTACCTGCAACGCCTCCGCAACAGAGAAACTGGAATCTCTAGTTGTCCGGTTCTGATCTAGCGAAGAGGTTGGTTCGGTCAAGGTACTGTCACAGGAGGAAAAACGATATGAGGACCTATTTCGAAATACAGTCCAACGAAATTCCCATGGCAGGTATACGGTCACACTTCCGAAGGAAGAAGGCGCTTTTCAAAGGTTAGGTGAATCCAAGGACATTGCGACCCGGCGTCTCCAAGGTATGGAGCGAAGGCTGGCAAGGAATGCCAACCTTCACAACAGCTACCACGACTTTATAGAGGAATACGAGTCGATGGGACTTATGGAAAAGGTCGAAGGGGCGGCCTTAACAACAAAACGGCGATGTTTCTTGCCCCATCATCCCGTTTTCAAGGAGGACAGCGCTACTACCAAGGTCAGGGTGGTGTTTGATGCCTTCTGCGCAACGTCATCTGGCGTATCGCTCAATGACGTGTTACTGACTGGACCGGTAGGCCCGCAGGATGATCTCAGGTCGATTATCATGCGAAGCCGTACCAAGCAAATAATGCTCGTTGCTGACGCCGAGAAGATGTTCCGGCGGATTTGGGTACACCCGGAGGATAGGTCTCTGGAGTGTATCTTGTCGCGCTCAAATCCTCAGAACGACATCAATGTGTATGAGCTCAAGACCGTTACTTACGGTACCAAACCAGCGCCGTATTTGGCTACAAGGACCCTTAAACAGCTAGCGGTGGATGAAGAAACGGCATACCCCCTCGGATCACGTACGGCGAGCGAAGACACCTATATGGATGATGTTATCACGGGAGCGGACACGGTGGAAGAAGCCTGGGAATTGCGAAAACAGCTGAGCGAAATTACGGAAAGAGGTGGTTTCATACTCAGGTGGTGGGCATCCAACAGTCCCAAGGTCTTGAAGAGACTTCCTAAAGACAGTTTAGCGATTCGAGCAGCGGACGGAATCAACCAAGACCCGGATCCGTCCATCAAAACCCTCGGGCTCATCTGGATGCCGAAGAGTGATCAACTGAAGTTCAACTTCAACATTCCTTCGGCACGACCGAATCAGCAGTTCAGCAAAAGGGAGGTACTCTCGGCTATAGCTACGCTATTCAACCCCTTAGGATTGCTTGGAGCAGCAATCACAACTGCAAAGATAGTAATGCAGTTGCTGTGGAGACATCAAGACGCAGGCCATCGTGCGCTGGACTGGGATCAGCCAATACCTTCGATGGTGGGTGAGGTTTGGAGGAAGTTACTTGCCAGCTACCTCTGTTGAACGAAGTCAGGATCGATCGCTATGAAATCGTTCCCGCTGCCGTTTCCAAGGAGATTCATTGCATCTCAGATGCTTCCAAGAAGGCGTATGGATGTTGCATTTACGTAAGGAGTGTAGATGCAGCAGGAAGGATAAGTGTATGCCTTTTGTCGTCAAAATCACGGGTGGCGCCCTTGAAATGCCAAACCATTCCGCGCTTGGAACTGTGTGGCGCTTTTTTATCGGCGGAACTGTTTATAAAGATTCTGGATTCGTTAAAAATATCCACGCAGGTGTATTTTTGGATAGACTCTACCTGTGTCTTGCGTTGGATCAAGGCCTTACCGACAACCTGGAATACGTACGTCGCTAACCGAGTGTCGAGAATCCAGACGCTCACGAGTCCAGAACAGTGGAGACACGTTGCAGGGATAGAAAATCCTGCCAATCTCATTTCGAGAGGCATCATGCCAGAGGACATTGTCCACAATCGTTTCTGGTGGCGTGGGCCGCGATGGTTAGAGGAGGAACCTGGTGGTTGGCCTGAACCACCGGAGCCATTGAGCGCAACTGAAGCAGAGAAGGAGAAAAGACGTACGGCCATCGCATACACTAGTTCCCAAGCCGAGGAGTTCAACGAGTGGTACCTAGGGCGTTCTTCATCATACATTGAGCTCGTTAGACGAACGGCCTACCGGTTACGGTATCTGAACTTGTTGCGTACACCACGAGAACAGCGTAATCCACCGAAGTTCTTCACAACAGCGGAGTTGAAGGAGGCAGAAGTCAACTTGGTTCGGAGAGTTCAGCAAGAATTCTTCGTAGAGGAATGGAAGGCATTATCCAAGGCAGTATCGGTTCCGAGAAGGTCACCACTGCGTTGGTTCAACCCGTTTATATCAAAGGATCAGGTGATTAGAGTAGGAGAACGACTAGCGCATTCGAAAAAGGCAGAGGATACGAAGCACCCTATGGTCCTACCAGCACGCCATCAGCTTACAAGGCTGATTTTACGCCACTTCCACGAGAAACTACTACACGCTGGGCCGCAGTTACTGTTGGCAACTGTTCGATTGCGTTTCTGGCCGCTGGGAGGAAGGAGCGTGGTTCGAAACGTAGTACACCAATGCATGAAATGCTTCCGGGCAAAACCATCATCGATCGAGCAGTTTATGGGAGAACTGCCAGCACCACGTGTTACCGTATCTCGACCGTTTTCCCAGACCGGCGTAGATTATTGTCGGCCTTTTTTTGTCCGGCCAGCACCCCGGCGCCCAGTGGTAAAAATGTATGTCGCTGTATTCATTTGCCTGTGTACCAAGGCAGTGCACCTCGAACTTGTTTCGGACCTGACTACTGACAGGTTCATTCAAGCCCTATGACGATTCTCGGCCAGAAGAGGGAAATGCGAAGATTTGTACTCCGATAATGGCAAAAACTTCGTAGGAGCGCAAAATAAGCTGAAGGAATTTGACGATCTACTGAGGATGAAAGAACATCAGGAGAGTGTGGCGAGACATTGCTCAGAGCAAGGGACACAGTGGCATTTTAACCCGCCGAGTGCTCCTCACTTTGAAGGTCTATGGGAGGCCGCGGTACGGTCCGCCAAAATTCACTTGGTTAAAGTAGTAGGAGAAACGCCGTTATCGCCAGAGGATTTTTCCACGTTGCTAGTTCAGATAAAGGGTTGTTTAAATTCAAGACCGTTGACGCCCATGTCTGACGATCCCAACAATCTGGAGCCATTCACACCGTCTCATTTTTTAATCGGTTCCAGTCTGCAAAACTTACCGGATCCCGATTTGGAAGATGTCCAACTTAACCGCCTGGATCGCTTCCAATTGATGCAGAAGCTGCTTCTAGATTTTTGGAAGAGATGGCGACGTGAAAGTTGTGGAACAGTATCGCCGCTTGCCCGAAGCTACAACCCTGGTGCACTAAACTACGAGCCTACATCTGCTGCTGATCATTGGATTGCAAAACAATAGATTGTCTGCGGTCCAGCAAACAATCAGACAGCAGGTCATCTATAGCGATAGATTTTACAGAATTGGAGTGCGAACAGAAAGCGAAAGTGATCTGTAAACAATCATGTCTATCGATATCTCCGGCAATGCGTTATTCGTGAGAGCTCTGATCGGACTTATCTTACCAATCAGACCAAGGCCAGAGTGGCCTCTGCTGTATACAGAAGTTATCTCCATTCTATTGGCTGCATTTCGCCAGCCTCGCAGCCTAAAAATGGTCCGCAGGTCGTCTTTTACCTAGCTCGTTGGGTGCCTCTTCTTTGTGTGCCCGCCGATTTGTTTTCGAGAATAATTTTAACTGGACTGTCGTCTGACATTCTTATGGCCTGCCAGCCCACCGTAGTCGACCGATTTTAGCGGTGTGTACGATGGGAGGTTCTCCCAGCAACTGATGCAATTCGTGGTTCATTTGCGTCCTCCCGTCTTCCATCTGCAATCCACCGTAGATCGTATGCAATACCTTCCGTTCAAAGACACCAAGGTCTGCATTGGTCTTCCAAGAGCATTGTCCAGGTTTCGTGGCCGTGGAGGACTACCGGTTTAAGTAATGTTTTGTAGATGGTCCACTTTGTAGTTTGGCGAACTTTGTTCGATCTTAGCGTTCTCCGGAGTTCAAAGAAGGCACGATTGCCAGCCACAATGTGTCTTTGTTTTTCTCTGCTTGTGTCGTTATCGGCGGTAACAAATGCTCCCAGATACACGAATTCGTCTACCACCTCAATTTCATCACCATCGATCTGAACTCGTGGTGGGAGGCTAAAATTGTCTTCTTTGGAGCCTCTTTCGTTCCTGTATTTAGTTTTCAACGTATTAATCATATGCCTACCCACGTAAAAATATTATTCCAGCCGTATAGCACTCCTCCCGGCTTTGTTGATAAAACTACAATCAAAACTGTTTTGTCTACCAACATCTCCTCTATGCTTCTTTAAAGCCGAAATTTGTACAAAATGGTGAAAACAAGTTAATAAAACCTTTATAAGAACATAAAAATTTTGAAAATGTTCTAGTGAAAGATGTTATGACCACTTGAGAACCTTCGTAAAACCTATTGGCTGCCATGAAAACCAGAATGTGGCCAAATGGCCACATCTGTCAAACTTCACTGTGAAATCGAGGTTGGTTTTTGTTGTTCTGCTATGTTCGATTCTCTGCTCTTCTGATTCGTTTAGCAGTAAAAAAAGGTCTAGTGCTGCGGGAAATTTTGTTTGATAGCAAAATATCCAAAACAAATTGTGTTTTCTACAGCGTATCATGCTCCAAATTATATGCGCACTTATTTTTATGGTGAATATTTTGAATACGATAAGAGCCGAAAATTAATGCGCCTCGGAAATTATGCAAATGCAACGTAAATCAAATTAAAACAAATATATCCGATAAATTAATCATGAATTTCCGGAAAAAGTCTTGGAATTGAATCAGATTATCTAAAAGAATGCCGTAATTAGCCTCCAATCTAAAGTTTATTGGCATGCCGTTGAATATTTAATGCATTTATTTTTCCACGTTTCAATTATTTCTTATATTTCAATATGGCGATTGGAAAAAAAATCACAGTTTTGCCATAAAGCCAATTTATCTTCGCAATGACTATTATAAAACTATTTGGTCTTATGGAGACTTCCTTCAATGCCAATTTGCCGTTTAATGCATTAACTGGAGGCAAAATCGTTTTACTATGCTCTTCTAACTGACCATAATAAGATAATATCAATGAGTCCTAAAACGGTATTTCAATACAGCATTTTACGAGTTCATAAAGTCGAAATAAAACCTTTGATGGGAGTAAAATGAATTTGAGAAACAAGGTCTTAAGATCGTTGTTAAAAAGCTGTGTAGGTTCTCGTGAACCTGACTAAAATATGAAATCTATTGGCACCTCTTGGTGCCATAATAAAACCAAATTGATTTTAAGTGGCTTACATAATACTTTTATAAAACTTAATAAAGCAGGATGGTGTAAGAAATGTTACTTGGGTAATCTTAATTACTTCGGCCTTAAGTAACTTTCCGCCATCGTCCCAAAGTAACGTGCTACAATATCAACGTCGTCGGTGAAGCCAAAACGTTGGACAGACTTCCTGAAGATCGTACCACTCGTGTCTATCCCCGCTCTTCGGATTACGCCCTCCAATGCAGTGTCAAATAGCAAACAAGATAATCCATCACCTTGCCGAAACCCTCTCCGAGATTCGAAGGGACTCGAGAGTGTCACACATCACTCGATCGATCGTTGCTTTGACCAACCACATCAGGTTTTCTGGAAATTCATATTTGTACATGATCTGCCATATCTATCGTATCGTAAACTGAATTGAAATTGATGATAAGATGGGAGCGGCGCTTAGTAGTTTCCTTTAATTAATTGTTAAATTTGTTTACCCAATAACCAATAGTAGAAAGCAAAGCACACCAAACATTTCAATGAAATTAGGCAATATAATTGTTCAAAATTTTATGAAATAAGAGACTAGGAATTCATTTCAGTATCAAAATTAACATTTGTAGATCATTAGAACACAATAATTCATAAAGCATGCAATGTGCTTAATTTTTTAAAATTTCAAGGATCCTTACACGATCAAATCATTTTACGTTGCTTATGTGATATCAATATTAGAATATTGCAGTGTTGTTTGGTCTCCATGCTCATTTTTAAATGCCATTTTTCAACAAGGCAAGGCATAATATTGATACAACAAATCAATACTGAAATTCTCTGACACTCAATCCTTCAAATGGAAACGGCTGGACGCAGTTAGCATGGTAGTTTAATTGTTCGAAGCAATGTAGACTAAACACTAAAAAGTGTTTGGTAGATTTTCAGAATCTTCATATAAATATGATTCAAAAAACTATTTAATAAGAGCCCATGTATAGCTCAAAAGGAGTTCTTCACTTCAACCGGTGAAACGGTTCAAACCTCCTCTTAATATTGACCCATTTTCTCACCTTTAACTTATAGTAAACATTCCACCCTAGTATGAACTAATTTTGAGCCAATTGTAACGATGGTAATTAGACCAACAGCTTTCGTTCCCATCAAACCGGAATCCTCCACCGAACAAACAAAAGCCAACCAGCTGAACATGACTAATCCGGTTCTGATCCTCCGAACACTTCCATTCAGTCAACAAATGAATTCAAACGTCGCTCGTCGCTAAGACGCAAACGACAGAACCTAATCAATCTGAGGAAAAAAGACCCCGACATAATCTGAGAGGAAGTGAGGCTTTTTGTCCTCTGCATGTGCCCCTCGACTAAAGCCCATGTCCAGCACGAACCGAACCACAAATCGATCGACGAAGGAAACCACCTTCAGCTGGCGGTCCGTTGTTTCGTAGAACGATTTTAATTTAATTTACTCATGTTTAAGCATACCAAATGCTGTCCCGAAAAAGCCCTGATCCGAGCAAGCAACTCAATTCATTATGTTATTAAAGTGAATGGATTTCCTACCCAATCCCTCTTAGTTCCCTTTGCCATTCACTCTCAGAAATCGAGCAGGCTAATTCCTAGACAACGGTCCCCTGCCGGGTGGTGTGGGTTTCCTATTCACATTCGAACACAATTCCTGCCAACGAGTACAACGAATCAAAAAAAGGATTTTCGTGCTCGAACGTCCTTTCTTCGATTCTGACCGAAACCTTGCCGACACATATTGAGAACAAATTTTCTAAGCTTGTCAATTGTCCTCGCACCTTTCCACTCCTTCAGTTCCTCCGTTGCGTTCGTTTCCTTCTGCAGGAATCGGACGGGCAGGAAAGCGGGCGGCAATGGAACATTCGAAAGTGGATTTCCATTGTGCTCACACGAATGGAAGTCAGTCGTGTCTAATGGGTTTTCCGTGCGGTTTCTGTGGAGACCAGGACGTGCTCATACCTACATAGACCCGAAATCATGCACACACTCTCACACATGCATACACGAAACCAGGGATCCTTTCCGGGCAGGGTTTTCTCTAGATATAGCAACACATTTGTTGGTCGTATCTAGGCCCGAGTGTCCCATCTATGCCTGAATGGATTGTATTCAATCGTCCCAATTAGTTATCGTACCGCGACGCGAGCACCAAATCACGGGTGGGAGTTTGGGACTCGAACTTCGGGACTCGAACTTCGGGGAAATTTGTGTCAAAGTGATAAGAGCGTGTTCACCGTCGTCTTGGGTTTCCCGAAAAACGTCAGGAAGCTTACGCTTGAACAAAATAAACAACTTGAACCCTGAGTGTGTATCCGTTTGCTTCGCTACAGTCTCAAATGCTGTTTAACTTGGCTTCTCTATTCCACCCAAACGCACTCGTAACAGAAACCCTTATCAAGTGGCTTGAAACGGCCATATTTTCAAAACCACTAGAAAAGAAAACAACTCGACCTGGCAGTCAATATAGTCCCATCTAATAAAGGAAATTTATGATATTGATACCATTTTTTTTTTCGAGGGTCGTTGCTGTTTGCCTGCTGCCGCGACTGATTGGATCCATCGACCGACCCGATAGGTGAAAAAGAACACACCAAAACAACAAGGCAGACAGCAAGCAGCGCTCCGCGGAACGAAGAATCCGAAAACTAAATGAGCAATCAACGGCAGATAATAAAGAAGAAAAATCTCCGAGCCCGGACCGGAGTGCGATGATCCCGATATCCGACCGATACGCACATAGACCAGCGGCAACGGGGCGAGGCGAACCGGCCGCGGAGTAGAAAAAGTTAATTAACTTTAAATTATTCATAACGCGGTTTTTGCTCGGATCAACTGGGCGAAGATAAAGAAGAAGAATAAGAAGAATAAGAAGAAGCTGTTGGTGGAAAATGCCCGATTTTTCAATATCTTATTTATTGGCTTCGATTTAGGATGGCGGAAGCTCATCAAAGAAATTGCTGGTGGTAATTCGCGTGGATTCCCTTCGATGACTGCAATGAGTATGGTTTGGTGGTTCTAGTCGATGATGAAAACTTTTTTTTTTGCGTTTGACTGATTTTGGAGCAGCTAATGATATTTGAAGCTTTTTGATGGGCTACTTTATTGATGGACGCTTTCATGGGTGATGTGATTTTCGTAGGATTTACAAACTGCGCCGGAACAGTTTTTCAAAAGGTTGTGAAAATTTATATTTAATACAACGCACAGGAATGGACCAACGCACATCAGTCATGACTGTATAATGAGCCGGGTAAAGTTTTTAGACATTCTATGAAATGGGTCGAATTTTGTACGCAATGATTCACATACGGGAACATTTCATGACTTCCTAGGAACAGAAGATCACACTTTTCAATGAAAATTCGGTATTGGCAAACAAATTTGAATTTAGAATAACTGAAGGAATACTCATCTACAATACCCATGTTGAGATTGCCTATATTGTTTTTAAAGCCTCATCGCAGTTAGGATTCATCTTACGCTTTGCAAAAAACTTCAAAGACGTTTATTGTCTGAATGCACTATACTGCTCTTTAGTTCGTCCTTTTTTGGAGTACTGTGCTGTCGTTTGGTCCCCTTTCTACCAAAATGCAGTCCAGAGGATCGAAGCCGTTCAGCGAAGGTTTATACGCTTTGCTTTGCGACATCTTCGTTGGCAAGACCCTCGCAGATTGAGAAGTTATGAAAGTCGGTGTAAGCTCATCAGCCTGGAATTGTTGGAAGGGAGGCCAAAGCGTGTTTCGTTGGTGACCTCCTTCAGGGAAACATCGACTGTTCAACTTTACTTGGTCTCTTGAACATCAACACTCGACGACGAAACCTACGTTTACAATCTTTCTTTATAAACCGGCACTCAAGGACCAACTACGGCAAACACGAACCTGTGCAAGCATGTGTCGCGTTTTCAACAGCTGTTATAACGTGTTTAATTTTAATGTATCCCGTGATGTTAATAAGCGTTGTTTCCGAAGATGTATGTGTTAGTTATTGTATGTAATTAAGTGTTATCTAGTTGTCATTGGGATAAACATTTTTATCTGTTGACGAATAAATAAATAAATAAATAAATAAACCAAGATATATATGTAAAAGAATGCTTGCAAACACGCTTATTGCCTTTTTTGAAGAAACATAGTTGTTCCGTGCTGTTTTGGCCAGACCTCACGTCTTGACCTAACGAAAAAATGGCTCAGGAATATATTTTGCAAATCGTACCCAAGGAGAAAACCCCTCCAAACTCGACGGGACTGCGCCCAATTGAAAAAATACTGGGCAATCGCAAATAGAATCCTCAAGAGAACTCAAAAAACAGTTGGAAGTGGAAAACATTTCTAGGCAAATTGGCGTTCAGCATCAAATACGGTGGATATAACAGCGGTACAAAACTTGATCAAAGGTGTGAAACGTAAAGCCCAACAGTTCGCATTTGGAAAATCGGAAGCCTAGTGAAATCATTTTCCTGGGTTTTGTAGACCATGAACTTCTGAAAGAAATAAAGATTGATAATTTATATAATAAACTAATAAGTGTGCGATTAATCATGTTTGACCAATTTTTGACCGTGCCACCCTTTAGTCGATCAGGAGCAATGCCTGAAGATACTTGGAATGCCTCTCTTCTAGAACCATTGAAAAGCAATGAATTTTCAGCTTAGTACCAATGTAATGCTAGTAATTTTAAGCGCATGAATACGAGCTGAATGAGGTTCTTTCCCGAGTAACACATCTTCATAATTTTATGTTGAGTAAGCTTCTTTATAACCAATTCTAGTCCTATAAAACGTAGAAAGTGTGTGTGTGTTCTCGATAAACGATTGTTTCAAGTGTGACGAGCAACCGTCTCCCGTTTCATTGATTACACAAGAGGGAAGGGGGAAATAGTGTAATTTTGGTCGCGAAAGTGAGCGATAATAAAAAAAGGAAAAGAAACATCAAATGCTAATGATTGTTAAATTGTGGACAAAACTTGTTTTGGCACGGTTCTATGAAAAAAAATGTAGCCTATGAAAAAGAAAAAGGATTTAGCCGAGCAGCAGCGGCTTTCCTTTAAATTAACAAGGTAACGGTTGTAGAAAAATAGTTTTTAAAAAATTATGGAGAGTGTGAGCTGTTTAGTGGAATACCTGTAACTAGAAAATAAGAAGAATGATTAGTAATTTCCATTTAATTCCAACTACCTTTATAGCTTATCTTGACAGATACGCGTATTTCGTCTACAATGTGCAGACTTCTTCAGTGTCGTGTACTTCAGTGTCGTGTACGAGTATTAGTACACGACACTGAAGAAGTCTGCACATGGTAGACGAAATACGCGTATATGTCAAGATAAGCAATAAAGGTAGTTGGAATTAAATGGAAATTACTAATCATTCTTCTTATTTTCTAGTAATAGTTTTTATTTGAAAATTGGAAAAATCATTCTTATCAATATGCAACTCTAGGAATGGACAGCAATTTTCTGCTAGAACCAAAGATGTGAAGAGAACTTATTGAAGTAAGAGCACGGCAGGTTGTGAAATTGATTAGAAGTAGTTGAAATTGAGAGTATGGCATGTTTGGAAGGCGGTATCTTATCGAGCAGATAGACTCTTACCTAGCTACCACAATACATGGTAGGCAAGAGGGAAGGGAGCCCCCTTGACAGGCAAAAGTTTACCCACTCGATCATGCTCATATATCGCCAAATGGAACGGATCAGTTCTAGCGATGTGAAATTTCTGTTTACACTTCCCAAAGGCTACATGTGACAGAAATCAATTTCCAATTAGAGGTATTTCTATGACACAACTACTAGTGTTTTCGGTTGTGTTTCTCTCGTCGTCATTTACTTTAACAACCTCAGAGAGAAACCCGATAACTTGTTGTATATGCTTTCTCTTCACATCTTTGGTTCTAGCAGAAAATTGCTGTCCACTCCTAGGGTTGCATATTGATAAGAATGGTATTTCCAATTTTCAAACATTATAATTAATTACGTGCTTCGTGCAACAACAAATAACATAATTAGTTTATATGTAATAGTTTTTATGTTTGCATTATGGGATTGTATCAAAGGGATGAGGGATGGAGTCGGTTGGGTGCCAAACTAGCTGTCATTTGTGGCTTAAATGTATCTTATCCTTAATGCGTTGTTTCCCCATGTAAAGAAACTATATATCTATTTCGCATGTTCTTATGTCACAAAAGAAACCGCTTGTGTTAGTCTCGGAGCGGTGCAAAGTTGTTAGCTAACCTTTTTAACTGTCTACTCTAAGTTGAAACCAGTCCAGCACGGATTCACCAATCATCGTCGAGTTCATTAGTAAAATTCCTGTCGGGTTCAAAGCTCCAAATCAGCACACGCTTCCTCTCCTGCTGGCCTGGTCAACCACTTCGTGCAGAAGCAACGGGAGCATTGGTGCCCACGGGGACACGGAACACCGTGCATCATCACCCGGAGTGCGAGCTGATCAGCATCTATTCCATTATGAAATGCGTAGGCACCGTCTCAGGTCCCAACCGAGCGCAGAGACAATAGGAAACGGACAACGTCGTCATCAGCAAGCGCGATCGTGTCATGGACCCTTGCCCGACCGATGTGGACTCGACCCGTGTGAGCTGCCGCGCGTCCACCACTCCACGGAGATTTATTACATACGATTCTGAAACTAATTTATCATTTAATGAAGTGATTGTTGCTGTTGGCTAGAAACATTTTATTGCCTATCACTTCTCGTGGCGGTTCCCTCTCGCGGTTTAGTTATGATATGTAGCTGAACGAAGCATTTCGGTGCCGTTTTAATGATCACCCTTCTTTGGATGATGCTGATGATCCGCGAGGGGAAATGAGAAAAGACCTTCCTCAATGCCAGAAAGATCAGATCATCCCACCGTCCATTGGCGTTGATCGGAGGCTCTCCTTAACAGGCAGAATGATAGATCGATCAGATGAGATCTAACCGCTGAAGAAAGGGCGATAGTCCGGTGTAGTTAAATAGAAACGATATTTCTTCTCTCGGTCAATTGTGGGTCTGATAGAGGTAAAAGTCGTTGGCACTAACCTTGACGCTTCAAATCCAGACAAAATTTCAACTTTAATTAAATTTCTGTTCACGTGCCTGCCAAATATAGCGTCACTGGATTCCCAAAGGCCAAATGAATCTCTCCGACGATGGCGATGGCTTCATTAACCGCAGATGCTTTCTGCAATTATCCTGCAATAGGCGGCTTAATTGCACATGCATCCTCGCGAACCACTTGCCATCGCAATCAACCGCAAAACGTTTCAGAGGTTCGACCTTGCACCGAAACTCGGTCTGACTATGTAGCCAAATTGGTGACGCGTGCCTCTTCAGAGCAGCCAGCAGTCCCCGTGTTTAATATTGCAAAAACATTACTCATCTCGCAAAGTCTGGCTGCGGCGCTGTAGTAATTCCCAGGAACTGGTAACGCTTTCCTCTCTAATGGAGCTGTAAAAATTCAATAAAACTTTCCCCGAGGACACGGAACGGAAACGGTCGTTCCCGTGTCAGGCAGTGGAAAACCGTTGTTGTTCGGTGCGTGGTTCAACAGAACTAATGAAAATGATTAAATTACTCCGGGCACGCGTCGGCAATAATTCATGCTACGGTTTTTATTAATGCATCCCCTGTTGGATCACGCTTTTGCTAGAGTTTGTTGGTTGCCTCGGACGAAGGGACTCAAGTTGGTTGACATCCTCGCAGGACACGGCTTTGGCTAAGGGCAATGTGTGAGTGCACTCCAGAGGGTTAAGTACTTTGTGTTTTGCCTTTGAACTGAAGTCAAAGGGCACGGTTTGAAAAATGGGGTTGATTGTGCTTTTGAAAGTTTTGTTTATGAGTCGAGCATTATTGGGCGGCCAAAATGGATCTTATTTGAAGGATACGGAGCATTTTGTTATTGTCTTTATTTGTTATCATTCAAACACTGTTCTCTGGACACACACATAATTAAAATTAACAGTCGCTGGTGTAAAGAAAATAAATGAGAGAGGCGGAAAAGTTAAGGAGCCAACCAGCTGATTCTATTTTATCAGATTCTATCTTTGACACATTTCTTAGAGCGGCATTTTTAATTCTAAAATAAGACCCTCAACTATTATTGAAAAACGGATGATAACAGTAGATTTTCGAATAAGTGGGAATTGATTAAGCGTGTCATGATGTAGGGTTTTTCCGTTCACCTGGCATTCGTTTAAATATTGCTCATTAAAATAGTGAAAAACCAATGATGATTATGATGATTATGGACCCGCCACAAGCCCAAAAAATGGTTTGAGACGGCCGATTGATCCTTAAGATAATATCATATTGAACAACATTTTAATCAGATTTAGCATCAAAAACAAATCAAATCGGATGGCATTTACAAATTAAAGCTCCTGGATCCCTTTCCCTCAATAAACCGCAAAATTATATATGTAAAAAATGTCGTTTATTTCAACTACAAATTTTCGCGGACATGTTCCAGTGATCAAAAAGATCGACAAAATCCAGTTCTGAAAATTCCACACAAAAAGTGCTGAAATAACTTAACTTCTATCTGATCTACGTATCATTTTATAACCATTTTTTTTACTTTTCTTAGGGTGGCTTAAATTTGAAAACATTGTAAGGATGACTTTTGAGGCATGAGGTGATACATTTTAAAGGTAATAAATAATTGCTAGCTATTTTCCCTGGCCAAGGATGAAGGGTTTGACGATGATTTGTCAAGTGTTGATTTAACCTATCATTTGATTAATAGTAGTACATATGGATAAATTTCTCTTAAAATAAATTATTGATTTTTTTCGAAACATGATTAATCATACCTTCAAAGGGACCACCATGGCTGAAGTACGTTTCAATACTAACAATTATAACTAACCCCAAAACTAACGTTCACCTGCGTAGATTAGTTAAATTGTAGTTATTATTGTAGTTATGTCTTACAACACGGATAAAAAGAAACATTGAATTTTCTGCATTATCTAATGCACATAAAGGGAATGCTAAATTTTGCAGAACATAATGGTATATTTCATGTAAATTTAAGCCTATTCAGTTTTTTAAGAAAAAGAATTTTGTAATGTTATTTCGTAGCAAAGATTCCAAATTTTATTAACATATGCTTAATTGAAAAACTAGGAAAATTTAAATTAACACTTCACTTGATCACTTTTTCTAAAAAAAAAAAAAAGTGATTCAGTTTTCTATTTTTTTTTTTTTTTTTAGAAGAAGTGATCAAGTTAAGTGTTAATTTAAATGTTCCTAGTTTTTCAATTAAATTCGTTCTACTAATACACTGATAGGCAAAATAAAGTACCCACTTCTTCGTTTTTCAATTTCTCTCATTTACTTGGTTCAAATTAAAGTAAACACACTTTATTTTTTTATTATCTTATTTTTTATATTCTTTTTAAGTTTCACTTATGGAATACTGAAAAAAAGGAGTTTTACTTAAAGAAAAAAAAAAATTGTGTTGAAAAAAAAAACAATGACAAAATAAAGTGCCCACTTCAAAAATCGATATGTTTTCGATAAGTTTCCATTGGAAGACCCCTCGATTGTTTATGTTTTGATATTTTGACATGTTTTGAAGCAAACGGCTCAACCTGGTGCATTTGTATACGTGATCGCATTTGATTCAATTGAAAAAAAAAATGGAGAACGCAGTGCTTTCGAAAGCAATTCCCTTGTGTATCCGAAAATAGGTCGTTCGTGATGTGCAAAACGGAGAATCGCACCGGGCTGTCGCTAAGAAGTACAGTATCAGTAAGGCAGCGGTTGGCTAAATTCTTCTGAAGCTTAAAACGTTTGGATCAGTGGTGGATCGCCCTGGCAGAGGCAGGAAGCGGAAAACGGATGCGAGAACGGACACCAAGATCATGCGCGAAGTCAAGAAGAACCCGAAGGTAACTGTCCGCGAGATCCAGGAAACCCTTCAGTTATCAGTTTCCTGTCGAACTGTTCGTCGCCGTCTCGTAGCACAGGGGTTGAATAGCAAACTTGCCCGGAAGCGCCCATTTATCAGCAAGGCAAACAAAGCCAAACGGCTTAAGTTTGCTAAGGAGCATGCTGATAAGCTCCTAGAGTTCTGGAAAATGGTTCTCTGGACGGACGAAACAAAATTCGAGCTGTTTAACCGAAAGCGGCGGGTTCATGTTTGGTGCAGATCGGGAGAGGAGCTTCAGGAGCGCCACATCCAAGGCACGATGAAGCATGGAGGAGGAAATGTGATGGTCTGGGGGTGTTTTTCGTGGGGTGGAGTGGGAAGCATTGTGAAAATCGACGGGATAATGACGGCAGATTCTTACATCAACATCCTGCGAGAAAATCTGGAGGTTTCGCTGATCCAGACGGGCCTTGAAGAGAAGTTCGTATTCCAGCAGGACAACGACCCGAAGCATACTGCCAAGAAGACCAAGTCATTCTTCCGGTCTTGTCGGATCAAACCGCTGGAATGGCCTCCACAAAGCCCGGACCTCAATCTCATCGAGAATTTGTGGGCGATTCTCGATGCCAGGGTTGACAAAACTGGTGTTACCAATAAAAATAACTATTTTGAAGCCCTGGAGCGCGCCTGGGAAGAGCTAGATCCACAGCCCTTAAAGAACCTGGTCGATAGCATGTCGAAGCACCTGCAGGAGGTCCTGAAGGCCAAAGGAGGACACATCAATTATTGAAATGCTTTTATTTTACTTGAATTTATGTTTTCTGTAGCCTTAATGAAGTGGGCACTTTATTTTGTTACTGTTTTTTTTTTCAACACAAATTGACTTTTTTTTTTAAGTAAAACTCCTTTTTTTTCAGTATTCCATAAGTGAAACTTAAAAATAATATGAAAAATAAGATAATAAAAAAAATACAGTGTGTTTACTTTAATTTAAACCAAGTAAATGAGAGAAATTGAAAAAAACGTTGAGGTGGGCACTTTATTTTGCCTATCAGTGTACGCTCGCAAAAACGTTTTTTTTTAAACTGTTTTTAAAAAAAACGTGAGGTGTCTTATGCTTGTTTGGATACGAAATTTGTTGAATTTGAGTCATCGAAACTCAATCATAATGCAAATATATTAATACATTAATCTAGCCATAATATGGTAATATATTTTACCATGGCGGCTGAGCATAAATAACAACACCGAAGGTTGAACATTTATTGACAGATTTTTATTTATCGTTTTCCCTACATAAGTTGGATATATATTTCATATTTTTTAATGTGAATGCAGACATTCACATCATACATCAGAATATTTACATTTATTTTCGAATCCATAGTGTTTCAGTTTGAAGTTATATATATTTTCTTAGCTAGAAATGCTGTTACGAAGGTTATCAATTAAACTATATAGTAACTGTAGTCAAGTTTTCATTAATGAGCGCCTGTTAAGAACTCAGTGCAAAGGGTGAAGCATACAAAAATGGTTATACTCAAACAGAAGATGAGGAGGACTGTTTTGAATGAATGGAAAGACAAGCGTTCATGCTCATGAAAAACAAATGTTTAAATAGTTAATCCAAAGGATTATGCTATCATAATTGAATTGTAATTGTTCAAATTTGTTTGGTTATTTACAAAATTTCAGTATAGTAATAGAGTTGCGAAAAGGCTCTAATATGGCGTAGTTAGGGAAGGTCCATTGATTATGTCATGCAGTAAGGGGGGAGGGGGGTGTGGTTGGGAAAACGTGACAATCCATACAAAAAATTTAGAAGTTCCATAAAAAAAAGTGACAAAGGGGTGGGGTGGGGTGTGGTTGGTTATAAATAGTCTCTTTTTGTGTGACATAATTAAGGGACGTTCCCATATCTAAAATTTGATCTATCGAAAAAACCAACTGCCATAAAATTTTCATCAGTTTTGTGATATTTAGAAAATAATAATGTAAATATTCGTTTTATAAATCAATTCGAAAAAATATTCCCCTGAAATTTAAGGGAGAGGCCAGTTTTTCCTTAAATTCGCCTTTTAACTTTTTATAATGACAACGAAAAATTTCGAACATTGTTTCACCAGTGACATAAATTGTCTATTTGAATATTTCAGATGAAGCGATGATTCATGATTAATAGTTACGGGTGTTCAATAAAAAATGAGAATGATTTCAATACTTTTCTGTAATTAAAGTAAAGAGCGTAAATATTTTTCTCTTCAAGAGAATTGCTCTCTGGACTCCCTAGAAATGGGTGACATGTTTATTATCGCTCGGGTGCTGTCAGTTAAATCGAAGATGGCGTCGAAACAGCAAGAACTCCACGAGCGTGTTGTATGGTTCTACGAAACGCATGGTCATCGTGGAAACAAGTTTACGGTAGACCACTTTCGAGACGAAAATGTACTCGTGAGTACAGTTTACCGGATCCTGGCATCCCTGACCGTGGAGCGGAAGGCCGGTAGCGGCCGTCCGGCGAAGATAATGACGAAGAAGAAGAAAGAAGTGTTGAAAAAGCTGTTCGACAACAAGGACGGAACGAGTTTGCGTGACGCCGGCCGAAAATATCACTGCTCCCGTACCTTGATTCATCGAACCCTCAAGCTGGAGGACATCATCTGTTGCAAGAAGCCTACTCCCCCGAGTAAACGGACGAGCAGCTAGCGACCGTGAAATCACAGTGCCGGTGAATGACGAAGAACTACCGCGGGACGTCGTTCGTGCTGGACGACGAAAGTTACTTTCCGCTCTCGAAGACCCACATTCCAGGAAATGACAGCTACTGTTCCAGTGACAAGTCGGCCATACCTCCCCGAAGTAAAATATAAGTTTAAGCATAAATTTGAAAGAAAAGAAAGTTATGATGTACATCGCCATATCGGACAGAGGGATTTAAATCCGTGGTTCAAGCCGGGCGGTCTGGCCATCAAGCAACAAGTGTACCAGGAGGAGTGTCTTGAGAAAATTCTTCTGCCCTTCTTAAAGGAGCATCATGCGGATGGGAAGTACGTCTTCTGGCCGGACAAGGCGTCTTCCCATTACGCCAAGAAGACGCTGGAGCATCTTGAGCAGAAGAAGATACCGTACGTGCCGAAAGAAAGGAACCCGACCAACTTCCCCCAGTGCCGTCCCATTGAGGATTTTTTCGGCTCCCTCAGTGCCCTAGTGTACAAAAATAATTGGCGGGCCAAGGATATGAAGTCGTTGACCACGAGGATCCGGAAATGTATTCGGAAGATGGACGTCAGTGCCGTCCAGCGCTCTTGTGAGAGCATAGCGACTAAGTTGCGTCGTACGGCTGACCAGGCCCCCTTCTTCAATATTCATTGACGTTTTTTTAAATTCTTAACATTAGGTTTTAAATAAAAAAATATTGAATTCGTAGAAATTGAAATTTATTTTTAACGAAATGACTGAAAAAATTCCCATTTTTTATTGAACACCCGTTACGTCAGAAAATTTTCATTGATAGGCCCAATTTTTAAGATCCATTGGACGACCTTTCATTTATATCCTCTATGTAGATTTTCAAAATAATGAGGAATATTTTGCTTTAAGAGATAAACTTCTTTTACGTGTATGTTTTGTTTCATTTTTATATCGGGTACAGCAAGCGTACTTATTTTCATCAAAAATGTATACATGTATGCATGTATTAGGTGCGCAACTAAGTTCCCGCTGTTCAGCAATAGATGGCGCCAGTAGTAAGTGCTGGTCGAATGTTGAACATCTCAAGCGTCGTAAACCAAGCTCAGAAATATGGTAAACAAACCGCTTTGCCAAATCAGTGATTTTCGTTTAGTGTTATATATTTTGGTTGTTGAATGAAGCACGTCGAGAGCTCCAAAAAGTTTACGGTGAAGCTGGTCTGAGTGAAACAACGTGTCGTGATTGGTTTCGTCGCTTCAAAAACGGTGATTTCAGTGTTGATGATCGTCCGCGTGAAGGAAGGCCAAAAAACTTCGAAGACTCTGAATTGGAGGCATTGCTCGATGAGGATCCGTGTCAAACGCAAAAAGAGCTTGGTTCAGGATTAGGAGTTTCCCGCCAAGCCGTTTCTAAGCGATTGCATGCGTTGGGAATGATTCAATAGCAAGGAACTGGGGTTCCTTACGATTTGAAGCCAAGAGATGTTGAGCGTCGTTTTTTCGTCTGTGAACAACTGCTCCAGCGGCAAAAAAGGAAGAGTTTTCTACATCGCATTGTGACGGGTGACGAAAAATGGATTCATTACAGTAACCCAAAACGGAAACATTCATGGGGACTGCCCGAGCATGCTTCAACATCGTCGCCTAGGCCGAATATTCACGCTGCGAAGGTTATGCTGTGTATTTGGTGGGACCAAGTTGGTGTTATTTATTATGAGCTGTTGAAACCAAACGAAACCATTACCGGGGAACGGTATCGAACTCAATTGATGCGATTGAGCCGAGCACTGCACGAAAAACGGCCACAATACGAGCACAGGCACGAAAAAGTGATTCTTCAGCATGACAACACTCGACCTCACTTTGCGAAACCCTTAAAAACCTTCTTGGAAACGCTCAAATGGGAAGTCCTACCCCACCCGCAATATTCTCCTGATATTGCACCGTCCGATTATTACTTGTTCCGTTCGATGGCACATGGTCTCACTGGTCAGCAATTCCACTCATATGATGACATCTCAAAATGGCTTGATTCTTGGATAGCATCAAAAGACGAACAGTTCTATCGAAATGGTATTCACGTTCTACCAGAAAGATGGGAAAAAGTCGTACCTAGTGATGGGCAATACTTTGAATAATTCGTTTGTAAGCTTTGGTTGCAAAAGAAAGTTCCTTTTTCACACAAAAAAAAACAGCGAGAACTTAGTTGTGCATATAGGTTCCAACCCGGGATATCCCGGGACAAAAAATCCCGGGATCATGAAAAGTTCTGGATTTCCCGAATCCCGGGATAAGATTTTTCACCGTCCCGAAAATCCCGGGATTCCCGAGACACACATTTCTTACATATTTTTTCGCTTTGATACTTCCCAATAAATTTCAGTGTACGGTTTACGCGCATTCAATATAACCCATACAACGCCAACATACATATTTACTGTACCTACATCGATGTTATACATCATTCCGTTTGAGCTGGTTCAGTAGGCATTCGCTTTTTTGCCTACACATTTAACACACACACACGCGCGCACGCCAATACGACGCAACCTGTCATTTCCATTCAAAACATTCTTTTCATTCACTGATTACTGCTTCTGTGTTCATTGAATAATTTCGGATTGCCGTTACATCAAAGTAAGTAGTAATACAAAATTTGTGCTAATGTAGCCTTACATCCAATTATTTTAAAAGCATGACTGAAATTTGGAAATACTTCGATAGAATTGCGGATGACAAAGAAAAAGCCCGATGTCGGAAGTGCGAGCAAATTTTGCCGTGCAAGAGCTCTTCGACCAGTGGCTTGCTCCGGCACATGAAGAACAAATACGACATGGATTCCAAACCTCCCACAAACCCAAGTGAGTCTGCTGCGAAAGTTAAATCATCCACACCGAATGTCCCAGTGAAACAAGTATCGGTGCTCAAGTTCGTTAAACGTCAGTCACTGGCGGAAATTGTAGCTCGGCTGGCAGCAGAGGACGGATTTTCGATCAATGCAATCACCAACAGCAAGTTCATCAGACAATCGATCGCAGATCGTGGATATTCTCTGCCAACGTCGAATACATCCGTCATGAAGCTGGTCGCCGAATACTATGGATACGCTCAGCAGCAAACGCGGGATGAAGTAGTGAAGCGTATCGATAGCGGTGAACTGGTTAGTCTCACTTTGGACGAGTGGACAAGGCTAAGCAACAAGCGCTACTTAAACGTGAATGCCCATTTCGCTGACGGATCATTCTACAACATGGGTCTCGGCAAAATTCGTGGATCACTACCTGCTGAAAAGGTTTTGGAAATGGTCAAGGATATGGTCCGAAAATACGGTATTAAGGATGGAAACATTGTAGCATCTACGACTGACGGAGCTCGAGTGATGACGAAGTTTGGAAGATTGTCGGATTACCTTCTTCAGCAGTGTTACAACCATGCGATTGGCTTGGGGGTTTGCGATGTCCTGTACAAGGATCAGCCACCGGTACCAATTGAAAATGAGGATTCAGATAGCGACGATTCGGATAGTGATAACTACGATGATGAAGTGGGTTCTTCGGGTAAAATGTTCATGTTCATATTAAAGAAAACAGCTAATTTATTTCAAATATAGACTTGTACACCACGCGATTGGGAGAGTCTCTGAAACGTTTTCGAAGAGTCATGAAAATTTCTCGAAAATCGCCTGTTAAGAATGCACTGCTTCAAGAAAAAATCACGAAAATGTTACATAAATCACTTCAACTGTGTGTGGACGTCAAAACTTGTTGGAACTCGACTGAAACGATGCTGGAGCACTTCATCCGCGGTTTTGATTGCATCAAAGAGACACTTTCCGAAATAGGTCTTTCAGGTATTATGTTGGACAGTGATTTCGAGGTTGCAAAAAACCTTCAGGAAGCTCTTCAGCCAATCAGACTCGCTTCGGAAGCATTGGGAAGATGGGATGCTACATTGCTGTCTGCGGAAGGCAGCTTGAGTTTCTTGTATTCGAAGAAAAGTAACTTCAAAGTGCAATCACGAAAAGAATCAACGAACGGCGCCAAAAGGAAATAATAACAGCGCTGAAGTTCCTTCAAGGTCTTCCGTTGTCAACGCAAGTGCCAGCAGAACTGGAAAGCTCATCGAAAACGCAAATGATTAAGTTCATCAAGGAACTGGGAGTTCGATTGTTGCAAGACTGCCATAAATAGACCGATGATGATGCTGCCGAGTTGAATGCTGGATTGTCCTGTATGCATGACGATTCAGGATCGACACTATCGAGCATGCGTGAAGAACTGGAATCGGATATAAAGAAATATGCCAACCCGTCCCGGACTGATTCGGCAATGATTGATTTTTCAAAAGGAATTGCGAAAGAGCTGTCACTTTTTGAGCTACATGGTAAGTTGAGCCCGAATCTTGAATTTATTTTGGGGGGTTAAAATAAATAAAACCGACGTCAACCGATAGCGGGCGCATTTTTTGAAACCCGGGAATATCTGTTTTAAAAAAAAACACCCCTGTGGGGGGAAAAAATTATTATTATTTTTTTTTTTTTGTAAATTAGTGGGGGGAAAAAAGAACCTTTTGGTTGGCCACTTAAAAAAATACTTCTTCCATTAGCCTCGTTTTGTTACCGGGGGGGGGGAGAAAAAAAAAAAAAAAAAAACATTGTGAGGAGACTATTTTCCCTTTTTCCCCCCCGGGTTTTTTTTTAAAAAAAGAGAGAAGAGAAATGTAAGAAAAAAAAAACGTTGTTTTATTAAAAAAAAAAAAATAAAATTTTTTTTTCTCTGTCGGGGGGGTGGGGGGTGGGAAATTATTATTTGTTATTACTACTTCTAAAAGGCATATAGACTGTTCCAGAAAGTATAAGCACACCTTATTTTAACGGTCACTTTGAATATAATGAAATATTTCAACATGATTTGGCTGCGTCCTTTTGTTGGCACATTTCCGAATGACATAGCATCAAAAAAGTGTTCAGTTTTGTGTTACCTATCAAAATGCGCGGTCTTACTCCGGAACAACGAAAAAGTATCGTGCACAAATGGTGCACTGTGAGCGGACTTTCCTTGAGAAAGTTGGCCAAGGAAGAGGGTGTAGGCGTCGGAGCGCTACGATCTGCGATTCGAAAATATAGAGAACAGTGTACGTTTGAAGATGCGTCGAAGAGTGGACGGAAATCCAGTCCTGTTATTCCGGATATCGATAAAAAGATCAGGGAGCGAAAACCAGCGACTTCCGTTCGGGATGTTGCGAAAAAACTAGGGACCTCGTCGAGGACCGTCATGCGTGCCAAAGCAAGACTTGGGCTAAAAACATACCGGAAGCAGAAAAAATCCAAAACAGGCCGCATCCGTGAAACCACGGGCCCGCAAACTCTACGATTCGTTATTGTGTAGAAATTCTGGGTGTATAATAATGGACGATGAAACGTATGTGAAACTAGATTACAAAACGCTTCCCGGATCACAATTCTATACTGTAAGCGAAGACAAAGACATCTCCGAAACGGAGAAGGCAATTTTTACCGAAAAATTCGGTAAGAAGGTTATGGTTTGGCAGGCAATATGCGAGTGTTGTAAAACATCTAGTCCGTACATCACAACGGAGACGATGAACACTCAGAAATACGTTAAGGAATGTCTCCAGAAGCGATTATTGCCAATGATCAGACAGCACGAAGGTCAAGTAGTGTTTTGGCCTGATTTGGCGTCATGTCATTACGCAAAGTCAATATGTATGTTTCGTGTCGAAAGAAACATGAATCCGCCGAACTGCCCGGAGGCACGGCCAATCGAGACTTTTTGGGCTTTAACCAAAGCAAAGCTTCGAAAATTCATTACCAGCGGACGACATCCAAAAATTTAAAAACAAATTGGCCAAAAGTGGTCAAAAGCTGGTGCAGAAGCTGATGGGTCATGTGCGAGGAAAAGTTAGGAGTCTTGGCTATGATTAAATATTTTGATTAAACGAGAGTAAAATATCCTGTCAAACACAAATACAAATATGCTATACCAAATAAAATTATTAAAACTAAAAAAACATGATTTGTTTGTTATTTTGAAAGTGTGCTTATACTTTCTGGAACAGTCTATATGAGCACGATCAAACGCAAATTCTTTTGCCAGTCACGGTGAGGTATTTGTTCGTGCCTTACCTACCCCGCATTTGGATAGTGTAGTAAAAGATTCTGTGCTTGCTTCGAAATACTACTTTACAGTACCCTCCGCTCAATTTCATACTATTTCTACTCAATTATCACAACCTGCCGTGCTCTAACGGAACTATCAATACTTTCCCTTCATATCTTTGTTGTAGCAAAAATGTCTGTCCACTCATGGAGGCTCATGGTGATGATAAGTTATCTCCTTCTTAAACAACAGTTAAAATACAGTTTGGTGGTTTCATGACTACCCATAATGATTATTATTCAATAACATGCAGGATGTGTGAGATTTAGTATGAAATAGAATTACATAGAAAATTAAATGTTCGAGAGCGTCAAAGCGCAGCCTTTTTTTAAGTGTGATTTTTTTATAAAATTGTTCTGGGCTACACATAATGTAAAATTATTTAAACCATTAGTTCTTTTCTTGTAAAAACGTGTTCTGCAACGAAACCAAAACATATTGCTGTGACAGAAAATTATCGCTACATTTATATTGCCATGTTGAATGCTTTTTCACAAAGAAAATAACTCCATTGTATCTCTTCAAATTCCTAGAATCAACCAAACACACGTCAAGGTGTTAAATCCACTCGGACGATTGTATTATTCGACCCATCCCAGCGGTTCCACCTTTGATGACCCACTTCAAACACGGTTTGAAACAAGGCAACATACAAAACGTATCCTTTTCCTCCGCTACCTTTGGCAATATATCTCAATTTCCAAGACACATTCGTACCAATCTTTAGGTGTCCGCCTGTACCTCTAGGGCCAACACTGTAACATAAATAATGCTATTGCATCATCCGAAACAACCAAACAACAGCCGCTTGAGAAGGGTACCAAAATCACAGCGGGGATCATTGCCGACGGAGGCTGCATCCCAAGTACGGCCAAGAAAAATAGCTGACAGTTAACCTTTCCATTCGGTTTGTGTAAAATATCCTAGCATTTTCGGCGAACAATCTAATTATAGGATTGACGGCGGCGGCAGTGACGCCAAGGAATAGGATAGTAGCCTGAGGCGAATATGGAGAAGCTGAAAATTGAGATATCCGAGTGCAAACTGACAGGTAGCTAGGCTACCTGTGAAATGCAATCAAAGCTCTGCTATCACAGGTTGGACGAAACAGCAAAAACCAATCAAGATCGACAAATGCACCTCCACCAGCGTGGAGCAGCGAAAAAATGATAATGTGAAATTAATAATAATGATAAATGTTCGGAATTAATAAAAACGATACCCCACGATGGTTTTGCGTTTCGTGGGCAAATATGTTCACGCCCTTTGCCGTAGTGAACCTGGGCTGGAGGTACAGCGAGATTGAGTCTGAAAGAGAGAAAGACACACAGTGATTACGACCGGGTGATAAGACGCGCGCTTTTTATTATTTATTCACGATTTTGCCGATTCCAGTTGAAGCTGCCTGGCCTTCGTGGAAAGGGCGTTTTACTTTGTTAGTGTTGTTTTGCTGCGAGTTAAAACGAGAAATGGATTAAAAATTGCTCTCCTTCACAGGCAGTGACGGTCCTCCATGGATGATGCCACTTGCGAAGGCTTAGGCAAGGACGACGAGGCACAACTGCCATGGCTCTCGAAGGTCTCATTTGAGGGATTTGCTTTGAAGGCTGTTGCGCTTAAACGGAGGGCTTACAGTAGAAATGCTCACAAACGGACACGGACAACCGGGCTGTTGTTGCTCCTCCATAGGTTCATGGTGGACGAGATTATCTAAATTATATAATTGCAGGTTCGGGTAGATCTGCTTCCTTTCGAAGACTTTGTTTCGCCGGGGATAGAGCCGTTATGCAATGGACGGGGGCTGAACGAGTGCAGAAGCCGGTAGGAGTAGTTTCTACACGAGATGATCGAAGCTCGAAGACGGTTCGCGTTTTATGGGCTTTGGGGATTTATTAAATTGGCTAGATGATGTCTTACTCAGCAGCACAGAAGTATGATTTGGCTTGCCGTGAAAATGATGTGTTTCGAGAGGATGGCAATGAATGCCAGGGGCTAGTTGAGGAGTGCTGTGAAGATGATCAAGTGATGAATTAAATAATGTTGAAAGTATCGAAATTGCCCTCAGAAAAAGGGATGATATTGTAGAACAAATTTTCTTCGGCATCAAAAAGGCATTCATGATCAAGATTCTTACAATGAACTCGAAACTTGTCAAGCCGATCTCCTTACCATTCGGCCATTAAGTGAATAGATAAATAGAATAATAAGAATTCTCTTAAAACTTACCGTCATCCTTATTGTCATTGTAATAGGGGTATTAGATAAGTATACACTTAATCATAAAGCAATTCATTTAAAAATAATGGGTAAATATAACAATCATTTCCAATAATTATTGTTCAATTATGCTCCAGTCATTACTTACAGGTCATCATACTAACAATGGCGAAAATTCAAATAATGTTCGATCATACAGGAAATTATCAACTACAATCTATATTATTTCAAAGTACTACAATCATTGCCCAGTGCACAAGCGAACGGTGAAGTTGGCATCTTCAGCGCTCCGTAGTTTTGGTTTTTTCACTCTTTGACCCATTAATAACTTAATAAATTCTCACTAGATTTTCAAGATGATTACATCAATCGGTTGGAAATTTTCCCACGCATTAGATACTTAAACATTCTTCTTTAACCAGTTTAAACTATTGAAAATAGAGTAAATATAAGGTAATGTCTTATGATGCCGATTTTTCAAAGTACATTTACTAAATGCACTGTTCTTTACTATCACAGATTTCAAATGTAAGAAAGGGAGGTCTCATATGCAGCAGTGAACGATATAAAACGGGTACACCTTCGCAAATTTACTCATTAGTGTCGCAGTACTGGAGCTGGGCAGACCAACGAACCATCGAGGATCATCAGTTGGCGATGGCATAAGCTCTTAAAAAATTTAAACACCGGTCGTTAATAATTCAATCGTTTCTTAATTGATTTAATTTTGAGCTGAGATTTTTGCGCTAATCTAGATGTTTTTACGATTGTCATTTTATTTACTGAAGTAATTAAAATTTTACAAATAAAAGATGAGTATGTTTTGCGTACATATTCATCAATCGGTGTTGGAAAATTGTAAGAAATGATGCGTTCCTGCAAGTATCAAGAAAATCCCTATTACGGACAACGTTTTAATTCTCGAACCTAATATTCCGTGCTTAAATTCTTTCACATTCGAATTAGTACTGTTATGAATACTTATTCTGTTGTGTTAACGATTCGCGTTGGATAAGAGTTTTACTTCTAGGTAGAAATAAGTTTTTAGAAACTGAAAATGCGAATAAGTACGATGCCTATCGATTTGATGTTAACCGTATGCGCAAATTTCCAAAGCGCGGTAAAATCGAACAAATAGAAAACCCTCCGAAACGACAATGTACCTATCCTCGGAAACTGTACCTACATTGCAATGTTCCGCTATTAAACTAAAGAAACTAATCAAATGGTTTAATCTAGTCTACGTCAACCGGTCGTGTGTTATACACAACCCCACTGATTTTAGTTTCTGAAGAAGAAAACGCACAGTTTGAGCAGTGCAATAACTAAAAAATAATTAAGGTGTGGCCCAGTTAGAATTGGAACATAGACTATTGCGCATATTTCGGATAAACATTAACAAAATAGTATTCTGTTTTAACTTAAATCTTCGATTTTATGTGAACTTTAGAGGGAAAATACAAAAAAAAAATTAATCATCTCGATTTCGAAGAAATTTGCGGACTTTTCCCGGAATACGTTTCATTAACCGGCGCACATTATTCTCATCCATCGTTTTGGAAATCTTATTCCACTTGGTTTTCAATTAATTGATGCTTTTGACGACACTGCCGATTCACCTTCAGATTCCTCTTCATAATAACCCAAAATCTCTCTATCGGTCTGAGCTAGGGACAGTTTGGTGGGTTGAGTTCTTTCGGTATAAACTGATCTCGTTGATTTCATACCATTGTAGCACTGTTTTACTGTAATGACTGCTTGCAAGATCTGGCCGAAACATCACTGGTTCATTGTGGGATCTGATGAATGGCAATATTCGCTTTTGGATACATTCCGTTCGGCACAGCTCTGAATTAAATGTCAGATCAGTGATGCAAACCTTAGTCTTCCTACCGTAGCTGCAGATACCTTGCCAAATCATGAATATTCGTGCAAATTTATCTGCAAACACAAACTTAAATTTGGCAGGAACATCTCCCCGAGCCGTAGCCAAGTAAAATGTTGGTTCCGGTAGCTGTTTGAAATCGGCTTTTACATAGGTTCCATCATCCATGAGGAGACAGCCATTGAAAACACCTGATCATACAGTTTTCTGCCACGGATTCTGGCCACATTGTTCTGCTTTTGATCCCTTTTTGGTTTTTTACACGCACGGTATGACTTGAAGCCTTCCCGGAGACGAATCCATTGCACGATATTGTGTGCGTCGTGAAACTTTTTGGCCAATTCGCGGTCTGAGATGTTGGGGTTTGCCTTAATGTTCTTGATGACTTTGTTCCGCAGTTGACGGTTGACAATACCCGCCGGACGCTTGCTTTGAGGCTTGCGATCCGTCGACAAAGTTTCTCTGTACTGTTTCAAAACACGCCACACGGTATTTCGGGGAAAAACCAACACTTTAGCAAGTTTTGGCCCACACCACGAAGGGTTTTCCAAATGATTGCGCACAATAATTTTTCTCCTTTCTTCTTCCATTTTGTATTTCTCTGAAACACGTTCGAACTGCACTGAATAAAAAAAACTTCTGATGTTATTATTGTTATAGGGAACACATAAGATGTCATAGTTTACAAATCCGACCACCAGGGTCGATGCAAGAATCAAAAATGTTTGTTCCAATACTAAATGGGCCACACCTTAATAGCAATTGGCAAGTGATAAGCCGATTTGCACCGCATCACAGAGTTAGTGTTCATCCAACTACCACCGATCATCATCATCATCATCATCATCATCGTTGAGCTCTACCTCTAGCCGGTACACGCGGCCACACATCGTCGCCCGACAGCAGCAGATCAGTATTACATAGAAGATCAGTTTTTCTTTCTCTTTTTTTTTCTGAATACCTTTTAATTGTATTGTGTGTGTTAATCTTTCATTTCAGTTTGTTTATATGTGTTTGTTTTTTTTTTCAAATATGTGATTTTGTCAGGGTTTGAGCGTTTGAAACTCCCACGGCTGAATCATGAATGATTTGCCGAGAGATTAGGCATGTTTGCCACTGAATAAAGAGGTAAAGGGCGATACGGTCAAAATTTGGTCAATATCAACTTGACGTATTTCTTTCAATTTTGCATTTAAAAAACCTGAACACCCTTCATTTTGAAGGTGTGTGTGTGTAGAATGTTGCTCCTATTTTGATTTTGGAATTCACTCTTCAGTTGTCAAAATGCCGTCCAAGCAAGAAGAGCAGCGTATCAAAATTTTGCTCGCGCATCGCGAAAATCCGAGCTACTCGCACGCAAAGTTGGCAAAATCGCTAAAAGTTGCCAAATCAACCGTTACAAATGTAATTAAAGTGTTTGGGGAACGTTTGTCGACAGCCAGGAAGTCTGGATCGGGGGAAATCGAAAACCGGAAGCCGCTGAGACGACAAAGAGAGTTGCCGGTAGTTTCAAGCGAAACCCTAACCTATCTCTCCGAGATGCCGCAAATAAGCTGGGTGTATCGTCTACAACCGTGCATCGAGCCAAAAAACGAGCCGGACTATCGACTTACAAGAAGGTAGTGACTCCAAATCGCGATGATAAACAAAATACGACGGCCAAAGCGCGATCCCGGAGGCTGTACACGACGATGCTGACGAAGTTTGACTGCGTGGTAATGGACGACGAAACCTACGTCAAAGCCGACTACAAGCAGCTTCCGGGACAGGAGTTTTATACGGCAAAAGGAAGGGGAAAGGTAGCAGATATTTTCAAGCACACGAAACTGTCAAAGTTCGCAAAGAAATATCTGGTTTGGCAAGCCATCTGTACCTGTGGCTTGAAAAGCAGCATTTTCATAGCTTCCGGGACTGTCAACCAAGAAATTTACGTGAAAGAGTGTTTGAATAAACGTCTGCTGCCTTTCCTGAAGAAACACGGTTGTTCCGTACTGTTTTGGCCGGATTTGGCATCTTGCCATTACGGTAAAAAGGCCATGGAGTGGTACGCCGCCAACAACGTGCAGGTGGTTCCCAAGGACAAGAACCCTCCCAACACGCCAGAGCTCCGCCCAATTGAGAAATACTGGGCTATTGTCAAGCGGAACCTAAAGAAGACCAAAAAAACTGCTAAGGACGAGCAGCAGTTCAAGGCAAACTGGCTTTCTGCGGCGAAGAAGGTGGACAAGGTGGCTGTACAAAATCTGATGGCAGGGGTCAAGCGTAAGGCCCGGCAATTCGGATTTGGAAAAGCGGAAGCCTAACTGAATATTTTTCCTGAATTTTATACTAATTGAACTTGAAAAAGAAATTTAATTTGATTTTTAAATAAACGATTTCACCGATTTACACGCGTTTTCCCTTGACCAAATTTTGACCGTATCACCCTTTATATCAAAAACTAACCCGATTGCAAGTCTATCCATCTGATTCAGCTGGTCCATGGGTTTTCTATTTTCAGCACAAAACGAACCCTCTCAGACCACTGATGATCTGACAAAAAAATTCTCGGCAGTGACCGAAATAATTGTGAGACCCAATAAACCGTCGTTGGTTCCAACTTCATGCAAGCTAATGAGATTGTTGTACCTCAGCTCTGGGTATTGAAATTGAAGGTGTGGTCACCGAAACGAGTGTGACCCCGGAGATTCTACTGAAGCAGGCGGTTAGTCGATTTAAGATCCATCTGCTTTCACCAGTGAAGATACTGGATGTGCAAATACTAGTCAGAGTATCGATCACTAAGGGTGAAAAGTAGTTTACTCGCTTCGTTTGACCTTCTCTTGTTCAGCCCCTCCCTCAATACGTCAAGTTGGGAAAGCTTCGACTACCTGTGCGGTTGTTCGTACCTCGGGTCATGATCTGCCAAAAATGCAACCAGATGTGACATACGACCTCACATTGCGGCAATAAGGCACATTGCTCCAATTGCGGGAGAGAAACAAGAGTATGGTGCCTGTGCAGACAGCACATTAAAATGTACTTTCTGCTGGACACGACGAGAGAGAATGAGGAGGAAATTCTCTCTCGTCGTGCTCGGCGTACATAAAACTCGAGGGAAAATTAGAACCCTCGCTAAAACAACGTTCCAGGCAATCTTTCGCAGAAATGGTAAAAAAAAAGCCTCTCCATCACCCACTGCCAACACAAATCCCATTGCTCCTCTGGCAAATGACGAGTCTGACGTTGATTTGGCTAAAGAGGGAACATCAGTCAGTTTCCCTTGATTGCAAAACAGAACAAAGTTCAATTTTCAACTTTATATAAACTATTTAACTGATAGAACTTTGCAAGTAAGTTATCAGAATTCTAAGTCTGATCAATTGCCTGTTACAGCTGGTGTTTCTCAGGATTGCATTTTTGGGCCAATACTATGTAACATTTTCACTTCAGATCTCCCTGATTTACATCAGGGCTGTCTCAAATCTTGCTTTGTTGATGACACAGGCATTTTCGCTAAAGGAAAACGTTATCGTTTTATATCCAGGAGGCTACAAAAAAGCTTGGGCATTTTTACAGATTTTTTTAAAAATGGAAGATTTCTCCCAATGCGCTTCCGAAACTCAACTTATAATATTTCCACACAAGTTTAGAGCTGCTTTTTTGAAACCAAGTAAAAGCCGTATAGTCACTATGAACGGAGTTCCAATTTCTTGGTCCAATCAAGTAAAATATCTTGAACTGATACTTGATCAAAAACGAAGTTTTGAAGATCACATTGAGAGAATTCAAGCCAAATGTAATAAATATATACATGTTTATATCCTCTTATAAACAGAAAATCCAAACTTTGGTTGAAGAACAAACTTCTAATATTCAAACACATTATTAAACAGGCCATGCTTTATGTTCTGCCAATATGGTCTAGTTATTGTGTTACTAGAAAAAAAAGCACTTCAAATGATTCACAACAAAGTTCTGAAAATGTTTTTGAAGCTGTCACCCTGGTTCAGTACTACATAGAATTTCAAGACTCAAGAAGAAATGCCCAAGAAAATAATCAATAACTTTAGACAAAAATCATTGCAATCTTCAATTGTGATGATCAATTCTCTCTATAGCAGTTACTGAACAGGAGCCCAAAATCAGCTTGCTCATTTCAAGAAAAGGTGGAAGAAAAGAAAATCCAATTCCTCCTGGTTTTCGTTGTATTAACTACACCCAGGGCAAGCCATCTCTTCTGAAGACATTCAAAACTCCTATTGTCCTAATTTCAGGAACATAAGCCTCTATTCCGACTGGGTTATTTCAAGTACCTCGACATTTCTAACCCTCTTAAAAGCATTGATTTTGCAATGCTTACCTCTGTGAAAACTTTTTTGAAGCAATTGACGATTAAGTAGACCCTCCTTGCAGCAATCACTTCCTTCGAATGATAATGTTCCAAATGAGGTCGACACACGGTGGGAGGATTGTGTAACCTAACAACGAGAGCGAGGCGTACTCAGAACAATGAATCTTCAAGTTCACGTGGGAAGTTTGTCCACATTATATACTGGCACGGAAGATTCCTCGTGAAACCGAAATTTCGATAGATGAGATCAACCATCCTTTTGCAATGGCAAAACTCTCTCTCGCAGTAGTTCCTAGTCAGGATCTACGACTCAGAACAGCTACCGGAGGAGTAGAAAGAGGGTGTTATATGCCCAATGTACAAGACAGATGACTAGTTGGAATGTGAGAACCACCGAGCGATCGCTATACTCAACTAGGCCTACAAAGTGCTTTCCTAGATCACCTTCCGCCGTCTATCGCCACTAGCAGTCAGATTTGTGGGAAGTTATCAATCAGGCCGATTATTGAACGAGCAATCGAGAACAGACCTAATCTTTTCGTGGTGGCAGATCCTCCAAAAGTGTCGCGAATAAAAACACAGAAAAAAATTTATGAATTTTAACAAGCGCGTAAAATTTCCCCTCGCTTAATTCCAAGCCAAAGGAGGCATTAACAATGAAATTGTTTGCAATCTTTCATGTTCCATACAACAATGTTTGCAATCTTTCACAGAACAGACTAGATTCAGGCGTTTTCTGGCTTAAATACACATGAAATATCAAATTAATTTCTGCCAAATCTCCCTTTATGTGCATTAGATAACGCAGAAAATTAAATATTTCTTTTTATCTGTGTATGCACCCCCTATTCATCGATGTCAAGCCTACATACAATACTATTGATTGTGAAGCGCTATGGAAAATAATGGACCAGAACGGGTTTCTGATAAAAACTACGATGAATGGTATTCGAGGTTTACTTTAAGCAACATCGAAATTAATTTCTTTTGCAACAAAAACGGGAGGGTGAGTTATATCAGTGACATAGTTGGAAAGTTGACGTAAGACTGCTTGTTGATGTGACGAAATTGATGTCATTGAATTAATAAATTTCTACTACAGGGTGCGGCAGCAAATAATGCGAAAATTTGTTCTATTTCTTCCAAATCCCATTTTCAACTAATTCAAGCAATAATATCTACATTTTCAAGTGCAGTTATCTTTATAAAGTCCTTTTAAAAAAAAAATTCAATGTGTCCTCCATTTTTATTAATAACATCCTCGAGCCGACGCCGGAAGCCAGAGCATGCCTTTCGGACGTAGTCCTCCGACATTGACTGCCATGTGCGTGTTATGGTTGACTTCAGGGTTTTTACACTAGGGTGTGATGTTTTGCAGGCTCGTGCTTTAACGTATGCCCAAATCGAATAATCCAACGGATTAAGAACTGGACTGCTAGGGGGCCACAAATCCTTCGGCCAAAACCTCATGTTATCGTTCAACCATTGTTGGGTTCGATTGGACGTGTGTGGTCTTTAGGCCAAAGGAGGACACGTTAATTATTAAAATGTTGAACCAAAATTAAGTAAAACTCTTTCTTCAGTATTCCATAAGTAGAACTTTAAAAAAATATGAATAATTAGATACATAAAAAGACAGTATGTTGACTTTAATTTGAACCTAATAAATGAGGGAGATTCAATGATGAGATGAGCACTTTATTCCACCTATCAGTATATTAAACCTGCAGACTTAAACACGCATGGTACGAATTTAACCCCTTTTCGCCGTTTTTTCGAAAAAAATGTATTGGAATAAAATCAATATAAAGGCTTTAAGTTAGTCTTGACAAACTTAATTTAGTACAATTCATATTTTTCAGTCACCTAGGAATGTCGTGACGTCATGTTACGTGAACGCAACGCCGGCGCATCGCTGGTCAAATTGACTTGTTCAGAATGAATGGAACAGAGTTACATATTGTTTGAGACACGCATAATGACACCCAGATAAGTCAAACATTATGTGCAATGTTGTCAACTTTTGATTTTTTTTAGTGTGCGATTTAAACTGTGTCTGATAAACATGTGTCTACATATACAAGTGTTTGTGCCAGTGTGTATTTTGTTGGTGGTTATGATATAGGGGGAAAGAAAGCCCGAGGATAAACCTTCCAAACAAAACAAAAATTATGGCGATACCTCACACACAGGGCACATACGATTTTTTTGAAAAGTAACGTTGCGTATACGCAACAGAGGAAGAAAATGGGTTAAATAAATCCAGCCAGTTCATCAGTTTTGTTGACGCAGTGGACGTTGTCGGACTAACGTTCCAGGTGGTTACAGATTAGTACACAAAGTTGAAACGGCAGAAGAATAGATTGGAAGAAATGTGGTTACGTCGAAGACTAAGTATCTGTTGGCAGGAGTAATCAAGCGAGTAAGGCTGAACTGTGAGAATCGACGGAGATGAGTTCAAGGTGATGCCGGTGCAGCTTCAGCTGAAGTGCAGTAGAGAAATTCGGAGATGGATCATTGCCGGAAGTCGCTTTTTACAGACTCGACATGAACCCAAGATCTGGTTAATTTCACCCCCGTCTTAGTGTACCGCGTACAGGACGCTGATGCGAGCGGTAGTTTTTTACGCACATGAAACGTGGACAATGCTCCAGGAGGAACTGTAAGTACTTGTAGTTTTCGACCGACTTAGCTGTGCTTGGAACTATCGTTGGTGGAGTATGTTAAAAACGGCATATGGAGTTAAATAAAGAATTAAGACCTTGCGCAATGGTATTGCGAACACAGTTGAATAATGCTGCGTCAATCATGAACGTGTTGTTCGTTTTTGAGGAGTTTGAATGCCAAAATCATTGCTCGTGACTCAAACGTTCTTCTTATGAATGCTTGCAATACAGGACGTACGCATTTCGGCTCAGAAAAATAAGTGTATTTTAGTGTCGTTAGCATCGGTCTCACCGAAGATAGCAATAATCAGGTGCTTTTTAATTTTTTCTTCAGCTCGATGGATAGTAGGTACAATAGTATAAGTTCCAAAAATTTATAAAATGTACCGAGCGTTGACTACTTATCGATAATGACTACGATAGTTCGCAACTACAGTAATGCATTCCATATCCACTAAAGTGATCTCTCAATATCCCGCTCACACACATAACCAATATAATAAATTACAATATCTGCTACACAGAAATCTACCGTTTTACGGAATCTTTCACTATCGAACCTTAACAATCGCATCCAACCTTCGTATTCCTGCTTTGTTGGATAATTGTTTTGTCTCCTAACGAAGCGAGACGAGTCAAACCCAAGAGTAGATCCTTGCTGAAAATAATATGAAAAAAAAGGAAACATAACATGTAACCGATGCGGTACAGCTTTCCTCTCTCCAAATCCCACCAATCTATTTGGTCCTTTTTCGCTTTCAAATTTCTGTTCTGCTCGCTTCTATAGGTGAACCGAGATCCTGTACCTACACATCATCATAGCGAAAGGATCGGTTGCAAAACGAAACCAACGAAATCGGAAGAAAACTAACGAACCGCAACGAGAAGAAGGCAAACTGCTGCTGCCTGCTTATCCTTCATTATCGTGTGGTGTTCGCTAATACTTTGATCTGCAGAAAGGTCCTTCTCGGGAAATCGAAACCAAGGTCATGGACGTTCGACAACCGATCCCGGCAAGGGAGGGGCGAACCTAATTGAAAACAACATTAAAAGAAACAAATAAATTTTTCAAACTCGACCAGAAGAATGCACAGAGGGGAATTAAGATGTTTGGTTTTTTTTGGTCTTTGTTGATGAGGAGTGGAGGAAAAGAATCGGAGTTGTGGGAATCAGAGGTGAAATCAGGTATTTGTGTAAGTCAATGGAACGTTTTCACACAGTGGTGTTCGACTCTGGCACTTGCATTACAAAAAAAAAACAAAACTTTTTCATGAGGTGCGCAAAGAATCGATGATAGTTTCACGTCAACACAGCTGACTTTGGGAAACTTTTCCCTCAGCAGGGAAGCCACATCACTCTTCTCGGGAAACCGTATCCGATCCGTTCGGTTTTACGCTGGTTGTAATCTTTCGGTGCTTTCGAGCGCAAAATTCTTTTAAAGTGAGATATTGGAAACTGGGATCAAGGCGGAAGGCTGACGCACGGAAGGGCATTCATTGTTTTGGATTATACGAAAATTAAGCGATTATATCTCGTTTCGCCTTTGAGGTCTCGTGGTCGTCACCGTCATCATCATCATCATTGAAGCATTCCTATACCTGGGTGGAGTCGGTGAGCGAGACAACTACGTTGAAAGCACCATCTGGCACTCGAGAGAAAATTGGAAAATTGAAGCAAATCCCGCAACGATTATTTTATGTACAGCGGGGAAGGTCAATGGATGAGGAGAAATCCGGGGACGAAAGTAGCAACAGATGACTGCTTTCCACGGTGCGTTCGTTGCTTCGATGGCGAAAAGGAAAAAAACCCGAAGACGGAGGGCCCGCGGCACACAATTACCACAAGTAAAAAAGGACCAACCGTTATTAGGGGACCGGCGGCAAAACCGCACACCGCAAATTGGAAAAAAAAAAGCCCCAAAAAGAGATTAATAAGAAAAACATGCATTACGGGTGAAATAAAAAAAAAAAAAAAGAGGGGGTAAAAAAAAAATAAAAGGTAGTTTTTGTTTTTTTTTTTTTGTCTTGATTATCGAGATTTTCAGCCTTGGGCTGGTTCATCTCCCGTCGTAGTTACTCAAATTCCCTTTTGGGTATTTTCGTAACTTGTTCGGAGGTGAGATTCGAACTCGTGACTTTGGCGTGAGAGGTATGGATGCTAACCACTACGCCGGGGTCGCCCACAGGTAGGAAAAATAACAAGACTTCCCGTATCAGCTAAAAACAGTGTCACATACCAAACATAATGAATCATCATTTCCTTTAAGCTTGTTGCATGAAATGGTTGTAATACTGTATAATTGAAATGAAGATCGATATTCTTTTTTATACATGATACATAATATCAGATCATCCATGGAATTCCCAAGTTTTATAAAATAATTTAAAATTATTTTTTTTCGTCTCTTTGCTTGAAAAATGGTGTCCCACATCAAACTGCATCACGGAAAAAACGCTGTAGAAAATTATCCATAGGGTATTTTCTCTTAAAAATTAGGGTAGAAGTAGTTAAGAGTGTTTTTTTTTGTTATATTTTTATCGCTGTAAGTTTTTCGAAAATTTGAAAATATGACGTCTCCCGAAAAGCAAAGTCGCGAGTTGATTTTGCGGAAGCACCTGGAAAATCCTCAACTCTCTCATCAGGACATCGGAAAACAACTCGGAATTGTGCATACAACGGTCAGTCGTGTGATTCAAAGTTACTACGAAATTCTGAGCATCGAACGGAAGAAGAAATGCGGTCAGAATGGATGTTCTATTAGTGATCAGAATCACAAGCGTGTTGTGAAAGCGCTTAAGCGGAATCCCGATGGTCAGGGATGTGGCCAAAAAGTTGAATCTGTCCAAGTATTTCGTTCAGAGAGCCAAGGACCGGGAGGGACTGCATACGTTACCTTACCTTACCAATCAGACTAAGGCCGGTGTGGCCTCTGCTGTACACAGAAGTTGTTTCCATTGTAATCGGTTCATGGCTGTACCTCGCCAGCCTCGCTGTCTGCGGAGGGTTCGCAGGTCGCCTTCTACTTGATCAATCCACCTTGCTCGTTGCGCGCCTTTTCTTCTTGCAACTGTCGGTTCGTTTCCGAGAACCATTTTCACAGGGCTGTCGTCCGACATTCTTACGACATGCCCAGCCCATCGTAGTCGACCGATGTTTGCGATGTGTACGATGGGAGGTTCTCCCAGCAACTGGTGAAAGTCGTGGTTCATTCGCCTCCTCCACGTACCGTCTTCCATCTGCACTCCACCGTAGATCGTACGCAGCACCTTCCGTTCAAAGACTGCAAGGGCGCGTTGGTCCTCCACTAGCAATGTCCAAGTTTCGTGGCCGTAGAGAACTACCGGTCTAATTAATGTCTTGTAGATGGTCAACTTTGTGGTTCGGCGAACTTTGTTCGATCTTAGCGTCCTTCGTAGTCCAAAGTAGGCACGATTGCCAGCCATAATGCGCCTTTGTATTTCTCTGCTGGTGTCGTTATCGGCGGTCACCAATGAGCACAGATAAACGAATTCGTCTACTACCTCGATTTCATCACCGTAGATCTGGACTTGTGCTAGGAGGCTAACATTTTCTTCTCGTGAGCCTCTTCCCTTCATGTAATTTGTTTTTAACGCATTAATCACAAGCCCAACCCTACCAGCTTCAGCCTTAAGTCTGATGTACGTTTCCGCCATCGTCTCAAAGTTACGTGCTACGATATCAACGTCGTCGGCGAAGCCAAATAGTTGGACAGACTTCCTGAAGATCGTGCCACTCGTGTATATCCCAGCTCTTCGAATCACACCCTCCAATGCAATGTTAAACAACAAACACGACAATCCATCACCTTGCCGTAACCCTCTCCGAGATTCGAAGGGACTCGAGAGCGTCCCTGATACTCGGACGACACACATCACTCGATCCATCGTTGCTTTGATCAACCGCGTCAGTTTTTCCGGAAATCCATATTCGTGCATGATTTGCCATAGCTGGTCTCGATCGATTGTATCATACGCTGATTTGAAGTCGATGAAAAGATGATGTGTGGGCACGTTGTATTCGCGACATTTCTGCAGTACTTGCCAAATCGCGAAAATCTGGTCCGTAGTAGCACGGGCACCCATGAATCCCGCTTGGTATTGCCCCACGAAATCCTTAACAATTAGTGACAGGCGGCGGCATAACATTTGGGAGAGCAACTTGTAGGCGGCGCTCAATAGCGTGATCGCACGATAATTGCAGCAATCCAGCTTGTCGCTCTTTTTATAGATGGGACACACTATTCCTTCCATCCAATCCTCCGGTAAACATTCTTCCTCCCAAATCTTGGTAATTACCCAGTGCAGCGTTGTAGCCAGTGCTTCACCACCGTATTTTAATAGCTCGCTTGGGAGTTGGTCAACACCAGCGGCTTTGTTGTTTTTCAACAGACCAATTTCCTCCTCAACTTCCTGAAGGGTTGGGGTCGGGGTCCTGCATACGTACAAAGTGCAGAAAGCCCCAAATCGTGACGAACGGCAAAATACGGTGGGAAAGTCACGGGCCCGGAAATTGTACACCCAGATGCTGGCGAAGCCTCGTTGTCTCATAATGGATGATGAGACTTACGTTAAGCCGGACTTCTGGCAGCTTTCGGGGCTACTGTTCTTCATCACCCAGCATAAGTTTGATGTTCCGGAGGAAGTAAGAAAGCAGAAACTTTCGAAGTTTGCCAAGAAATACATGATTTGGCAAGCTGTCTGCTCATGTGACAAACGAAGGACACCGTTCGTGACTAACGGGACTGTAAACGGGGAGATCTACCTCAAGGAGTGTCAACAGAAGCGTCTACTTCCTTTGTTGAAGCAACACGAAGGCCCTACGATCTTCTTGGCCGGATCTAGCCTCTTGTCACTATTCAAATGTCGTCCTGGAGTGGTACGAAGCCAACGGGATCACTTTCTTACCCAAGGACATGACCCCCCCCCCCCCTCCTTTCCCCTCAACGCGTCAGAACTAAGGCCCATCGGAACATACTGAGCCATCATGAAACAGGCACTACGGAAGCATTCCATGGAGGTCAAATCTGAGGAAGACACGACGAAAAAGTGGGTTTACGTACAGAAGCAGCTGCAGCCAGATGTTGTACAGAACCTAATGGTGGAGTTGAGCGTAAGGTGCGAGCGTACAGTTGTGGTATTGAAGTTGAATTAAATAAATATGTCAAAAGCTAACTAATAGATTCTATATTATAGTCTGAAAGTTTAAAAACGATTCAAGGAACAACCAACAAAGAAGGTCAACTAGATAATTTTCTACGGCGTTTTTTACGTGATGTGGCACACCCTTTATTACGGAGTTGTAGAAACCGGAGACACCGATCACAGCGACACAATAAGACCACCTTTGAACTTCCATAGTTAAGGTCATCTTGATAAATTTGAATTATAATTTAAAGCACAGGTTAACTTCAATATAACGTACCCTCGTATAGCGTCACTCGATATAGCGTCACTTTTACCTCAATATAACGTAAACTTTTTTGATGTGTAGAAATTATGTTTTCTGATAAGTGCATTGCTTACATTTCCATGAATTCGTTTTAATCGTTCAAAAAATTATAAGCGATAAGTTTTAACTTTTTTAAGATCGTTGAACATCCTGAAGAACATTAAATAAACATTGCAAAAGGTCACTGTAACACTTATTTTGATTTAAAAATATAGCTTGATTTTGAATTACATGGTGACCATATTCTGCAGTTACATGAAAGAAAATAACAACTGAATAAAAAATTGTTTTGAATCATTTCTCAGAGAAGAACGAGGTCGATTTTTAACCTCCCTTCCTCAAGTGTTTCATCGTGGTCCTTTTCCTTTATTCCTTTCTCTTTCTTACCTTTCCTTTCCAGATAGGAAGTTGTGACATCAGATAGCTCAATGGTAAGAGCACGGTTCGTCAAGCTGGAGGTAATGGGTTCGATTCCCATTTCGGACATGAAGGAAAACTCCTCGGCTCCCTGAGCAAGACGCCTGAAATCGAAAGCTCTCAATTATTATTTCTCATTCGATTACTTTCCTTCGGCATATTTCTTTACGTGGTGACAACCACCGATTCCAACAAGACGATTCCACCACCTGGATCCTACATATCGTACTCATCAAAACATGAGCCAGGCACAACGGCTTTATTTCTTTTACGAAGGAAGACGTGACCAGAGATTTCGCGTCTCAGAAAATGCCACCGACTTCGATTGGGATTGAACCCAGTAGCAGTGACGCTTACCACTACACCACCGGCGCCAGCTAAAAGCTCTCAATTAATAACTATGGAAGTGCAATCAGAATACTGAGTTGAGAGCTGCAATAATTGCGATGCAATGAGCTTGAAAGTGCCATAGAAGGAGAAGAAGGAAGGTGTGATTCGACGAGCGGAGAGAGACACGAGTAGTACAATTTTCAGGAAGTCCGTCAGACTTCGACGACGGCATCGGTATCGTAGCACGCAACTTTGAGACAACGGCGGAAAGGTACATCAGACTTAAGGTCGAAGGTAGCCGGAATGGACTTGTCATTAATGCGTCGTAAACAAAATACATGAAAAGAAGATGCTCACGACAAGCCAATGTTAGCCTCCCATCCCGAATATTGACGGAGATGAAATTGAGACGGTAGACGAATTCGTGTATCTGGGCTCATTGGTGATCGCCAACAACGACATCAGCAGAAAAATAAAAGGGCGCATTATGTCTGGAAACCATGTGTAACCGTTCAGAGAATTCTCACGAGGTTTTTGAAACAAGATGGCTTTAGCGCCACCCCTGCAAGCAGGAGGCCATATGTCGTTTGGTGTTTGCCCGACCTTTCTGAGACAGTTACCTCAGGAGACTCGTGAACGGCTTTTAGCTCCAAGGCTCAAACACTAATTGAAAATACCACGAAATTGAAAAACGTCAATAAATCCTGCTTGATCTCCCACTTTGTACCTAAGTAAAAACCCAAATTAAACTCGCTCAATCCGATTGAGCTAACCGGAACGGAAGAAGAGAAGTCTGATATTGAAACAAACAACGTAACTGAAAACGAAAACGGATTTTAGGAGGAGTCAATTCAATCGGAACTGCCCAAAACGAAAAAGAAATTCAACTCAGTACTTCAAATCATAACATAATCAAATACATTTATTTCCCGATTATTCGCGACTCATTCGGGTTGGACAGAACGTTCGGCTACGGGAAATATTCCCTGAGAAACAATCATGGCAATAAAAAAGGGTTTCCACAAACCTGCGTAGGTTTTTTGGAGAATTCTCGATGACATGATGACACAATACCGGCGTCGTAGATGGCGACGACGATGCAGATGGCAATCTCGATGACGATGTCGAAAATTGACCGCTGTCACTGCTGGAAGGGCGTCCAGCGATGGCAGACGAGCTCGTGAAGCACGCGGAGGGAGTGGCGGCTGGACGGAAAGCTTCCAATGTTAAATTCGTCCAGAGCGTCCGAAATCGACCGTCTCCTTCAATATAGAAGCCCGCTTTCCCAAGCGACCCGGCTTCGCGTACCTATCCGCTATGACCGAGCGGGTTTAAGGGAGACTCCTATATTTCGGGAAAGGTCCGGTTTAGAGTCCGACACATGGCTACGGATCGCTAAAACCGCGCTGTCGGTAGCCTTTCCACAGGGGTTGTAACGATTTGTGGAATTGCGACGGATTATTGGCGACCGTCGGGTGAAATTTCGCACAATTATCTTGCAATCTTCACCCCCTTCCGTTCACCTACCTCGTAAGGCGGGCCTTAGCGGGCTCCCGAACTCCAGTTGTTCCGTCCGTGCTCCACGGACGAAAGTTGGTGATGATCGTTGTCACAAAAACCCCAACACGTATCCAGCCCGTACACAAAAAGTGCCTGAGCGCTGGAATGACCGACGCGAATGTTTTAGTTTTATGTAACTTTAATATGGCTTAAATAAATACTTACCTTGTTTGGTAAGTAAAACGTTAAACAAGTTGCGTATCTCGAAAAGATATCGCTTTGTCGGTCGCACAGACCGGAGACGACGTACACTTTTTTTCTTTTTCTTTTTTTTAGCATTTCAAGTTTATTGATTTCACAATTAGCTTATTGCTTGCTCTCAACTTAGTGTCCTAAAAGCAGTTACTCAGTTATTAATTAAGAGCTTTCGATGTCAAGTACCATTTTTGCATTAATATGATTATGTTGGCAGGTACAATCACACGCTAAGCCCAAAGAGTCGAGAATTTTTTTTCTAATCTAATCTAATTTAACACAAACGCAGCCAGTAAGAGAATGCATCCTCTAAATAATTGGGTTAGATGACGCCCAATATTTTTTTGTCAATATTGATGCTGTAGCATATTAAAGATATGATACAAGCGTCAAAGCGGCCAGGCCTACTGCGTTGCATTAACCGCAAAAAACGATTCTGTAAAATGAGTTGGATTCAAACGAATAGATTTGAATCACAATGCATTTTGTGAATCTACAGGGGAGGAAGGATGCGTGGAAATACCGTACTAAACGCTCCGATGTTAAAATAATAAAATAATATTAAAATAAATCATAAAAATCCGAGTAATGATAAAATAATAAAAATTTGAAATCAATATGCAATTTCATATGGAATAATATATAAAATTTACCTAAGGGATATTATAACGTAAAATGATAATCACAATTACACATGCCGGCCGAGTCTTGTCATACTGCTATTGTTGAAAACAAGACGAGAAAAACGATCTTTCAGCAGGGCAAATGAAACACTCAGTTGCAGTATTTGCCACATGCTACAAAGCTAAAATCTTTGGTTTTTATTCAACTCGTAATACAATTAAAATTAAACCTACAACTTCGGTGTTTGTATAAGGAATTGCGTATCCATTATGAACCTAAAAGTTTGGACAATGTATCGCAGCCACGAGAAACCACGAGAAAGTTTTTTTCGATAACACAACTTGGGAATTTCTTGGATGATCTGAAATTAAAAGCAGCCAGTACGACAAGGGATCCTGGAAATAACTGGGCTAGATGACGTCCAATTATCTTTCTGTCAATATAGACGCTTGCAGCACATCAAAGGCACAATACAAGCGCCAGAAGGCCAGGCCAACTGCGTTGCATCAGCTGCAAAGACAATTTCGTAAAACGAGCTGGATTCAAACGAATAGACCTGAACCACAACGCATCCCGCGAATCTACAGGGAGGAAAGATGCGTGGGCACACCGCTTCACACGCTCCGTATCATGTCAAGTCGAAAATAATAGAAACTTTACACATTTGTATGAACCCAGTTACCTGAAATTGAACATAACAGAAACCTGGATATACCTGAATTTCGAACAATAAATAGTATATAATGGTACGATCTCATTTGTGACGTACAGTAAAAGTGTTTTTCCACGCAGATATCGTGGTAGCCCCTACAAATCCGCTTTTACAAGTGATATGTTACTTCAAATACGTGAATATATTATCATGCATTGCTGAAAATTATGAAAATAAAAATTATTGCTAAAATGAAACTCTATTTCTTGTCAGGTTGCTTCTAACTGCTTTCACATGGTTTTGGTAAGCAACCATCATTCTACTGGGCACGCTGAGCTAATTAGTTCAACGAAAATGGAAAATATGGATGGAAATAATGGAGGCGTTAATGTAATTGATTGATAGTTATTTATTGATAATAAAAGTAATATATTGAGAGGAGAAATGGTAGAATATACAATACAAATCAAATAGATTATGACAGACAAAACAGTTCACTACTAGCTACTATCATGCTCGCCACTTGGTGGTAAGTATTAGCATTACCTAGGTAGGTTTCCTCAAAGAATTTCTCACTGAACCCAATAGTCAACGTCCAACTTTTCCTGCGCACAACATCTAGGGATTGCCGTCGGCAAGTTATGCCGGGTTCTCATTACACGACACCGTGCACTGGTCGGGGCGTTTTTGTGTGCTGGGTAGAAAAGTCACCTAGTCTAACTGACTATTTCGTTCCAACCCAAAAAAGGCACGTCCCGGTCACAGCACGGTTTAAAAACAACACTTCTTTATGCTTGTAATGTCACCTGAGAAAATGAGAGCAGGAGCAAGGTGTCTCTCGATTACAAATAAGAAACCCAGGTCATCAAAGCCGTTTACCAAAAAGGAAACAATTTTTTGAGGAAAGGGAAACGAAAATATTCACCCATTTTTTTTGAATACTGCTGGGTCATCAAAGCTTTTTGCAAAAAGGAATCAATTTTTAAATATTCCGCGGAGCGAGTAAAAAACCAATACGTATCTATGGCAACGATGGAAAAATTAACATGAAGTGATGGACAAGAAAATTTAATATAATAATAAACATTTTATGAACGTTCGTTGGTCTTCATCTCCATTCGGAATTGTACGGAAATCCGTCCGTACAAAGTCTACCAACACCATGATTTGACTCCCAGGGAGTCGAGAAATTTTCCTTAACGAAAAATTCCTAGACCAAACCGGGAATCTAACCCAGCCACCTCCAGCATGGTCTTGCTTTGTAGCTGTGCCTTTACCAACTGAGCTAAGGGAGGACTCATAACGACGTACACTTAAATTAACTAAAAAAGAATTAAAAATACGTTGTAAGCACATCACAAAATAAATTCACACCTCCTATTGAGTACCTTTGGTACGCATCTCTTAGAAACAACGTTTCACTTATTAAGAAAAAGACTTCCGAAACTACGCGATAACTTCTGTTCTTCAGCCGGTATCTTTGCGAAATGATCGAGCTTAAATCCTCTAGTCACTAAGAAATGTTGAACAAACAATTATCTTTTATGCTTAATCAAAGCGCCAGCAAAGCAATCCGCATGGCGAATAAAGATTCCTTTTGGCTTTTTTTCCTTGTTTCGTCAAGATGGTTATTTCATAGTTTGGAGCCATTGTTGCATTTATTATTTTTATAGCATTCAACTTAGCGGAGGCACGAACCAGTCGACATGCGAACTAAATTTATAGCAAATCTACCCTTAACCTAGTTTGTGAAAATTTACATTTGATATACAATTCAAATCTTATCAAACCCAATTTAACCTTATTCAAAATAATTCTAAATAGTTCAAACGAATGAACCCGAACTAAACAATACTATACAACGCCCAACGTTACAGATGCCTACTTTGGACTTCGAACGACGCTACGATCAAATAGAGGTCGCCGTACTACGAAGTTGACCATCTACAAAACACCACGAAGTTGACCATCTACAAAATTCTCTACGGCCACGAAACATGGAATATGCTTGTGTATTTAAACGGGAGGTGCAGCGTACCATCTACGGTGGAATGCAGATGGAAGACGGGACGTGAAAAAGGCGAATGAATTACGAATTGCATCAGTTGCTGGGAGAACCCACCACCGTCCACACTGCAAAATCGGCCAACTACGATGGGCTTGGGACGTCGTTAGAATATCTGACGACAGTCCAGTGAGAATGGCTCTCGAGAATGAACGGATCAACACAAGAAGAAGAGGATCGGTCTAGATAGGTCGATCAAGTGGAAAGTGACCTGTGCACCCTCCGCAGACGGCGAGGCTGGCGAATCGCAGCCATGGACTAAACGATTTAGAGACGATTTCTGTGTACAATAGAGGCCACCCAATCTTCATCCTGACTGTAAGTAAGTAAGTTACCTAAAAGACAAAAATCACAAAAAAGGTTTGAACTGATGAAGAGATGAACGAGCCACAGACTAAAAATCAAAGATACAGAGAAAAATAGAGAAAAGAATAGTTGTTTTGCACTCCAAGTTGGATAATTTATTGATATTAAAAATTTTTTTGTTAAAAACAATACTGTAAAATATAAAAAGAGCTTTTTGTTGCCTCATTAACACCGGATCAGTACTTCATTTTCACGGATAGTCTCAGTTCTAAAGAGGCTATTCGCTCATTGAGGCCGGTAAAGCACTCCTCGTATTTTCTCATGAAAATACAGGAGCTTCTAAGTGCTTTATCTTCGCGTTATTTTATCATCACCTTTGTATGGGTCCCATCACAATGTTCAATTCCGGGCAATGAGAAAGCGGACTCGCTTGCAAAGGTGGGCGCTATGGAAGGCGATATTTGTGATCGACAAATCGCCTTCATCGAATTTTTCGTCAACAGTCACTCGTCAGCTGGCAGTATAAATGGAGTAAAGGAGATTTGGGGCGATGGCAACATTCAATCATCCCTAAGGTGTCGAAGAAATCTTGGTTTAGGGGGATGAATGTGGGTCGAGACTTTATTCGTGTCATGCCTCGCCTCATGTCCAATCATTATTTTTTGAACGCTCATTTATACCGGGTTGGGCTGAGCGACAGCAATCTCTGCGAGTGTGGACAAGGCTATCAGGACGCAGATCACGTTGTTTGGTCTTGTGTTGAGCATCGTGGAGACAGATCGGAGCTTTATGATTCCCTTCCGGCGCGAGGTAGACAACCCAATATGCCAATTCGAGATATTTTGGCTGTACGTGATTTGGAGTACATGAAACTCATTTATGTGTTTTTGACTAACATTAGCCTTAGATTGTAGTTAGTTTAACCTGTATGTTTACTATAAGTTTTTGTTTTATCTGTGTATGCATGTGTTTTTTTTTCTTTTTCAAAAAATGTCCAAGTCATAAGAAAACCATAAATTGTATAGTAAATTTCTCGCATGAAGTAGATCATTTGACAGCACTTTAATTGTGTTGGATAGCCTGCATATAACCAAGACCAAATGAACGGGTTTGCTTGTTATTCTTCCATAAGAATATTGACAATAAGACTCATCATAACGTTGGGCATAGAATGCTCTATGAATTTAACTAGTGTGCGTGTTGATGTGTATGCTATACAGTATGTGAGCAGTGCCGCCAAATACAACAGAGATGGAAAAATATTATTAAATGTGGGATTTTATTTCTCGGTAAATATTGAAAAAATCTACAATTAGAAGCATGTTATTATTTATTTAATCTATGGAAAAATAAAATAGTTAAACTTTGGGCGATTTGTAGCACTTCCACAAAACAGGTGATATTGATGTACTGCCAAACCCATTTCATTCGAATAAGAGTCATAATAAAATAGTTTGGCAACATCAAGCGATTACGTCGATTGTAAACACGGTTCAGAATAGGTGCAAGCGTATTTAAATTATTGTGAAAATTAATCCCATAGTTTTCTCGTATTTTATCACGTATTCGTAGATTCTCGTGTGGCTAGTGTAATAAGTGAAGTGTGATTTTTATGGTTTGTGCAATTACGCAACGAAAATGTGTGAGGCTAAAGTGCAATTAAAGAGAAAACTTGGAGTCTGGCTCGGGTATATTCCCTAGTACGGTTAGATCAATATGACGAATATGTAGTGCAAAGGTAAGAAATTGTGTTGAAAATCTGACTGCTCATTATTTTTACGAAATTTAAGTCTCCGAAACGTTTTTGTAGCTTTTAATTATATTCAAGACCTAATTTTATCTGCCAGGATTATATATTTTTGATTACTGCGTCCGTTTATTGGAGAAATTAAACATCTTTTTACATTTGAAGTTGGTTGACTGCAGAATGTGATGAATATATGTACTATGGTGAACATAGGTTCCGCTTCCCTATAACTATACAGATGTGTGTTTAGATAATTTAGAATTTAAATTTAACGTGTTATGTAAACCAAACTTTAAATTCCCACCCTCTTTCCCATCCGTAATTTGTAATCCCTATTAACCTCGAGACGGCCGCGAGTAATCGGCTCTATCCTCCTAACTTTAGTTTTAGGATAAATGATGTATAAAAATATGAAAATTTGGCTCTGTAAAGTTGATTCGATTGAGCCTGCACAAATAAATGATTATTATAAGGTTCAAGTGTGAAATCAAAATGTACGTTATATCGAAGTTTTCCTGTAAACTGATTTTAAATTGACCCGTACAGCACAAATCAAAATTCATATTCTCAAATTTGAGCATTATTTATGGAAATCAAAAGGCGGTATTGTTGTTTGGATGGATTTAATACAGTTGAAAATTTAGGCAATTTGTTCACAGGAAAATGAAAGCCAAGCACCCAAAAATAACCATATAATATGAAAATCGGGCTTTTGTCTTATTGTATTGTCCGTCACTGTACACTCGTTGGCTTTTAACCCCTTTAATTATTACTTTATCACCACGAAAGACGAGGAATTCTCTAACAAAAAAAAATCGGAACCAGCAATCGAACCCAGACATCTCCAGTACGGGTTTGCTTTGTAGTTGCATCCTAACTGACTAAAGTAAGGGAAAGCCGATACAAAAATTAAACAATGTAAGGATCAACTATCATCTATTAAACAACTTACAGATTTGAACTCACTAAACAATCAAAATTTCGCTTGCTGAAAAAATGGCAAATCCGTTTCACCTCATCTGCCTCACATAATTATACACACAACATACTTGTTTGTCTTCGAAATTCACTCTTCAATTTCGACCAATCCCATTTCCACAATCTAATCCGCAATCCCAATCAGTTCGGAACAACTAATCTTCCTGCAAAATATTTTCGTTCAATTTAAACGGCAAGATAAATTATCCTCCATCTCCGCCGTCGTCATCTGGAGGTGTCCGTCCGCACGCTGAATGGAAGTTTGATTTGCCTTCAATAGACGTGTCTAGTCCAAACACATCGCTCATCTTTCCCTCCCGAGGGACCTTCACTATACCTGCCGCGTCTCCGCGGTCTGATCCCCACACTCGGCCGACGTGGTTGGCTCTTTTTAAATGTGTCAATCTCGGTAATGATGCTCTAACACGCTCTTTGTTGCGGCTCAAGCTTTGGGGATTTCAGTCACCATCGTACAATACAATAGGTACATGCCTCTCGAGCGAATGAAAAATAACCTCACACCCGCACTAGCCACCACCACCGTGATCGGCGAGTGACCATACCAATCACCATCATCAGCCGAGGCCCAAGCACACATCATACCGGGGCTCATGTTAATGAACTTCTGGTTCTTGCTGGCCACATGCCGATGCCATTCCGCTTCTACAGTATCATCTCGTTTCGGTTCGCTTGGGAAAGGGTGAAAACGCATAAAAGGAGAAAATGTATGCATGAAATTCCGATAAATATTCAATAGAGATGTACGTAGGAACGTAAGCGAGACCCAATCTTCGTTATGGCGTTCTGGGCTTCGGTTGGTAGCCTAAAAGAACTAAACACGAAACTGTGTAGAACCAGGATGAACGAGCCTCTTGCAGCATTGTTGGCCGGTTGGGTACGTGATTCGATCCGGCACCCCTCATCAGCCGGTATCGTCAGGTTCCGACGGTCGGTTGGTTTGGTCGATGGAGAATGATGAGAATTTCAAAATATTTACATATTATCTTGTGACGAGCGAAACGAATCACTCTAAATTGTTCCGATTTACGCAACGTGGGATACAAGACTAGGATGCTGATGCGCTGCTCTTCTGTTCGTTCTGTTCGGCGAAACGGAGGCATTCATTTCGGGCTAATGTGTGATGGGGCCTTGTTGTTGTTTCTGTTAGGATTTCGCTATTTGGAATCGGGATTAAATTTCGCACGCTAGTTCCGAAATTGGACGTATCGCATACAAACGATTCGATAAGGACTGGGATTTGTATTGGTTTTTAATTAGAAGTGAGATTGGAGTTGTGGATCAGCGCCAATGATGCATCGGACGCTGCGAAGATTGTTGGGACAGTAGATGACAGAGGCCGTTCATTGAGTTTGATTATAATTTAACGGGAATGACCGTTTTATGAAAATCGCGTGAAAAGCAATTCCTGACCCGTAACGCTGGTAGATCACCTTTTCGTGGTGCGTTGGGGGTCAGATCTATCAGATCTACCACCGAAGCCTAGTCAGAATTAATTCATACTAGGGAACATGTTTGTTTTTTGTAGTTGAAGGAAGATATCTTAGTCCTTATTACATTTTATATCTTGTTAAAAGTGACAATACATGGATTAAGCCACCAAAGATGAGCTTGGAATAAGAAAAACATGGTTAGTCTTCATACCTATATGTGAATTCTCATTTTCTATTTGATGTTCCATAGTTTGAATTGATTATGACTAGGGTTCTCATGCATGGTCGGTATTGGAGTCATAGTTTGTTTTCTTGGCAATGCATCTGGTTTTGACTGATAGAAGGCAGCGCCTTTGAAGAGTGCTCTCATTCCTCAAAGCGTTTAAATAGCGGAAACTTTTAATAAAAGTCGATTCATTGCCAACAATACAAACAATGACAACTGTAACAACACTGAATACTTCATCGTTTCGCAATAGTGATGAAGTAACTCGACATACACTAAACAAAGGATACGGGATAAACTACAATAGATCAAATTACTGGCCGCAGTGGTTTATGTCCCGAACAGAGGAGAAAAAAAAACAAAGCAAAGCAAACCAAAATCACAGTTCATCAAATAGGAGTTTTTGATAAGGTTATTCTTTTTCGTCATGTTATCAACGGTAGAAAAAAATTATCAAAAACAATGGTATCGATGATACACATACCAAAATATACATACATTACCAGCTTCTTTCTGATTATACGCCTTAGTGAATTATTACCAAGCGATAGCATCATTACATTGATATTTATGTGCTGACATTACTTCTAAACTATTATTAACTTGTTGTGAAATGACTTAATTTTCCCATTATGGACGACAGGGAACAGTTATTAAAGTTCCATTTATTTTGGTGCATTTTAGAAACATTCAAAAGCAATTTATTATGTTGCGTTATTTCAGATTAACAAAAAAACTCGCGTCAATTTATGAAACTTTAAAAAGGAAAAAGATGACGTGAGCCTTAAGTGATCTGAAATAGCTGGTTGACAAAAACTGCATTTGAAATTTTCAAATATAATTCAAAGTAAATTGAGTCTTAAAGTAACAGTATTTGAAAAGTTGCTATTACCCATGCAGTGGTGAACTATGTGAGAATTGATGATACTTTAGTAACTGTATTTGGGAAACTGTCATATTCCATACAGTGTTGGTGTGTGAAAGAAAGATGCAAGTAACACACTGTAGAAAACATAGTAGAGTCATTTGAAATTTTGTTTCAGTTTTCGAGGCATTGAAAAAAAATTTATATCAGCAAAACATCATATTAAAGGGTGTATTCGATAAAAATGGCACACAGAAAATCTTCTGTAACTTTTGAAACGTATGAGTAAAAAACCTAGAAATTTGAGTAGATCTTATCCATAGTGTATTATTTACATCTGCCAAGTTTCATAGTTATACATTCAGTAGTTCCAGTCATGTCGTCGAAACAAGAAATTGTCCGTGAGAAAATTTTGTGCACTCACAATCAAAATCCAGGGGCGTCCCACCGGTGGATTGCTAAAAGGCTTGGAATTGCAAATACAACTGTGTCTCGTGTAATAAGAACCTTCAAGAAGCGTCTGAGTGTCCAAAGGAAGGAAGGGAGTGGTCGTAAAAGTGGTCCAATGGACAGTAAAATGGCCAGGAAAGTCGTACAACAATTCAAGAACCGTCCAAACATGTCAATTAGAGATGTCGCTAAAAAGTCTAAGGTGTCAGTCGGTTTTGTGCAGAAAACCATGAAGCGTGCTGGGTTACATGTTTACAAAGTGCAAAAAGCCCCAAACTGGAATGAAAAACAAAACATCACTGCGAAAACCCGCTCACCAAATCCGGTTGCATCGTGATGGATGACGAAACATACGTCAAGGCCGACTTCCGTCAACTTCCTGGGCAAGAATATTTCGTTGCCAAGTCGAAATTCGATGTTCCGGAGGATGTTCGAAAGAAGAAACTATCGAAATTTGCAAAGAAGTTTCTAAGCTGGCAGGCGATTTGCGGATGTGGTGAAATAAGTGCTCCCTTCATCACTTCCGGAACAATAAACGGTGCGATTTACACGGAAGAGTGCCTTAAGAAGCATCTCTTGCTATTCATTAAGAAACAAAAAGGATCAACTCTGTTTTGGCCTGATCTAGCATCCTGCCACTACGCTCGAAACGTATTGGAGTGGTACCGAGCCAACGGTGTCAATTTTGTGCCAAAGGATATGAACCCACCAAATTCACCGGAACTTCGTCCAATTGAAAAATTCTGGGCAATTATGAAAACGGAACTTACAAACATCCCAAAACTATAAAAAAAGAGCTAGAATTGAAGAAAATTTGGGTAAAAACAACAAAAACAAAATTTGATGGGCGGAGTGAAAAGGAAGGTGCGGGCATTCGGGATGGGAGACGAAATTGAATAAAACAAATGTAAATCAAAACTCATTAGTAGTTCTTCATTCCCTGAAAATTTCAAGAAAATCCGATAATCAGTTTAATTTTGATGAGTATATATGTGTGTGCCATTTTTATCGAATACACCCTTTATATGAAGTTTGTCAGAAGTAGATAATTCATCATCTCCATGCGAAGCGCTAGGAGTGGATGGTAATTTATTGCTAGAACGAAATAGACATGAAGAGAAAGTGTATTGATAGTTCCGTATAGGGCAATGGCAGGCTTTGAAAATTGAAAGATCAAGTTTGAAAACGAGCGGAGGGCATTATTGAACGGTAGTATCCGATCAGGCACATAACCCTTTACCATACTACCCCATGCAGGATAGGCAAGAGGAGGAAAGCCCCTTGACTGGCAAAAGGTTATGCAACCGGTCGGGCCGGATGTGTGAAATAGGCGGTGCATGCTAAAAATAAACCCAACAGCGGGAGATAATTTCTCACCCGTGTTAGGCAGTATTAGGAGAGGGACAAATTGCTAGAACTAGAAAAAAGCAATAGGTAGTATAAGAGCCCGACCGGTTGCATAACCTTTTGCCAGATTGCAGATGTACTGGTGAGAACAGGTGAGATTTTTGCGGAATTCCGTTGGCTCAGTGAATCGTTGTTGTTAAAGGAACAAGAAAGAGAACGAAGTCCTTTTGCGTCCATCATTTTGGCTGGTCGTCCACTACTTTGCTTATCACTAGTTCTTGGGGATCTTACGATATGGTACACAGTCGGAACCGCAAAATTTTAGCTTTTAAAGTGTTGTACCGTGTACTTTCTGCCGAAAGTTCAGAGCAGTTCGTAGAACTGTACAACGCGCTCGCGAAATGCTTCTTGTTTCGACGGCATTTTGAGCTAAATTGAGCAAGCATAAACAAAATAAAAAATACTAGCAGAAAAAAGAGAGAGAGAGCTAACATATATCTCATTTCTTTCTGAGCTCATTTGTTGTTTAGCATAGGGGCCTCGAAAAATTCCAAAATTTAAGTTGCCACCAGTTCGTTGAATGTTATTAGATTTCAATAACTTTCTAAGCAATACAAAATAAATTTCAAATGTTCACGTACATGAAGCACCTGCAAAACACATCTCTAGAAAATATTCATTACATACATACCGTTTAATACCTCAGCAAATCTGCTTGCTCCTTGTAACTCCTTGCCTCCATGTTGATCAACAGGTTTTCTCTTCGCTTTTCTGTTCGCTTCCTGGTAATCAACAGAATCAAACCGTTGTTCGATGTTTAACTACACAAAAATCGAGCTAATACCACGAATCAATAATCCTCCACTGTTGGTAAACAACAAGACAACCTGAATGAGATCGCTCTACCCGCTTCCTGTGAAAATGGCAGGGAAACTCCTCCCACCATCCCCGCCCGAGAACAAACAGAGGTCACAGCTGTTTGTCTTGATCGCTAATTGCTGCTCCGGATCCGGCTATGCTGCTGCGGATGCGGTGCCGTTCATTTGCCCATCCCGAACGACAACAATCGCGTCAAAGTATTAATTATTATGACTACGGTGAACCTAAGTAGGAAGCGGTAAGCAGCCCGCAAAAAGCGAGTACACTTGGGCGTGACGTGACTATTTTCCAATCTCGAGCATTGCTTTCATGCTTCGTTAGCAAATGGTGCCAATCAGGAAGGACGAGGGCCAGAAGGTAGGTAATCAATCAATTATGATAACGAAGGTTCGCGCACTCGCGATTCATTTCAGATTGTCCCTTTGTGGTTTTCATACTACATTGGTACTGAACAGCGTTTTAATTGGATTATGTAACCATTGTTGGTGTGCGCTGGTTCGAAGAGGCGAGTGATTGATAAAACAAAAACTTAGGATAATTAAGCAAATGTTTTCTCTTGCTTTGCTAATTAATGGAAAAACGCAATATTAACAAAATCGGACAGGTCATTCAATTATATTATTTGTTTCCCGTTTTGATTGTCAGCCGTGTGTTCCACTAGATTTCGATGAGACAATTTATAGTGTATGTCAAATGGATGAAACTTATGTATGCTACAGAATATGCTCACAGTTTATTGGTGCTTGACTCTTAAAAAAATCTTTCATAAACAAGCCCCCATCCCCTTCCCCCAGAAGAAATCGACTACATCTTGGGAGGTTTTAGAGACGAACCGAAATAATTGATAGAATGCTGCGCATTTGAATGACCGTAAACAAAAAATATTTACTGCCTTATCGTAATAAAAAGCATCAAAATAAACCTTTCGATTCGAGCAGGAAAATGGAACCACCTTTCCACTCGAGTAAATCATTTCCGAGACAGGCCATAGGTCGCACAGTTCTCGGCGGAGAAGATACTGCTTTCGGCACCTCTTTCTCCGAGAAACCTTGAGTGCTATTGATCCAAGCCGGTTTTCTGCTGGGAAAGATGAAGGCATCTCGTCATATTCCTGCCAACTCCGGCTTTATGGCAAAGCGCTGATACTAATTAATTTCTTTTCGGTTTTTTTTTTTTCTTCCTCATCCCACTCGGCAGGGCTTCGTTCGTCTAGCAATTTTACGACTCAACTCGCTAGCACCCAATCGATGTACGCTACAAACATTGGAAAGAACGCTGTGTCAGTTTTATTGCCGGCATGCGGTGGTGGAGGCTCTTCAGATGACGCCGGTGACGGTGAGGCTCAAATTTAGCTTCTTATACGATCGAAATGGCTAAACAAAAAGATAGGTTTTGTTAATTGAATGGCTGAATGGTGCTGGTGTCAACCGATGGGCATAACTTATTGAGCTTCGATGGAAAGGTAGGTTAAAGCAACGTATCGGAATTTTGCTTAACTTTTGTGGCATCTAGTGTTGGAATTAACTTGTTCAAGCTACTTGTAACTGCATTTATACATTTATACTATTTCATGTTAAACATTTCTCACAACTCGCTTCACATCATATAATAAGCGAAAAGAAAATTCTGGAAAGCTTCATAAGTGCCAATAAATACTAATAAAAAGGAATCAAAAGACTAATATCCCAAATATCATAGAGAGACTATATGAGAGGGCATTTTCAGTAAAAAGATTTACAGGTTTGGGCCAAAGGGGGTCAGATGTTTATTAAACTTTGTTCAAGGATGGAGTCTATGGGTACATGCACGGGTATTTTTTAAATCATGGTTACCAGTTTTACCAGAATAGAAAATTTCTGGTTTTACCGGACATTACTTATTTCAAAAATTCAGGCGTACTCAAGAACGAAGCATCGTAGAACTTTTTTTAACCAAGTTATGAGGAAATTAGTTTGTTCACAAATTCATTGCTCAAATTGGTGAAATTTCACGATGTTGTTTTTCTTTTTAACGAAACTACGTCACCACGTGTCGTGTCAATATTTTGAAAAATGAGGCCTAAGTGAAAGGTTTTGAAACGTTCATAAATCTCGTTTGACTAAACAAACAATTAAAACTTGCATCAAACTTTCAGCTACGGGTTTTTAGTTTAGTTCAATTATGTGCTAAAAACTGGCCGGCTTGCGCTGAAATAGCCGGTTTGTAGTACCACAAGGGCTCAGTAGAGATTCTTTGTCAAGACCCGAAGCTAAGAGTCAGTTCAATTGTTGCATTGTGGAAATATCACATCAAGTAGTTTTTCCTCCTGCCACAGAGGATCGTGTACCTGGCAAAATACATGTATTTATCTTTTTAGTTGTTATGATATGATAGTATATCATTGCATATAAATTGGTTTCAGGTTATCGACATTTTGGATGTACTGTCTTTTGCATGATTTGCATGTATTTCAGGTTTTCAAGGTCATCAGGTATTGTAAAATAATTTAAAATTATATTTTTTTCATGGCTACATTGTCTAAATTTTCTGGTTCATAATGAAAGCGCAAGTTTGTCATCAACTGCAACAAAACAGCAGTCTGCACACATATTCATTTCATATTATAATATTAGTTCACTATACATCTTATCTACCATTACCATTAATCTTAATCATCATCATTACCATTTTTATCATTACTTATGTTTTCGTGATTAACATAAACATAGTTTTATAATTAACATAAAAATAGTTTTATAATTTTTACCCAACAGGTTATATATATATACTTTTAATAATTAAGTCCTATAAGTCCAATAATCATTCTTTTCTTCTCTCTCCTTTATCTAGTCCTGAAACAGAGGAAATCTGTGGTGGGCTTTTGCACTTATTACTGAATGTACTTTTTTATTTCCGGTTTGCAAATGGACATTTTACCAGATCTTAGCTGATCTAATTTATGCAGCCCTGTGTGCCATTTGGCTAGTGTATGATTTTACAGTTCAATCTTTGGGAATATGGTTCATTTTTAAAAATATTATATTTTGTTAATATTGTTTTTGTTTCCAAGTAAATTTTTTTGGGGGGCGGGGGAAATAAAGTGTGAAAATTCTTGGGGTTAAAGGAAATGTGAAGGGAGGGGGAAAGAAAAAAAAAAAAAGAGGGCTTCAAATGGTGAGTTGACAACTTCAAAGGAGGGTGCAACCGACCTCCGGTCCTCACAAGTTCCTACCTCACGCCTCCACGAGTCATATGATCACAAAAGACTGCCAGCTGAAACATGGAGACGCTGGTTGGCGTAGCCTGGGCAATGTTGTCAACCTGACAATAGCGAAGTGAGGGGGTGCGACTGAAGATCGTGTACCTTTAAATCCTATTGTATATTTTCCATTCTCATTTTAATAATAATTTCAGCACGCTTTAGAATCATCTTTGCATTCCAAAACCATGTAAGACCCTGGAGCAACATGACAAGCATAAAAGGCTCAATTTATTTTTCATGAAATTATAAAATTCGAAAAAAACTAATTTCACAAAATTCATAAAAGACTGGCATGTGTTTCTAAGCAGTATAGTATTATATTTCAATATTTTGTTTTTATTAAATTATTATTAAATAAGCCATTTATTTCAGATATCATCAAATTGGACTCTTCGATTACTCCAATTGCTATCTTTGAAATGTTACTAGAAAAAATATAACAAGATGTCTTATAAAATAATATTTTTTACTGAAATTTCATCTTTGATTTTTGGAATGATCTATACTGTTTCAGCTTTTCCAGGACTAGGAGGTTTTTTTTTTTTGTCTGGATTATCGGGCTGGTTCATCTCCCGTCGTAGTCACTCAAATACCTCTTTTGGGTATTTTCGTAACTTGTCCGGAGGTGAGATTCGAACTCGTGACTTTGGCGTTAGAGGTATGGATGTTAACCACTACGCCGGGGTCGCCCCCATCGGACTAGGAGGATATTAATACATATCTAATCTTTATTTATTTTTTCAGTAATAATCCATTGGATGTCAAGAGGTGGCAACGGAGTCGGTGATAGGCTTTTGCAATTATTATTGAATGTATTTTTCATTACCGTTTTGCAAACGAACATTAGACCAAATTCGAGCGGATATGATTCATACAGCGCTGTATTCATTTAGCTTGTGTCTGATGTTACAGTTCAATCCTTGTCATTACTCTATCATTACTCACAATATTATTATAATTGATAATTGTGGTTTTATTGATTTTATTTCATAGATGAGGTTATAAAATCAGCATCAAGCAGCTAATAGTGACCAGTAAATAAGAGTAAAATAAAATGATTAAATTTCAATAGATATAACAAACTTTTTCAGGATACCTCAAACCGAGATTTTAGTGAATTGCTGCTAGCGCTGAAAACGAACGAAAACGTGCTTAAGCGCGAACCACAGAACTCTACACTTTAACACTATACAACATTTCTTGCTTTTCAGGATCAACCGAACGAAGATCATATATTATAGATACGAATGCTTGTAGTATTTTTCATTTACATAAATATATATGTACACTATTATATAAATATTTCATGGGAATGGGAGGGACCATCAGGGCACCCGATTGAAGCAATCTGGATGGGGAGAGTGGGAATGCCAACTCCCCATTGCTAACAGTTTGTGAATAGAGGGCGGGCTCTTCTCCCCGCCCATTGGGGCATCCTCCTGTTAAATAGCTTGCTCTTTTGACCAATTGTTCAATCTTGTTGTTGGAAGGAGATTCTTTAAATCCCTGTGGATACGTATAAGTGATGTTGCATATCGATCCACCAACCCCTTTTTGGCCCTTCATACAGTGGCATGATTAGGATAATCAGTGGTTATTAAAGCTTGATCAAGTCTAACAGAGAGGAGAGCCCATTGCTGTCGGACTTAGTTTCCGTGCTACAATGGGTGGTAGTACATATCATACATCAATTATCTAAAAGAATGCCGAAAAAAGTCTTCGATCTACAGTTTATTTGCATACTATTGAAAATTTGATTCATTAATTTTTCCACATTTCAATTATTTCTTATACTTCAATATGGCGATTGGAAAAAAATCACAGTTTTGCCATAAAGCCAATTTTTCTTCGCAATGACTATTATAAAGGTATTTGGTCTTATGGTGACTTTCTTCAATGCCAATTTGCCGTTTAATGCATTTACTGGAGGCAAAATGGTTTTAAAATGCTTTTTCAACTGACCATAATAAGATAATATCAACGAATCCTTAAACGGCATTTCAATACAGCATTTTACGAGTTCATTAAGTCGAAATAAAACCTTTGATAGGAGTAAAAGGAATTTGAGAAAAAAGGTTTTAAGATTGTTGTAGACAAGCTGTGTGGGTTCTCATAAACCTGACCTGAATGAAACTTATTGGTACCTCTTGGTGCCATAATAAAACCAAATTGATTTCAAGTGGCTTTCATAAAACTTTAATAAAACGTAATAAAGCAGGATGATGTAAGCAATGTTACTTGGGTTTTTTCCATTTGTCTTTAACTTTCTTTTAATTAGATCTTGCTTAAATGTTTTCCTAACTCAGGACCAATATCTATTAGCTCTGCAAAAATAAAAGAGGATTGCTGTTATTAAATCAGCATCAAGCAGCAAATAGTGACCATGGCAACAGTAAATTAAAATGTATACATGTTAGTTTTGTAAAATTTAAATAGATTTAACAAACTTTTTCAGGATACATTAAATCAATATTTTGGTAAATTGCTGCTATCCAACGAAAACCTACTTAGGCGTGGAACCACACACAGATCGAAAAATTTCATGCACATAAATGGAGCGTCACAAAACACACACATTTAAATTATAAATCGTGTAAAGTTCTGGGATATTCCATACATTTTCGTAAATTTTGTATGCAAAAGCTCTTCTTTGTTAGAACTATTTCATGCAAGTTGCTGTTTCTTGTGGAATGAAATACAACTTCACATGCTGTTATATTTACATCACAATGAAAATTGAGATTTTTTTCCTGTGCAGAACTCTACACTTTAACACTTTACAACATTTCTTGCATTTCAGGATCAACCGAATGGAGACCATATATAATAGATACAAATGCTTGTAATATATTTTATTTACAAAAACATATACACTATTACATAAATATTTAATGGGATTGGGACCACAGAACTCTACACTTTAACACTATACAACATTTCTTGCTTTTCAGGATCAACCGAACGAAGATCATATATTATAGATACGAATGCTTGTAGTATTTTTCATTCACATAAATAAATATATACATCATTATATAAATATTTCATGGGAATGGGAGGGACCATCAGGGCACCCGATAGAAGCAATCTGGATGGGGAGAGTGGGAATGCCAACTCCCCATTGCTAACAGTTTGTGAATAGAGGGCGGGCTCTTCTCCCTGCCCATTGGGGCATCCTCCTGTTAAATAGCTTGCTCTTTTGACCAATTGTTCAATCTTGTTGTTGGAAGGAGATTCTTTAAATCCCTGTGGATACGTATAAGTGATGTTGCATATCGATCCACCAACCCCTTTTTGGCCCTTCATACAGTGGCATGATTAGGATAATCAGTGGTTATTAAAGCTTGATCAAGTCTTACAGAGAGGAGAGCCCATTGCTGTCGGACTTAGTTTCCGTGCTACAATGGGTGGTAGTACATATCATACATCATCATACATAAGAACAAAAAGATTTTGAAAATGTTCTAGTGAAAGATGTTATGGCCACATGAGAACCTACATAAAACCTTCTGGCTGCCATTAAAACCAGAATGTGGCCAAATGGCCACAGCTGTCAAACTTCTCTGTGAAATCGAGGTTGGTTTTTGTTGTTCTGCTTTGTTCGATTCTCTGTTCTTCTAATTCATTTAGCAATAAAGAAAAAGGTCTAGTGTTGCGGGAAATTTTGTTTGATAGCGAAATATCCCAAACAAATTGTGTTTTCTACAGCGTATTATGCTCCAAATTATGTGCGCAATCATATTTATGGTGAATATTGGCACAACAAGAGCAAAATTATTGCGCCTCGGAAATTATGGGAATTTTCAACAACGTAAATCAAATTAAAACGATCGATAAATTAATCATGAATTTCCTGAAAAGTGCTTGGAATTGGATGAGATTATCTAAAAGAATGCCGAAAAAAGTCTTCGATCTACAGTTTATTTGCATACCATTGAAAATTTGATTCATTAATTTTTCCACATTTCAATTATTTCTTATACTTCAATATGGCGATTGGAAAAAAATCACAGTTTTGCCATAAAGCCAATTTTTCTTCGCAATGACTATTATAAAGGTATTTGGTCTTATGGTGACTTTCTTCAATGCCAATTTGCCGTTTAATGCATTTACTGGAGGCAAAATGGTTTTAAAATGCTTTTTCAACTGACCATAATAAGATAATATCAACGAATCCTAAAACGGCATTTCAATACAGCATTCTTCGAGTTCATAAAGTCGAAATAAAACCTTTGATAGGAGTAAAAGGAATTTGAGAAACAAGATTTTAAGATTGTTGTAAACAAGCTGTGTGGGTTCTCATAAACCTGACCTGACATGAAACTTATTGGTACCTCTTGGTGCCATAATAAAACCAAATTGATTTCAAGTGGCTTTCATAAAACTTTAATAAATCTTAATAAAGCATGATGATGTTAGCAATGTTACTTGGGTTTGTCCATTTGTCTTTAAATCCCTTTCAATTAGATCTTCCTTAAATGTTTTGCTAACTCAGCACCAATATCTATTAGCTCTGCAAAAATAAAAGAGGATTGCTGGTATTAAATCAGCATCGAGCGGCAAATAGTGACCATGGCAACAGTAAATTAAAATGTATACATGTTAGTTATGTAAAATTTAAATAGATTTAACAAACTTGTTCAGGATACATCAAATCAATATTTTGGTAAATTGCTGCTATCCAACGAAAACGTGCTTAGGCGCGGAACCACACACAGATCGAAAAATGAGTGTGAATTTCTGTTCAATTTCATGCACATAAATGGAGCGTCACAAAACACACACATTTAAATTATAAATCGTGTAAAGTTCTGGGATATTCCATACATTTTCGTAAATTTTGTATGCAAAAGCTCTTCTTTGTTAGAACTATTTCATGCAAGTTGCTGTTTCTTGTGGAATGAAATACAACTTCACATGCTCTTATATTTACATCACAATGAAAATTTAGATTTTTTCCTGTGCAGAACTCTACACTTTAACACTTTACAACATTTCTTGCATTTCAGGATCAACCGAATGGAGACCATATATAATAGATACAAATGCTTGTAATATATTTTATTTACAAAAACATATACACTATTACATAAATATTTAATGGGATTGGGAGGGACCATCAGGGCACCCGACTGAAGCATTCTAGATGGGGAAAGTGGGAATGCCGACTCCCCATTGCTAACAGTTTGTGAATAGAGGGCGGGCTCTTCTCCCATCCCATTGAGACACCCACATTTTAGATAGCTCGCTCTTATGACCAATTGTTCAATCTTGTTTTTGGAAGGAAATTCTTTATACCCCTTCTTTATGGCCCTTCATACAACGGCATGATTAGGATAATCAGTGATATTAAAGCTTGATCTAGTCTAACATTGCTGTAGGGCTTAGTTTCCGTGCTACAATGGGTGGTAGGGGGTACATATCATACATCAGACATCATAACACATCGGTCAATAAGTCCCGGGCCTAAGTAGGAAAACAAATGTTTTTGCCGAAATTCATTTTTGTTCATCAATATAATCTCCTTTTAGAGTGATACAATCATTCCAACGTTTCTCTAGCTTGTCGATACCACCGGTGTAAAACGATTTAACGAGACCTTCAAAATATACTTCAGTTTCAGCAATCACTTCCTCATCTGAGCCAAACCTCTTTCCACGGAGCATCTTTTTGAGTTCTGCGAAAAGCCAGTAGTCACTGAGGGCCAGATCTGCAGAATACGGAGGGTGTGGTAGCAATTCGAAACCTAATTCGAACATTTTTGCGGCTGTTTTTATTGACTTGTGACACGGTCTTGGTGAAAGAGCACCATTTTCTTCTTCAAATGAGGCCTTTTCTGGGCGATTTAAGACTTCAAATGATCCAAAAAAACCTATATAATAGTCACTGTTGATTGTTTTCCCATGTTCCAAGTAGTCAATGAATAAAATTTCATGTGCATCCCAAAATACAGATGCCATTACCATTCCAGCTGATGTTTGAGTCTCTGGACGCTTTGGACGGCTTTGCACGCCACTCAACAGACTGCCGATTTGATTCCGGAGTGAAGTTTTGAATCCATGTTTCATCTATTGTGATGTATCGACGCAAAAACTCCTTCTTATTTCGCGTGAACATCTCCAAACAGCTCTTTGAATTATCGATTCGTTGTTGTTTTTGCTCTGGTGTGAGCAAACGCGGCACCCATTAGGAAAACAGGTTTCTCATACCAAAATGTTCGTGTATGCACTACCTTTTGATACCTTCAGAGTGTCAGCTATCTCTTGCAATTTCGCTTTGCGATTGTCCATGATGATTTTCAAAGTTTTTCAATATTTTCCCGAATAACTGCCTCATTTGGCCGACCAGGGCGTTCAGCATCATTGGTGTCCGTACGACCACATTTGAAATTGGCAAACCATCGTTTGATGGTCGTTTTCGAAGGGGCAGAGTCCGGATAACATTTTTCAAGGCAAGCTTGGACTTAAGTGGACAGCTTGTAATGATTACTTAAAGATGCGATGGGGGATCATTGCATTGATATTGTCAAATGTAGCACGCAGTGAAAGGTTTCTTGTCTCTTATAACTAAACGTTATGGAATTGAGTTAACGAGTGGTAACTCATCGGGAATGATCTCTCATATGCCTCCTTCGAACTATTCTGAACGGCCGTTATGAGAATATCACCAAGAATATTTCACATGCACATTGCGTGTTACCAATTACTAATGCTTTCTTTCCTTTTGTCTTTCTCCTGTTCTCTTCCCTATCTCAATACCGCGAGCTATACCATATGGCACACACAAGGTGGGGTAGATCCATAGGCGTAGCCAGGATTTCAAATAGGGGGGGGGGGGGGGGGGGCGAGTTTTTTTAGAGAGAGAGAGAGAGAGAGAGAGAGAGAGAGAGAGAGAGAGAGAGAGAGAGAGAATTACATCGTCTCCAACCAGTGGTTGCACATACTGAACAATTAACATTAACGGACACTTAACGGACAATACAACGCCCGGTGGACCAGCAGAGTAGGGTCATTTTCATGTTCCGACAGATGGAGCGGGAATGGAGCCCCATTTATGTGACATTACGCCTGAATGCGGGTGGATTTTCTTCTCTACTCTCACCCAAAGTATTTGACAATATCCGTCCGTTTCTTGCAACAAGATTAAACAATTCTAGGCTTGTTCTGGAATAAAAAAAAAAGGATTTTAAAAACTTTCGATTTTTCCCATGTTTTTAAATCAAACCACATTGAATGCCAAACATTTAACGGGTCATGTATAGAATAACCACCGAATTTGTTTGCAGTTTGTACTGAAAATGTACTTTTCATCCGCGACCCTCTCACCCAAAGCAACACAGAAGAAACACCGTTTTTTACTCACCATGCTCACACCGTTTGAATAGATTATATTTTTTTAATGGTTGTTCAAATAATAAGTGTTAGCTTTTAACAAACATACATTTTGAGTTTTGGTGGTTTATAGCTTATGGTTTGTGTCCCCTTTGCTCACCTTTAGTATAATTATTTTATCTGATATTTTCTAAACAGGAACATCAAACATAACCTTTTAAAACGACGTAAGTAACAAATGTAAGCAAGCTGTGTTTTTTGTGCTGAATTGTTGCTACTTGCATTCTCAGCACACGAGTAGTTAGTAAATAATTTAAGAAATTTTATTCATCAATGACGAAAAGAAATTCATATGCGTTCCAACAGCTATTCCTCAATATTTTAAAAATAATATATATACACATCTGCATCTGCGTTTTGAAATTTGAACCGATTTATCTGATATGATCCAACCGAAACACGTTCTGTCGAAACACGGTATATGTAGCAATCATGTGTATCTTAGTAGTATGAAACCAAAACGGTGTATCATTGAATTACATTAAAATTGTTGTTCAAATTCGAGAAATACAACCATTTTGCATATTTTTCTATTCGTGGTTATTTCAGCTGCATGATAAAACATTCGTTTTGTTTTGTTTTCTTTTTTTTTTAATTACATGTTGGAAAATATTATACTTACTTTTGAAAAACTTTCGAATGTCCATTTATGGTACTTCTGGATAAAATGAATCAAATAACTGCTTTAGACTGCTTATAATTAAAAAAAAAACCGTATGTATTTTACCCGATGATTCGTTTTGTTATGAAGGTTCTTCTGTTTATAAACACGCGCAGAACCATCGCTTATTCTTCCGGTCTTCCTCTAAACTCTCCACCGATTGCTTGTCGATCTTTAAAACTTGGAAGACATCTGCATGGAGTTATCTCAAATTATAATAATCCGTCCAATCTATCACAAAACGTTGCGATTGGTTGAGCGGACTGGAGATAATGAAATCCATTTGTATAAGGCCAAGTCTCTCCCGGTTGGTATTAAACCGATGAGCATGGATATCAATAGAAACATAAAGTTACCAGAAGGCACAAAATGCATCTACGGACTCTTATTTTTACGAAATCCCTCAATTTCAATTTTTAATGGATTAGCATAGATTGTTCATTAGACACTTCAACTTGATTGATACAGTTATTAGTTACAGCAGTGCAATAGATTGTAGAATACAGTAGTAAAAATTGTAAGTTACGAAAAAAGAGTTTGGTTCGAGCATCGAGGTTGTGTCGATGCTTTATTACGCACTATTTTCCTATCGAGCATGGCGCGTTTCGTGTTGTTTCGGTTATCTATAATTCGGTGTAACGAGTGATCGAGTGAGCACAGTAAGAGAACAACAAAGCGTCTCTCAAGCGTTCATAAAATTATCCTTGTTTTCCTAACGGAAAACCACCATCACACTTTGTGAGTGGCTCCAATAGCATCCTTATTATTGGTTTAACTCAGATCAAATCGGATTTCCAACATTATAAAAAATCACCTTGTTTTTCCGATGAAAAAACACCATTACACTTTGTGTGTGGCCCCAATAGCATCCTTACTGTTGTAATCGGTTCGAATCAGAAATAGGTACTAGTATTTAAATATTTTACTAAACGAAGCGTGAATTCAGCTTATCGTTTACCAAAACGAACCCTGCTGACACCCAATCTTGTCATCCAAAATCCCAGTGATTTCTCGTGGAAGTGCGGCGGTGGTCTCGGCTTCCAATAAAACGTCCAAATAAACGTTAACGCATTCCTACCCTTTCCTTATTTGACCTGCATTCGGGCGAGGCCAGCGCCGGTATTGCCTTAGTTTGGGATCACCAGTTTTACACATTGACCATGTTTGCATCATCTGTTGATCTTCTGAGTAATAACAGCTGAACTGGCAGTAACGGAATAACAACTTCGGGCGGTCAATCATGCTCATTATCCTGCTCATGCTCATAAAAACGGATAAATTATTTGAATAGGATAAGACAACAGCAACTTCTCGCCCTGACTAGCTTGCTGTTCTGCTTCTCACACGCTGACTCAAACTGTAAGATATGATCAACATATATTCTCAATAATACGAAACTACAGTACCCTAAAACGGGGAAAGCGGGGTAACGGGGCGGTTTGACCCATGCCATGAATAGTTCAAATAAATATTTTTCGTTGATACTTTTTCTAACTTTCAACTGTGTTTCTTAATTAGTATTATTTGGCTTCTGAATGCTATAGCATAGGTTTGAATATTCAGTTTTTTTTATTAACCAAGAACTGAACATTTTATTGAGCATAGCTTCTTCAACTTTCAGCTAGCGGGGAAAAAAAATCAATCAATGCTTATCTAATAGCTAACATTACAGATTAAGAGATATTTCCCTAGTAGCACATTTGTTTCAACCCAGTAAAGCTGACTGCTCTGTGACTCAATTAAGTCACAAGAGAGCTGCTGAAACCAGTTTTGACTGTTGTGTGCTGCTTGGGGTTTTTAAATACTTTAGGCTACATAGGTTGGGTTCTAGGTTAAAGGAATAGTATTGTAATAAAATTGTTACTCGTTACTATTTAAAAACTATTATATAATTACAACTTTTTTCTCATGGATGTCGATTTTTTACGCTTTTTTGCTACAACTTGTTACAAAATCGAGGCAACTTCGCGTAATTTGGCTTTTTTATTTAGGAAAAGGAGCAATCTGACAAACATCCCAAGCAACACAAAATCGTCATATTTGGTTACAGTGACTTGATTGTGACTTAATTGAGTATTATTGGAGTAACATCAACTGTATTGCAACAAGTTACCTTGCAACCTTCTAGAGATAAAAAATAAATAATAATATATAGAAACAAATAATAAAATTCTAAAAATAAAATCAAAACTTAGGGGGGACGACGGCACCCCCTGACCCCCCCCCCCCCCTGCCCCCCCTGGCTACGCCTATGGGTAGATCTGCATCACTGAAATAAGTTTTTCAAAAGCAGAAAGAATGTGACAACTACCCGTAGATCTTGGAGAAGGCTGATTATGGACCGGGTGAAACCCCAACAGGATTTGCAGACACTTGAGAGGTGGTAAGGGCCTGTTCATAAACCATGTAGACTCCTTTTTGAAAATCTCAGACCCCCCTCCCCCTCGTAGACTTTTCTCCATACATTTTTTGGAAATTTTGTATGGGCGTAGACTTTGGTCAAACCACAACCCCCCCCACTCCCCACACCACCCCCCAGAATAGTCTACGTGGTTTATGAATAGCCCCTAAGTGTTGGAACTGCCTTCTCCCTATTGCAACATTTCACGGAACGAGTGCGGGCTCTTCGACTCCATCTATTGGGTTTATTCTGTCAATCGGAGGCTCGATTCTAATGCTGTCAAATAGAATTTCTTTTTGGAAGGAGATTCTCTTCCCTATATTCGCGGGTTTCGCGTAAAGTCCTCTGCTTACGGGCCGGCCAAACGTTTTTGGCCCTTCATACAGGAGCTTGATGATCGCAAACAATAGAATCCTGATCAAATCGTTTTCAATATTATTTCACAGCTGTGGAAAGTTACCTTGCTAGATGGCAGTATTACATCATCAGGGTCTTCAAAAACGGGAAGCAAATGGTTCGATGGGCTTCTTCTTCTTTTCATATAATTAATGTCGTTTTCGGTTATTGCCAGTGCGGAACTGGGTTCGCCCTAGGTCCGCCATAACAGCTGTCAAAACGTTTTTTTATTCAATCGGGTCGGACCTGGATCCGCTCTGGATCCGACCCAACATCGATGAGGTTCGCTCTCAAATTTTTTCGAGGTCCTACCTGGGTTCACCAACACACACAAACATGAACTGTCAGAATAAAATGTTTATGTTTGTTTATGTTTATGTTTTGCACTAATACCATCATACTGACGCGACTCTGAATCCGTTTTCGTTCGGTAATTGCGAGTCAGAGTCAGACCTGACCCAGGTTTAAAACCGAAAACGACATAACATTCATTGCATATTTAATACTATGATAGTGTTGATTGTATAACCGATCCCGTCTTCTTTTACGTACTTTGCTTGTCCCTGCGTTCAGGTGACCTTCTTATTTCCAGACTATGCTGCTCAAGGAAAGTAAATAACACTGAGGATGAAGCGAAATGATATCAAAGCTAGGCATCAGCTCCAAGCTGATAATTTGCCTTTCTTTAGTCGCCATGGCCAGCCCGTTTGTGGCACGGAAGACAAAACAAGGCAAGAGCACCATTGCTTGCTAGAACCAATCTAGCTACTGTGATGCAATTTTTAGCCACTGGATCCTCAAGGATAGGAAACGCCATCTGTGAATACCAGAATCATTCCAAAGATCTTACAGTCGGCCATTCGCAGTGACGCAGGTTTGAATAGACTACTATGGTGTCCTGTTGCCCGAGAAAACCGGAAAGAGATATTGATTTGTAACGCATACCTTGATGATGATGATGATGATGATGATGTAATACTACCATCTATTGCAGCAAGGAAACTTTCCATAGCAATGGAATAATCTGAAAAACGATTTGATCAGGATTCTATTATTGTTTGTGATCATCAAGCTCCTGTATGAAGGGCCAAAAACGTTTGGGCGGGCCCGTAAGCAGAGACACTTACGCGGAACCCGCGAATATAGGGAAGAGAATCTCCTTCCAAAAACAAGTTCACACAAGTTCAGCACTCGATTGACAGAATAAACTCAATAGATGGGGTCGAAGAACCCGCCCTCGTTCCGCGAAATGTTAACAATGGGGAGTAGACAGTCCCATGCTTCTTATCCAAATCGTTTCATTTGGGTGCCCTGATGGTTCCTCCCTTTCCCCGTTACATGTTATTTAATATTTATTATAATTTGTACACAAAAAATCAAGACATCATGAAAATAAAAATGCTAAATTTCAAACTTGAATGATGTACATGGAATTACAAATTACACATTACACAACTTAAATTACTTGACCATGTGAAAAACGGCTACAGCAAGTCAATACGAGAACATAATATGCGTATATAAATATATCTGACATCTACTAGATTGTTACAGAAAAAAAAATTTATATGTATTAATATCCTACTAGTCCTGGAAAAGCTGAGAATAGAAGAGATCATTCCAAATAACAAAGATTAACATTTAAATAAAATATTATAATTTTTTAAGACATGTTGCTGAAATTCTTCTTTATAACGTTCTAGTAACATTTCAAAGATAGCAATTAGAGTGATCGAAGAGCCCGGTTTGATGAATACTGAAATAAATGGCTTATCTTACCATAATACCACTAAACACAATATTTAACAATAATTCTACACTGCTTATAAGCACATGCTAGTCTTTTATGAATATAGTAGTTGAATTTCAGAAGTGCAAATTAAATTAAATGTTTTGTTGAATTGCTGAAAAACAAATTATGCTTTTAATGCTTGTCATGTTGCTCCAGACTTTTAAATGGTTTTGAAATGCAAAGATGATTCCAAAACGTGCTGAAATTATTAATTTAATTAGAATGGACAATAGTATGACATGATTTACAGGTATGGATATACAACTTGATTTCTAGGTACACGATCTTCAGTCGCACCCCTAACTTCGCTATTGTCAAAATGACAACATTGCCCAGGCTACGCCAACCAGCGTCTCCATGTTTCAGCTGGCAGTCTTTTGTGATCATATGACTTGTGGAGGCGTTAGGTAGGAACTTGTGAGGACCAGAGGTCGGTCGCACCCTCCTTCGAAGTTGTCAACTCACCATTTCATGCACATCAGGGTCTGTTTCCAATTACTCCAAAACCCAATCAGGCGCTGTCTATGATCGTTAAGCTTGAGCTCCTGGGTCAATTGGATCTTGTATGGGTGCAGACCCTAGTCTCGACTCAGAATTCCTTGCGCGGCGCGGAATCGACTGCCACGGGTACTCTTGCACACTTTCGCGTACAGCGGCGATATTCTTGGCAGATCTTGCGTTCCGCTAACGTACGCGTGGTGGTTGAGCTTTCACCGAACCAGTTTCTTAGAATTTGTTCACCAAATTGCGAATAACGACTGTTCCAGAAAGTATAAGCACACCTTATTTCAACGGTCACTTTTAATATAATGAAATATTTCAACATGTTTTGGCTGCGTCCTTTTGTTTGCACATTTCTAAATGACATAGCATCAAAAAAGTGCTCAATTTTGTGTTACCTATCAAAATGCGCGGTCCTACTCCGGAACATCGAAAAAGTATCGTGCACAAATGGTGCACTGTGAGCGGACTCTCCTTGAGAAAATTGGCCAAGGAAGAGGGTATAGGCGTCGGAGCGGTACGATCTGCGATTTGAAAATATAGAGAACAGTTATGTTTGTTTGAAAATGCGCCGAAGAGTGGTCGGAAATCCGGTCCTGTCCCAAAACAGGCCGCGTCCGTGAGACCACGGGCCCGCAAACTCTGCGATTCGTTATTGTGTAGAAATTCTGGGTGTATAATAATGGACGATGAAACGTATATGAAACAAGATTACAAAACGCTTCCCGGACCACAATTTTTTACTGTAAGCGAAGACAAAGACATCCTCGAAACGGAGAAGGCAATTTTTGCCGAAAAATTCGGTAATAAGGTTATGGTTTGGCAGGCAATATGCGAGTGTGGTAAAACATCTAGTCCGTACATCACATCGGAGACGATGAACACTCAGAAATACGTTAAGGAATGTCTCCAGAAGCGATTATTGCTGATGTTCAGGCAGCACGAAGGTCAAGTAGTGTTTTGGCCTGATTTGGCGTCATGTCATTACGCAAAGGACACTTTAGAATGGTACAAAAGTCAAAATGTATGTTACGTGCCGAAAGACATGAATCCGTCGATCTGCCCGGAGGCAAAAAAAGATTGGCCAAAAGTGGTCAAAATGGTGGGAAGTACCACTGTGCAGAAACTAATGGGTCATGTTCGAGGAAAAGTTAGGAGTCTTGGCTATGATTAAATATTTTGATTGAACGAGAGTAAAATATCATATAAAACACAAATACAAATATGATTTGCCAAATAAAATTATTAAAACTAAAAAAAACATGACTTTTTTGTTATTTTGAAGGTTTGCTTATACTTTCTGGGACAGTCTATAATCCTCTCGGTAGAACGATTATTGCGATTGTGAAATGGGTGAAGCGCTGGGAACGTCGCTCGCAAAGAACTGTTTTATTTTGATAAAAGAGTTTCATCATTCGCTCGTGTTGTTGGACGCTATAACTCTCAATGGTAATTTGGCAAGACACACTTAATAAATGACAGCTAATTTAACACTTGTAGCTGCAACAAAGTCAACTGTAGCTGAGATACACTGTCAAAGGTAGGAAATTTATATCGGATCGGAGGGAAGATGGACCGAGGCGGATGAGAGCAGACAGATAGGGAGCAAGGAAGTAAAATACAGCGGGACGATAGACGCCACAACAAGAGGGCATGATATCGGACGATCAGAGAAAGAAAAGAAGGGGTACTCGAAGCGGGGAAGGAAGATACGAGACGAAGGCGGGAAGGCACCTTTTCAAGAAGATCACGGAAAAGAAAATGAGCCCGGCACAGCCATATGCAAAAGATCACGGAGGAGATAGCCAGGAATAGTAAAAGTTTAACCAAATGGTAAAGTCGTGGAAAAAAACACAAACAAATAAATAAAAACAGAACCTCTAAAATCTCAGGGGAATTTTTTTGGGGAATTTCAAATGAGTGATCCAGTCCGATATTTTTGACTAAAATGGAGATCCGGAGAACAACGGACAGGACATGAGGAAAGCGCACGAGCCGCGGAGAGCAGCAGCCAGACCAGAAGGCGACGAAGGAAGAAAAATACAGCGGGGACGAGACGACGCCACAACAAGGAGGAAGCGGACGACAGCGACGACAGCGAGAAAGAAAGCCAAGCCGGACCCGAAGCGCGAGAACGACACTTTATTTTCCTCTGTTCGGGACATAAACCACTACGACCAGTAATTTGATCTATTGTAGTATATCCCGTATCCTTTCTTTAGTGCATGTCGAGTTACTTCATCACTATTGAGAAATGATGAAGTATTCGGTGTTTTTACAGTTGTCATTGTTTGTTTTGTTGGCAATGAATCGAGTTTTATTGAAAGTTTCCGCTATTTAAACCCTTTGTGAGCGACAGTACTCTTCAAAAGCGCGCCCCTTTATCCGTCAAAACCGGATTCATTGCAAACAAAACAAACAATGACTCCGATACTGACCATGCATCAGAACCCTAGTCATAACCAATTCAAACTATAGAACATCAAATAGAAAAATGAGAATTCACATAAATGAATACTAACCATGTTTCCCTTATTCCAAGCTCATCCTCGGTGGCTCAATCCGAGTATTGTCACTTTTCACAAGACATAAAATGTAATAAGGACTAATATATGTTCCTTTGATTACAAAAACAAATATGTTCCTTAGTTTGAATTAATTCAGACTAGGGTTCGGTGGTAGATCTGATACCCCGTAACGCACCACGCCAGGGTTAGAAAAGAGCTGAACAAAATGCCAATATCCATGTTTTCATTGCCCATGGCTAAAGTTGCAGCCAACTGTAGGGCCGCCATTTGGTATTTTTGTAAAAGGCTTATCAAACGTGACATTTCTTATTTTTTTTATTCATCGCCTTCTGCCATGTATAAGTTATGTGGAAAAAAACGTCTTCTTTGGAGTGATTAATTCTTTGTCGAGCAAGACAATTGTTTCATGACCTGTGTTCATGCAGCCATTGTTCAATAACTATTGAATTACAACTTGGAGCCAAATGTATGATTTGGAATTTCATAGTTTAATCATTGATATATGTGATGTTCTATTCCGATGTGCCGAAATAGTGCTTTATCCTACCTAAGGTGTGGCCCAGATAGAATTGGAACATAAACTATTGCGCATATTTCGGATATACATTAACAAAATAGTATCCTGTTTTAACTAAAATGTTCGACTTTATGTGAACTTTAAAGGGAAAATACAAAAAAAAAATTAATCATCTCGATTTGGAAGCAATTCGCAGACTTTTCCCGGAATACGTTTCATCAACCGGCGCAAATTATTCTCATCCATCGTTTTGGCAATCTTATTCCACTTGGTTCTCAATTTCTCTTCATAATAGCTCAAAATCTCTCTACCTGCTGAGCTGGGGACAGTTTGGTGGGTTGAATTCTTCCGGTATTAACTGAATCCTGCCACTGTGGCACTGTTTTACTGTAGTTAATGACAGCTTGCAAGATCTGGCCAAAACATGACCGCTTCATTGTGGGATGAATGGTAATATTCGCTTTTGGAGACATTCCGTTCTGTATAGCTCTGAATTAAATGTCTCATCAGTGATGTAAACCTTAGTCTTCCTACCGCAGCTATAGATGCCTTGCCAAATCATGAATTTACGCGCAAATTTATTTGCAAACACAAACTTGAATTTACAGGAACATCTAAAATGTTTGTCCCGGTAGCTGTTTGAAATCGGCCTTTACATAGGTTCCATCATCCATGAGGAGACAGCCATTGAATTTGGTCAACACCTGGTCATACAGTTTCTGGCACGGATTCTGGTCACATTTTTCTGCTTTTGATCCCTATTTGGCTGTCTACAAGCACGGTATGACTTGAAGCCTTCCCGGAGACGAATCCGTTGCACGGTACTCTCAACTCTTTTTGGCCCAATCGCGGTCTGAGATGTTGGGGTTTGCCTTAATGTTCTTGATGACTTTGTTCCGCAGTTGACGGTTGACAATACCCGCCCGACGCTTGCTTTCAGACTTGCGATCCGTCGACAAAGTTTCTCTGTACTTTTTCAAAACACGCCACACGGTATTTCGGGGTAAAACTAACACTTTAGCAAGCTTTGGCCCAGACCACAAAGGGTTTTCCAAATGATTGCGCACAATTATTTTTCTTTTCTCTTCTACTATTTTGTATTTCTCTGAAACACGTTCAACCTGCACCACAAAAAAAAACTTCTGATATTGTTATTGTTATTGGGAATACATAAGATGTCATAGTTTACAAATCCGACCACAAGGGTCGCTGTAAGAATCAAAAATGTTTGTTCCAATACCACACCTTAGTCTAAAATCTCAAAAGTTCAAAAGTTTTTTTTTTAGTTTCCTTCGTCATTTAAAAAAAAATCAAGCATCGTGTTATCAATGGAAATTATCACTGCACTTCCAAGCATACCCAGGCGACCGCTGGCTTCTGTTAATAACTCCGAAGCACCTTTCTTGCCACTTTGTCTATTAAACTATCGCCTTACACCGTGTCGTCGTCGATGTTGGCTGAAGCACCTCAGCGAAAGCAAAACAACATCCGATAAAACAAAACAAAAAAAAAACGGCACTCTGCCTGTAGGTGAAGTTGCAAAATGATATAAAAACGGAGGAAAAGAGTACAAACAACATCTACTCTTGATTGTGTAGCATGGCATTTTTATGAACTACATTTTTTTACACCCTTCAGGTGCGAGCGGAACATCATTAGTGACCTGTAAGTTTTACGAGCAATGTTTTTCTGGACTTTAAAAGAGTTCCGTTTGACACCGGTCGGGCAGGGGGCATTTAATGATGATTGGATGTTAAGACCGCCTCCAAGGGGGCCATATCCGAAACGTTACACTGACACAAATGCTTCCTGAGCGGGAACGACCTAGTGAAGATTGTTTATTTGAATGGAAGTCGGTTGAAAGTGGGCCATCATTACTCTTGCATTATTAAATTGTAGTCTGATTTTTAGCCAATTTATAACCTCGTGTCGAATAAGTTCTCCATGGTCTTGATTCTAATCGTGCATAATAAAACCAAATTGTTATCCTGGCCTATCAGATGATTGAAAACAATTCTCTCGTAAAGTCGTTCCTTATCAAGCATCTTCAATCGGTAATTATACGCTTCAACTTCTATTTGTTCCATTCAATTAATATTCATGACGGTTGTAAGAAAAAACGAAACAACACCTAGCGGTCGTTGAATGAAATTTGATGGGAAAAGCTCATTGCCAATTAATTTCAACAAGTACATCTCACTCTACCTTCCCGGAAAAGCGCGATAAGAAATAGAACGTTCCCGGGTACTGAGATTAGCACGCACGCAGAGTACGCTTATACGGAAGAATGGAAGCGATTCCGATCAACTTCTTAGCTAATTCAATCAAGCACCAACGAGGACGGCGGGCCTGCCACGATGCTTGTAATATCCTTAGCTATAGTAATTATCATAACAATTCATGACCTCGCTTCTTGATGCTTCCGGTGCTGCTGGCCAAACCGACCGTGAGGGTTGTAAGTTCCTTCAGCACATTCTAGCTGCAACGGGGATATTGTTAAAAATAATGAGAGTGTTTTGATGTGTAATGACTTCATTAGAGCGAAATTTTGGCCAAGCGTGAGTTGGGCAACGAATGAAATCTTCTGGGGTTCTTGGGACCTAGCTTGGTCGATTCTTAGGTTATCGGAAGTTTACATCCACTTATGCCCGCTGCTCATGGTTGAATGTGTAGCTAACTTCTGTAAATTTAGCTAATATTGAAATTCGGACCAATAGTGCAGCTCTGCAACGGCGCTTCTGATGCACAGTTTTTTTTATTTACTCTTTAAAAAGTGGATTTATCATGATGGTGTCCTCAGAACAGTTTTCGCTTTTTCAATATACACTCCGTTTCCTAACAATAGAACCACTCAAAAAACGTTTACATTTTTTTAGAGTGTATTTGTTTTCTTTATTCATTATCTCGTAATGACCGTGTAGGAGAGCTGACTAACACCACTACACATCTGCATCAATAAACACTGGTTATGAAAAGCAAAAGACAATTCTGGATTAACAATAGAAAAGGGCCTATCAACATTTGTAAACAAACACTTCCGAGCCTATTTCCTCGCAAAGCGTAGGCCACCCACGCAAACCAATACCATCATCATGTAGGGGAAAGTTTCCTCTACACGATGATTCTGTATGTTTGCGTGTATAGCTAACGGCTTGCGAGAAAAAGGGCTCAGAAGTGTTTGTTTAAAAATGTTGATAGGCCCTTTTCTATAGTTGATCCAGAATTTTAGAAAATTTGCTGTTTTACAAATAGAACCAATACCCGAATAAAGCCATTCATTTCAACTGCAGCTCAGTTTTCTTTCACCAATTAACGTGTTCTGACGTGTTTTGTATAAGCTCTGAAATGCCGCGTAAAACGTATTTGTCAGAGCAGGAAAAAGGGAATAGTTTGACTTATCGTGATTGTGATATCAGTGTTCGCGATATCGCTCGTCGTTTGAACAGATCTCATCAAGGATATGGAAAAAAGAAGAAAGGTGAACCCAAGAAAAAGTTGTCAAAAAGATGTCAACGCAGAATGATCAACGCTGCAAGCAACTCACTCAAGAGTTTGAACCTGATCAAGGCTGACCTTATGCTTGACTTTCAACTGTCTACTGAACTTTAAAAGACTCTCCAAACATTCGGCGACAAAAACTGAAACAAGCACCACGACTTTTGCTCCGTAATAGAGTAAACCGACTTGAATTCGCTCGTGCCAACATGCATAGAGATTGGAATAAAGTGTGTAATCATGTTGATTCATGATTGACATTTTTTAAACTAGTTTAATGTTTCAGGTTATCTTTTCTGATGAGAAGAAATTTAATCTCGATGGACCAGATGGAATCTTTTCGTACTAGAGAGATTAACGGAAACTTTGGAGGGGGCAGATTGATGGTTTGGGGGGCATTTTTTCAAAACGGAGTGGTGCAGATTGCTTTTCCGTCATCAAAAATGAACAGCCAGGAGTACATCGAAATGCTTCTAAACTATTTGCTACCATTCTTGCAGCAAAACGATCGTGGTGATTTGATATTCCAAATACGTACAGTGTATGTAGACAACAAGCAGTACGGGACTGTTCAAGAGCTCAAAGGAGCAATATCATCAGCGTGGAACGAGATACAAGTATCTACATGTCGCCGCCTGGTTGAAAGTATGCCGAATAGGTTGTTTGAACTGATTGAAAACAAAGGTGGTCCTACACTAACATCCTGCAATCAATGCAAAATCGATACAAACTTTTTGGTGAAAATTGATTTTATGGTTATGAAACAAAGCTTTTTGAACTACCAAACATAATCTATAAACAATTCTAAACTATTGAAAATAGAGAAAATAAAAGGTGATGTCTTATAATTTTGTTTTCCAGCCTAATTTTACTAAATGCGCAGTACGTTCCTATCACAGATTTAAAATGTAAGCAAGGGAGGTCTCATATGCAGCAGTGAACGATATAAAATGGGTACACCTCCGCAATTTTACTCATAATTGTCATTATCGTTGCCTACTGCCCCAAGCAAGCGGCAACGTCCCTACGACAAGACATCGTCAAGCTACCTCGGCGGCGGGAGCAATTCATCATCGCTGGCGACCTCAACGCAAGACATGTAGGCTGGGGAAACACTCATCAAAACACCAACGGATCATCATCCAACACGATCTGGAGGAGGACCACTACACGTTGCTGAGTCCGTATTCTCCTACCCGTTTAAGTCTAGCCGGGACTCACTCAACTCTCGACATTTTCCTCACGAACATGGCAAACAACATCGCTCAACCGGTCGTATCCCAGGAGCTCAGCTCGGACCACTATCCGATGGTGGCTGAAGTTGGCTCCTCAATCAATCGGCACCCTATCACCAGGCGTAACTATCACCGAGTCAACTGGGAATCGTTCCAGCGATGCGTCAACAACTCTGTCGATTACGATGCACTCCCCAAGACGTCCGAAGACATCGACCGACAACTACGGGCCATTGACAAAGCAATCTCTCAGGCCCGATAGCAACATGTTCCTTCAGTAAACCAGGTGAGTGATTCTCTGAACTTTGACAGGACTACTAAGTACATCATCGGAATTCATAACTCGTTCCAAAATCAATTTCAACGCACCGGTTTACCTCACCTTAAGACCAATTCAAACCGCCTTACCAAAATTATTCAAGCCAGTATGATGGATCTCAGAAATCGGCATTTCGATTAAAAAATCCGCTCTCTCCCAGATTGCGCAAAACCCTTTTGGAAATTGACCAAAATCCTGAAAGACCAAAATTAGCCAAGACCAATTCCGCCGCTTAGTATGCTCGACCAGAATTCGGTTCCATCTCAGCTTATCACCCCTTTTGAAAAGGCCAATGCACTAGGTCCACACTTTGTGAATTCACACAACTTTGACCAATCTATTGTGGGCTCATGAGGGCTCACTGTTATGGAGGCAATATCTAGAGTCACCGAAACACACCCATAGTTGTCCCTGACGATAGTAGTATATCGGCTGATGAGGTGATAGCTGCCATCAAGCGAACCAAGAACAAGAAAGCCGCTCAACCTCGAGTTGAAAAACTTGAATGTTTATTTCTTCCGACACCTTGCAGCGGTTTTTAAAAACAGATGTTGGGAGCTTGGCTACTTTCCATTCTGCTGTAAAATAGCCAAAGTAATCCCTATTCGTAAGCCTGGCAATGATCCTACCAGCGCTAAAAGCTATCGCCCCATCAGCCTTTTGTCCTCCATCTCGAAGCTGTTCGAAAAGCTGATCCTCAGCCGTTTACTGGATTTCGCAAACCAGAATAACATCTTCCTTGAGGAACAATTTGGGTTCAGGGAAGGACACTCTACCATCCACCAACTGAAGCGAGTTACTAATATCCTCAAACGTAACAGGTCTGTTGAAAAGACATCTGCCATGGCATTGTTGGACGTCGAAAAGCCGTTCGACAATGTCTGGCACGATGGTCTGGTGTTAAGATCATCAAGAACTATCTATTGGACTGATCATTCCGGGTCTTCCTGAACAATTCCCATTCGGAAACTCCCACAAGGGAAAAACATGTAATATGTAAAAACAAAAATTACATTACCTGAAGGAACTTGCCAACTTGCCCCATCAATCCGAAGATATTTTAATAAATTTATTTAGCTATTTGAGAGCTAAGTGATGGTCCTTACACAATGTGTTCTCATTTTTCTGAATACTCGACTTTCCCCCTCTTTAGTGGTTTTCGTCCATACATTTTTAAATATATATGGTGCATGTGTTCTGGTCAACTCCCTCGTGTAACATTTTTTTAAACCCCTTTTTCTCTGGCTTCCAGGTATATTCAATCTACTTAAACCGATATATGTTATTCAGGTTAACAGGCTGCAACTTTTTGGAAACAATAAGGAAATCTTCATCACTTAAGTAGCGAAGATGACAAATGGGTGCAAATTAACAAAAGTATCGCAGTAAGCTTAACCTGGAGTTGAAGAATTATATCTACACAGTGAAATTTTTTTTTTTGTAATTTTAATTTTATTTTCATGCACATAAAAAGAGGACGCAAATAACCTTTAAATTACATGTGTTTTCAAATTTACGCGATTCGAAAATCAAAGCCTGTAATATTTGTTCAGTTGAACTTTAGAAGACCTGCTAAATGACCGCTGCGTTTATTATAACATCCAAGTTTATTTTTCACGTTACAAAGGGGGAGACAAGAGGATAGAGGCAACAGAATTTGTAACCTTATTGTTAAATTCAACTTATATCATAACAATAAAAATCGCAAGATAGGTGCTTTAAGTACCTGGTGAAATCGTAGATAATAACATTTGACAATTGGACAATAATTCTATTCTCACCGAAACACTTTTATTGACACCTTGGTTGAACTGCGATCCTGAGCTAATTAATTTTTGCAACATATTGCTGTGGAAACCAAATAATAATCAATGTCCACCGCCTTGAGTAAGTTGAACTGTACGCACATCACACTTTTAATCTCTGTTGTACACGGAACACGATTCACAGCTGTTTATCATGCCGGACGGAAATTACTCATTTCTTTTATAAACAAGAAATCAAGTTTATACACCGGATTTGAAGTCTACCCCCAAATCCACAACCGCAAACATTGGTCCTCTTTGCTTATAGATGGCGAATGACAGCTGAACGAGAAATCAGCTTGGATAAACTTGAATGAAGATTTATCTTTAGACGATCATGGATCATGTAAATATGTATGGTCATACATTTTAAAACGAGTGAATTAAAATTTTTTTTTTTGGGCCCTCCCCCTTCCTGCTAGTATTAACCGACAGGGTGCAAAACAGGAACCAAACGTTGTAGAACCATCCGAAATAGCTGCTGGTGCTAGTCAAGGTAAGTCTGATAATTATATTGATTGACAACCATCAATGTTTAAACGATCGGCTAATGTTCAGTCCTTTGTTTCGAAGTTGTCAATTTCTGAAGCCTGATAATCGCAAAACGAGGGCTTTTGCATGACTACTAATGTTGTACAAATAATTAATTTAGATCATGTTGAATCCCTGCAATTCAAGCAGTGGCGTCAAACAGATCGTTGCTATATGGATTTTGTGGAAATGGAAAAACAAGAATTTGTAGATACATTTTGAGAGAAAATCTATGAATTATCACCGCATAACTTCATTGCCGAACAGCAAAGAAGTTATTCAAAATACCTAAAAAAAAAAACAATTTAAAACCTACTGATTGTAGAATTATTTGCGATGCAGTTCAAGGATTTCATTGGGCAAATGCACAATGCACTATCCATCCTTTTGCTTATATTACCAGGATGATTCTTCAGATTTAAAGTTCAAAAGCCTTATAGCTATTTATTAATAATTATTTATTTATAACAGCTATATATTTATAACAAATTGTGTTAAATACATGAAAAACAAAGTGCATTGTCTGAAAAAAAATCACTTTTTCTCTGATGGATCGGGAAGCCAATGCAAAAATAAAATGACAGCTTTTAATTTATGCCATATGCGGAATGGATTTTTTTCGCGACATGTCCATGCGTCAAAACATGTTAAAACATGTCACAAACCTTAGACAGTTTAGCAATTTATTTTGCCCTGGCTTTTTTTTTATGATTTTTTTATAGATTTTCACACAAAACATCCCTGATTTTAATTACCTTCACCTTAATTGGAAAGAATGGCACCATGTTGATAATCTGAGAAATATCAATTTTTTGTTTGGTTTTGGTTGAAAATCTCACAAAAAATCGTAAAAAGAAACCGAGGCAGAAAAAAACTTATAATTCTGTTGCAATGTGTAAAATTACCTACTGTCCTGGTTACAGTTTATCACCTGCAGCAGCAAAGTGCACACCAATTACCATTTCCGTCATTTTGGCAGTACGCTCGATCTCATTCCTTTCGCCAAAATTCGGTTGCGATGTCGGAAAACGTTTTAGTGGCTTCACTCTTCCGTTTTCTGCCTTCCTTTTTGAATGCCACAAGAAGCTCAATTAATTATTCGTCACTGCTTCAATCGAATGACAGTTCGGTTCATTTGACAAGCTAAACTCAACGATCACTATGACCAGCGGTTCGATTGAATGTGTCTTCATTCAATCAAATGGCATAAATACCGTGAATAGACACCCGTATGAATGAAACACTCGTACACTCTTGGAAAATATCGAGTAAATTAAAATCTTCCTGGATGCACATAAAAGGAGCGGCTCGTAAGACAGAAATCTACGTCTGTTCTTAAATTTACAAGACCATTTTTTTTTCTCGGTACTTTTTAAACCTTAAAATTAAATATTAAAATTGTTGCGGTTAAAACGTTCGAAGTTTATTCTTGTTCAACACGGGTGCTACTCCTAATGATGGCAGTAGGTCACTGGATTGTTGCGACTATAAGACTGGGTGCGCCGGTTCGCATCGCGCGGCCGGCGTAGTGTGGCTCTGATGCCCTTCAACGGGTGCAGTGTATTCTCCACAAGCCCAGCTTTTATTACCTTGAACAAATTAGAGTGCTCTAAGCAGGCTATCCTACGGTCTTGCATGGCATAATGGAATATGACCTCGGTCTTAATATTCATTGGTTTGTAATCCAGATCAAGGGGTAATGATTAACAGAAGTAGTTGGGGGCATTAGTATTACGGTGCGAGAGGCGAAATTCGTAGACCGTCGTAAGACTAACTAAAGCGAAAGCATTTGCCATGGTTCCTTTATTAATCAAGAACGAAAGTTAGAGGATCGAAGGCGATTAGATGTTTACTTGTCAATATTTACATAAAATATAAAATTGTCTAAACTTAATAATATGGGGGGCGACCCCGGCGTAGTGGTTAACATCCATACCTCTAACGCCAAAGTCACGAGTTCGAATCTCACCCCCGGACAAGTTACGAAAATACCCAAAAGAGGTATTTGAGTGACTACGACGGGAGATGAACCAGCCCGAGGCTGAAAATCTCGATAATCCAGACAAAAAAAAAAAAAAAAATAAACTTAATAAGTTTTCATTTGTTTCGATATGATAGCTGAAGAATAGTCCTGATGATTTTATAATGGAGTTCTTTGAGGTTCGATTAGTGTTTTTAAACTCAGGATATACAAAATCATCTGGTTCTAGCCTGGCTAGTCTTGACTCGAGCTGTAGTATTTGTCTTCGTTGAAACCTCCATATTTCTTTGCTGCTTTGACAACGGAACAGCTTGTGTATCGTAGTTTCTATTTCTCCCGGACATGTCTCGCAATTGGGATCATCTGCCACGCCTCGTTGAAACAGCAAATCTCGATGCCTTATCTTCTGGTGCATTACCACAAACCAGTTGGATCGCTGCGTTGATGATAAAATTTTGTTATTAGGGTGTTTGAAGACGGCCTTCCAGTCACGTTGATTGGCCGTTACAAATCCCGGATCAGGTTTTAGCGTGGAGATATATTGCTTGAGACGATGCTGTACTGATCAATTGATGAGGTAACTGGGACATTTCGGTTTGCAGTAGTCTAACATGGTTAAATATCGCTGGTACTGGAATGTTTAGATTCTCTAGGAAGCTACTCATAAATGGAAGTTGTCTTGCCGTGCTTATCGCACGGTTCAAAAAAAGTGCCTTCGATTTTGCCTCTGGACAATGCAGGTTCAGACCACCTCTAGATTTTGGGAGAATCAAATTGGCAAAGGCTATTCTTTGTAGAGCTTGGCCATACCAAATGAATTTTCCGATTTCTGCATTAATTTTTGCGGCAAATCCTTTTGTGAGTGGAATATTTGAGACCATATACCAAAGTTTTGAGGTGATATACGTGTTGATAAGTACGACTTTTTGAATTATATTCAACTTCCTTAGGGTGATGAAACCAAAATCGGGTTTTCAATCCGCTAAAAACGGACTGCCAGTTTAATGTTTGAACTTGTTTGATATTATTTCCAAAGCGTACTCCCAAGATGTTTGCTACGTTTTCGATATTCAGCCACTCCGTGTACCATTTGAACTCAAAATGGAAGCTTACATGACATGACGTAATAGTTAGTTGAGAAACACAAAATGATATTTTCCAAATGTCGTCACTTATAATGCAAAACCAAATCCTTCACAATGCCCGTTTTGATCTACACAGCTCGAAAAATTAGCGTGAATTTCTGTTCAATATCAAGCACATACATGGGGCGTCACAAAACACACACATTTAAATTATAAATCCGGTAAAGTTCTGGGATATTCCATACATTGTTAATAATGTTGTATGCAAAAGCTCTTTTTTTTTTTTTTTTTTTTTGGAAAGTTGGGTTTTGGGTGGGGAGAAAAAAAATTTTTCATGCTCGGGTGTTTTCAAAAAAAAAAAAAACATAATTTTTTTTTTGGGTAAAGGATCTTGTTCTACACAGAAAAAAATAATTAATTTTAACAAGCGCGTAAAAATTCCCTTCGTTTAATGTCATGCCGAAGGAGGCGTAAACAACGAAATTGTTTACAATCTTTCATGCGCCATTCAACAATGTTGACAATCTTTCATACAACAGACTAGATTCAGGCGTTATCTGGCTTAAATGTACATGGAATATCCCATTAATTTCTGACAAATCTAGCGTTCCTTTTATGTGCATTAGAAACGCAGAAAATTACATGTTTTTTTAAAACAGTGTAGTTACCATCGGAAAAATTCAATTTTCGCTAATCAAATTTAATAAAACAAGGCCATGCATTTCACTGCATTACTACAGGGGTGAAAATAAGCAAAATCTTAGCTTGTAGGATTAGTTTTGTCCCTCCGTCTCCTAATTCTTGAGAACACTTAAATTAAACTAGTCGTCGGCCATCGTCAAAACATGTTTTAAGGATGCTAGAAATTGTCATTATGCTCAGATTGATGAATATTTAGATATTACCAAACGAACTCCGTGTGTTACGCTGCGTTTTTATTTTTTAAGTCTGCAAGTTTTACTTGCCAGCATTACATTAACGGGCAACGCAATTCAATCTTTTTCACATGGGGGACTCATTTTAAAATCTTTCATGGAAGAGAACACACTTTAACTTGTAACTTGTCGTGAAGCGTGAAACCGACTGCGTCCAAAATAGTTCTGACGATCATGTAAATTTCAGGCTTTCAAGTCTCAGTATTAAGTCTAGTAGCTATTTTTCCACGCATTATGGACTTCGATTTGAGGTTATCAAATATATTCTACAAGCTGTTGTTCATGTAGCATCCGGAACGTGATTTTGAGTGTGACTGTATTTATTATTTTGGGATTCAAGGGTGGATTGAACAATACATCAAATAGATCATACAATTGAGTCATACAGTGACGGACAATACAATAAGATCAAAGCCTGATTTTCATACAAAATGGTCATGTTAGGGGGCTTGCCTTTTATTTTCTCGTGAACCAATTGAGCTGAAAATTCGGCTGTGGTCCAGAAGTAGCCTAAATTCTCATCATTATTAAATCCATCATTTTTCATTCACCACTTTAAAAGATACAGACACCGCATACGACAAAACAATAAGACCACTTTTTGATTTCCATAAAGGATGCTCGAATTTGAGGATCTGAATTTTGATTATTGATGCACGAGTCATTTTAATATCAGTATACTATAGATTGTAATTCACACTCATCAACATGGCCTAGACTATGGATATCAAAAGAAGGTCTTATTTTTTGTCGTATGCGGTGTCTGTAGTTTCTGAAGTGGAGAATGAAAAATTATGAATTTATTAAAGATGAAAATTCAGGTTATTTCTAGGCTATTGCCAAAATTTCAGTTCAATTACTTCATGGGAAAGTGAAAGACAAGCTTCCAAACATGACCATTTTGTATGAAAATCGGGCTTTGGTCTTATTGTATTGTCCGTCACTGTATAGATCTCTCAGACGTTATGTATTTACGTGCAACAAGGATTACATCATTCGTAATATTCATTATTTTTAAGACTGCATAGTTCACAGCTATTCATAAACCGATCGATTTTTCAAATGAACAGAAGAGTCACCAGTCGAATCTGGTTTGTGGTGGTTTATGTTAGGTTAAATTCAAACGAACGATTTGATAGTTTGCAGCACAGATTATTATTATTTATTATTTTGATGTGATCTACACACTTAAAAATTATTCACGGGCTCGGTTAAACATTTAGCTGAATTCACTCGGCATTTTCATATTTAACTGATAACTTGGCAAAAAATCGAACGATGCCGAGTCTCAGCATCACTTGAAACTGAAAGATCAGCTAACTTCATTATTAAACCGATTCTCGGCAACACTAGGAGCCGAGCGCAAACGTTAACCAAACTTTATCCGACCTCAGCTGCCTATCATGCCGAAATATCGGTTTAGCAGTGTTGTAAGCCGAGGCTCGGCTTTTTGTCTGTCAACCGCCATGCGCCATATTGTTTTCATTCGCAAGTGGAGTAAGTCGTATGTTGTTTATGGAACGGTGAAAAAACGGTGAAAATGGAGCAACCTCTCGATAAAGTGCAGACGGAGGATGTAAGACTGCATGATATTTTTAGTAAGTACAAATTAATTTACTTATCTGTTACATTTTAGCTTGAAAAGTCGAGCATAATATGTTTCTTATGCCGAGAAGTAGTTGCGGGCTATGTGGAAGAACTGCAGCGGCATTTTAGTAACAACATTTTGATCCGGATGGAGTGTTTTACGACTGCACGGTTCCAAAATGCTATTACATGCATTTATTGGCACTACATGAATTACATTGATAAAACCTCGTAAACAATTCTACGCCAAGTCACCCGATTCATGGCTGCTTCTCTCCATCGTCGGATGCGCCCGACGCTCTCCAAGTCTTGGTTTACCTGATCCACCCATCTAGCTCGCTGTGCTCCACGCCTTTTCGTACCAGTCGGATTCGACGAAAACACCATCTTTGCAGGGTATTGTCTACAGGCATGAAATATTCAATATTTTGGTGAAAATCGTATTCAAAATTTCGAATATTTACTCACAATTTAGCAGAAATCTCGGTTAACCTCATTTCTGTTTGTTTCGAATTTTAACCGATGTATCAGTTTGCTCATGCCGAGATTCCCAGCTAACTATATGAGTTTTCAGTTTAGTCAAACCGAGATTATCGGTTAACATAATAAAGCCGAGATCGAAACCGAGAGGTAGGCTGTGTGGATCTCAGTTTCAGAAAGCCGAGACTTGGCATATAATTCTAAGTGTTTACGACTATGCGGGAAGTTACGACTAAAGCTGTGCAAAACCAAGGGTAAGTCGTTTAGAACAGTGTGCCAGCCACGATGTCTAACACACTTGACAAATACGGTATGTTTCATAATTGCGGCGACTCGATTTTTATTTATTTATTTTATTTGTAGTCAATCATACATATTTAACGGGTTTTAAATTCTAGCCTTGATTTTATTGTTACAGATATTGTGAGAAAAATACTTTTTTTAGTTGATTTTTGTGCATTATTATATAATCCATACCACATGTCAATCAATCCATACCACATGTCAATCAATCCATACCACATATGTGCAGGGATGCCAGATATTTTTTTTCAAATGCCTGTGATAAAAATTTGAAATGTCTGGGAATGTCTAAAAATGCCCGTAAATTTTTTTTTTTTTGCAAAATTAACCTTCTTTCAACGAAAAGACGCAATAAGAGAGTTATGTCATTTTCGCTATATGTGTGATTATGTAAGCATTTCTGCATCCATTTCATGGATCATATAGACACAAAGAATAACGACACAAAATAAAAAAAAAACCATTACCAGAATTGAAAAAATGCACTAGTTCTTTTTCGTAGAAAGCAGTTTGCTTTCAAAACAAAAACCTTTAAACCGTTTATTCAAAATTTTCCTGCTTTGTACATTTAAAAGTTGAAATTTCAAAACGAATTGTAGACCTGTCAGATCGAAACCGTGGTATCGTTGCAATGAATGAAAATTATTTATAGTTTTTAATTATCAAATAGTTTTATCATAAAAAGGATTTTTTTCAGATGAATTGTAGAACTGTAAAATCGAAAACGGGGCATCATTGAAAGCGCAAGAAAATTATATTTATTTCAAAAAGAACTTTCAACCAAAAAGTGCCGTGCAATTAAAATAAAAATATGTTGGTTAGATTGAAATAATAAAAAGTTTTAACATTAAACTTTTTTTTTTTAAATAAATCTTTATAACTTGCTAGGAGAAAGCTATTTGTTTGAAAATCAGTTTTATATCAACTAAGTCAGATATATTTAATAAAAAAAAATTTCTCGTTTAGAAAATAAATCTTTATTTTTAATCAATTATATAGGGCTTAGAACGGATTCAGCCCTCGGGACCCTATTTCAAGTACGGAGTTTTTTTTTCAGGGAGTTGACACTAAACTTTTCTTCAGAATGTTATTTTTAGTATTTCCCTAATATTTTTGAATCGTTTCTATTACTGTTTTTATGATATTTCCTTAGCTTTTCAATTTCCTTATGCATTTTAATCTTCTCTATCACTTTTTAATATTTCCTTATCATTTTAATAATTCACCCAGAACATAGAGTGCTATTTAAAAAGGGTTCCGGGGGGGGGGGGGGGATTAATACGTTTCCAGCCCTAACATTTATTCAAATCCATCCTTACAAGTTTATTATACACTTAACAAAAGTATTTTTTTAGTCTAGCATAGTATTTACCGTTATTCAACAAGTATAAATGTATCAGTGGGCCATCAAAAACTTCGGGTTCCAATCGATCAGTTCTTTTTTCGTACTTCGTAGGACACAAAGTGTTATCGTATCCTTTTACTTCATTCTCGTTTCCTATTATATGATTTGTTTTCATTGAAAATTAGAAGATCATGGATTTCATAGAATTTGATTTCCTCCATATCGCTTATTCTTAAAGAAATCGCGTTTACATGTAGTTCTTTTGAATGTTACTTGGTCACAGACAATGATATTTTGTTCATTAATTGGTATGTTCAGCTTAGAAGAATAGTGTAGATCAGGCCATTTAACATCCGTAAGATAAGAATGTCCAACTTCTGGTTTGAAAAAGTGCTTGTTGAGCAAATTATTTGAAAATTTCAATGAAATTTTAACAGCGATGGTATACAATTTTTTTTTCTAGTTTTAACGCTTTTTGCTACAGTTTCTTAATCTTAATCGTAGTTCTCTACGTTTTTAAAGCATTAGAATGAATTTTAGCATCATGCTCCGTTTCACTCTTATGTCGTTTGCAAAAACGGCGATAGAAAAACGAGTTGAATGATGTTGTGAAATCTAACAGCTTGTTAATACCTAAATTATCTCCTAAAATTGCGCCTAGCACAAAGAAAACGCGATAGACTTCACCGTCTATCTCCAGATCCAAACCATTAGTTTCTAATTTAATAGAGGTATCGATCATGGGTTTGACTGATTTATTAACTCCGTACTCGGAAAAATCATTCAAATTTATAAATGCCGGCACAAAGATATATATGCAATTTGACACTATTGTTTCATATTTTTCAAGTGACATTTAAACATTTAAAGCATTCGCATAGATGACATAAAGTTTTTCCCCTTATAACGTTCTTTACAGTTTTTTATTTTAAAATCAAAATTTAGTTTTCATTTGATAAATTCAACAAACTTTTTTTTTCTTTGTCCAAAAATAACCATTTAATAAAAAAACACTACAATGAAACTTGTTGTTATGAAATAAAATGTTTGGGTAAAAAGAATTTTTTTGCAGTATATATAGAGGGGCTGCGTATCTTTGATTCATCTATCGGAATTAAACAGCGGGGCTACCCTCTATGGCATAAGGTCGTTTGGCATAAGGCCGTTTGGCACAAAGTCTATTATCATAAAGTCATTTGGCATAAGATGTTGGATAATCAATGATCATTTGGCATTAAGGCCGTTTGGCATAGTGACAATTTGGCATAAAAACCATTTCGTATAAATATCGGGAAATGAGAGCTGCTTCAGGTTCAGTTGGCAGTTGACTTAACTTGGACAATCAAAATTCACGTGGCATAAAAGTCTGTTGGCATAATGGCCATTTGGGATTGATTTGCGAACAGTTTGGGAAAGATTATATGGAGTAAAAATATGCAAATTATCGTTTCATCAGAAACATTTAGCATAATGACAGTTTGGCATAAATACTAAAAAAATAGATCCATTTCAGAACAATTCGAAACTATTATCCAAGGGAATATTACAATGGATTAAAGCCTATGCCAATGACATTATGCCAAATGATCATTATGCCAAATGGCCACTTGGATTCTGTTTTACTGCGAGAGTGTTATGCTAAATGGTCATTATATCAAACGGCATTATGACAACTGGCCACTTAGCTCAAGTTATTGTTATGCCAAATGACTTTATGCTAAACAAATTTATGCCAAACGCCCTTATGCTATATGACCTTATGCCATATGGGCTTCCCACTTAAAAAGGTGCATTATATATTTTAGTATTGAGTGTAATTTAGCGAAGTTTGTATTTTACGCAGTATTTCAGTCTTAGAAATAAGATTTTTTTTGAACCCAGCCACTTTGGACTTATCTAGCTGTATCTTATTAGTGAGTTTAATCGTATTTTGATGCGGAGGTATACATTTTTTAAAGCTTGTTTTTATGGTTTAGTTGATAAATACAGTTGATTGCTTCTTGGTTAACATACTCAGCAACCCCTTTTTTACGGTGAATTTCTCAAATATGATTTGTATTGTTGTGAAACTTGATTTTCGTTGTGACCTAATGGCAATGGACCAATATTACCAACGCTTTGACAGTAATTTTCATGGTGACAATAGCAGTGAAGATTATTGTATTTTTTGTGGTAGATGGATGGATTAGAAAATCGCATTTATAAACCCCATCCCCATCTACCAAAACTAGGGACTCCATGTTACCCTAGGAAAGGGCCTATACGCTGCTTATCTCCGGGTCCATTGTGTCTCCAAGTGGCCCACCGCTTTCGTTTCCTCAAGGATTACTTTCAAAAATAAACTATACTTATACCCCGCTCACACTACAACCTATACTACTTGATATAGAGTATCTTGATATCAAATGCCATGCACATTATTACCAGTGAAAACTAGATGCATAGATGTTGATATCAAGATAGTGTATATCACGTAATATAAGCTGTAGTGCGAACGGGGTATTACGCTATTTTAAAATATTTCAACAAAGCTTCTTACCGTATCTACTCGTACGTTTTAAAATCGAATTTCAGAGAATACCTTTATTTGAAATTTAAAAAATATTTCAAATGTCTGTAAAAGTCTGCAACATAAATAAAATATCTGCTAAATGTCTGCTTCGTTACAAAAGTCTGCAACAAAAATAAAAAGTCTGCAAATTTACAGACATGTCTGTAAATATGGCATCTCTGCATGTGTGGCACACTAAGGAACACTTTTGACAGTTGAGCTTATAGAAATATGAAATAAGCAACCTTGCCAATATATATATACCTTGCCTGGTTGCCAGGTTCAGCAGAAAATAACAATTTGGGCTGTCAACACATCGACACATTAATATGGGAACTCCCAAAACATTGCATCGCTTGTCACGCACAAAAAAAAAAAACAGGAGAAAAGTGTGCTGAGCGATTCACCCCTTGGCATAATCTCATGGGAGGCATCAGGAGTAATGTTCGAGAATTCTTCAGGAACAACCAATAAATCGTCAAATCGACTTGAAGTTTTTTACATGTACATTATTCTTCATTTATATAATCGAAACTAATGAATTTGTTCGAAAATGAACAGTTTTCGTTGAAAAGTAGTTGTCCTCTTGATCATATGAACAGTCCTTGTCTTCAATTTTAGGATTTGACATTGCTTCCAAAAGACTACGTATAAGCAAATATGTATTGTTTGACAATTCTAGTTTCCTATCAAATAACCAAACAGTATTTTCCCGCTGTGATAACTTCAAACGCATGCATCGTAGAACCAATTAAAATTGACCACCCAACCAAGTCAAAACCTGACGCCACAAATCAATGACTGAATTAGTTGCAAGCAGTTAAAAATCCAATTTGCATATCAATGAAGATCCTCGTTTTGCCTCATCATCGAATTCATGATGACCATCACGCCACAAAAGCATAGTTGTTCATTCGTCGTCGATATCCACAAACCTCTGCTGACCACTGACTGCCGCTGCTTGGTGTTCGTCATTTTTATTTATCTGAAACGTTTCCCGCATATTGTGAACGAAATCTTATCTTAATTTTTCGCTCCATTCATGCAATTTTTTTTCAACCGCCCAAAATATTGCTCAACGGTCGCTGACAGAACTTGTAAACAAAAAATAAAACGAATCTTCAGTTTTTTCTTTTATCTGGTGTCGAAAACGACGAGTTCTCTCCTCACCTCTTGACCCCGCCTCATGTGGCTCAAACTGTAGCATTGTCTCAGGCCTCTCCGCCACTGTAGCATCGGCATCCGCACCTCTTCGCCCTCTTACGCACTCATTGCATCACGCCGACTCTTGAATTAAATCATAAAATTTTATGGTTCCTCAATAAATATACATAAAAATATACACTCGTTCTCATTTTACGATTATTTTTGTTCTGCTTCTTTCTCTACTCTCAGTGTGGACAGATCAACTTCAAATGTTTAGTGCCACAACTGTTGGCTCTTTCCAGCGACTGCCAAGAGGAGCTGGATACGTTCTTCCTTGACGCACATCACGACCCAAGACACAAAGTTCGTTTTAGCCTAATTTCTCAATTTTTCTTTCGGACAATGTTCTACCCCATCTTGGTGTAATTAGCAGCATAAATGCAAATATGACCACGAGAAAAAAAAGGGACCAAGTACTGCGCTGAAGTACACTGATTATTTCAGCCCGGTTTTGGTTTGCACTTCCGAGAAAAGCACTGCATCCCGAAAGTCAACCTACCCAAAAACATCACATCCCCGGCCGAACGATTATGTTGCAATGGTAGAACATCGAGCCGAACCGAGTGGTTCGCTGGGCTGGCGCTTCGACTCGAGCATGCGGAAGAAACCCGAACGGCACTCACGGCGTTAACGGTGGGAGAGAGCGCGAGATGAGCGAGAAACCGAACGCTAGCCGAACATTACGGGCATCCTCCAGTTGGATGGGACGGGACAATGGGAATAGCATTAACGGTGAGTGACCCGAGAGCATGTTGTGTACCGGCGGTCGACGGTGCACAATTGAGGTCGTGTTCGTTCGGGCGGACCCTTCAGTGCTCTGCGAAACGTTGTCTTAATCGGATGTAGTTCGCGTTGGTCGTGATTGCATTCGGCGACTCTACGCGGCGGTTGTCGCGAGTGTACGAAAAAATCGTATCGCCCAGATTTTCTTTTTCTCTAGCATTGTTGTGGTTTATGACAAGATAAGTGTGAAGATTTCGATCACTTTTGATCGGCAAGTGCTAAGTGCAGGGTTAGATTCCGGGACGGTTGTGAAAATCAAAAGTGAGTGCTACGGGGAAACAAATCACGTGATAACGTGCGTGGGTGTGAAAGCCGATCAAGAGGAAACAATAGATGAATGAAATTTTCTCAGGACCACAAGTGGCGACTAGGGAGGTTGGTTTGACAGATTCCCGTTTAGAAATCATCGATTGACAGAGAGATGCTGCTTGGCAATGGGTAACGTTTTTTGACGATCACTAGGCATGTGCTATGCAAGGATGCTGGGACAGGTGCTGAAGAGCCTGTTGACAACGGTGGTGGACCGCAGCAAAGCCTCGGTCGGTGGGGACCAGCGCGTGGTCGTAGCCTAATGTGAGAGCTGTTTTCTGTGCCAATTTTGCTCGATGCATCGAGTGTTGCTGTTTTCCCGGGATATTGATTTTCGTTTATGTTCCGGGCTTTGATTGATGATTTTCCACTGGCAGTGGTTGTGAAGGAAGAAGATAAGTTCTTTGATGGAGCGGAAAATGTGGAAACTGTGAGCGAAAGTGAGTTTAATGAGGAAGAGCAGCAGGATGCACCCGGAGCAGGAAATGCTATTAAGAAACCCCCATCGAGTAAAATCGATCAAGCAGTAGAATGCGATAAGTGTGGTACATGTGCCGGTTTCGAAGCGAAGAAAATCCAGAGGAAGTTTGATTTCTGAAAAATTTTCAGTTTGTGAAAAGTTTGCTTGTTTTTTTTTATGTTGGTTCTATTTTACGCGCGATTGCCGGCGACGACTAGCGGAAGAGCGGAGCGATTTGAGTTTAGTTGTTCTTATTTTCCCGATTTTGTTCGATTGAGCTGAAAATTAAATAAAAGTTCCTGGCACAAAAGGGAGGCAGGAAGAAGAAAGCAATAATTAGTGCACAGAGTTTTTTTTATGCCGAGTGAAACAGTCGAACCGGAAGAATTGATATTTGTGGAAAGTTTCCGATCCGGGTGTTTGTTTTTCTTCCCGTCAACGTTCAGCGGAATTATCAGGCAAGTGAGTGTTACGTCAGTATGTGTTATGTTTTTTTTTGTGTGAATTGTTTTTGTTATAACGAGTTTAGTTCCAGTGCAATTGGGTATCTTCCGAGATCGGAAATTTAAATTGTACTAGCGGAGCAACGCAGATTAAAAAGTTTTCTAAATAGGATGGAGCGAGTGATGATAGCAAAAGTTGGTTGTGAATGGAGATTGGCAGTGGAAAAAAAATTAATTGAGTTTTATTTTTGCTCGGTTCAACCAGCTGCTTGGTTGGCGTCCTGATGGATGTTTGTGAGTTTGTAGTGTGATTCCGAGAATGATGTAGAATTGCAGAGTGCGTTGCACTAGGTGGTTGAAAGCAACTTGGGAGTGATAGTGAACTAGTGCGAACGACTTATTGGATGAGCAATCTGATGATTTTAGTTGCTTATTGTGGGAAATGGATCGGTTTAGATCGGTTATATCTATGTTGTATTGTAAAATAGGCTAAGCTCCAAGTCATGATGAGCACTTGAACAACTTATTGAGATTGGTGTGTTGCGACTGGAATAATATTCATTCATCATTTTGGATCATTTTTCCTTGCAACTGTTCTCGCCATCGTCCCTTCTGTTTGTTTAGACTTCTAAGATGTTGGTGTTTTGTGCAAACTAGTTTTCGGTCCTAGAGTTAAATACCTTGTGAGTCTGAATCTCCCCATCGTTCTTTTCGCAATGTCTATGAATCACAGCCTTATCTGTTTTGTTTCGGAACTTGAAAATATTCCTAGAATAAATCTTTGAATAATACGGCAATCTAATTTGAACACTCTTCAATGTTATATCCCCACTCAGCAACCAAACTCAGCATATGCAGAAAATTGTTACAGCAAAATCTGTTAAAATTATTGAAAAGTTGTGTTGCGACTACATTGCGTAAATCTTAGTCGAAATAGGTTTCGATTACTTCCCACCGGAAGCTAAGTTGACACCGACGAACCAACATTCAAGTCAAGAATCTCCAGAAATCTTCACACGCTTAACGAATAAGAGACCCAATCGAGTAAGAGCAACCTGGAACATAACTTCAGTGTTGTCAGCACCTTTTCATGGCTCCTATTGATGCTATCTTGTAGTTTTTAATTTGTTTATTTGTAACGAAAACTTATAAGTTTGGAAGCACTCGTAAAAATATCGGAGAATCATTCGAAATCAGGGTGGCAACCCTCCGAAAATTCGTGGAAAACTGGGAATACGGGGTACTTATCTATCAGACCAAGGCCTCTGCTGTACACAGAAGTTGTCTCCATTGTATTCGGTCCATGGCTGTACCTCGCCAGTCTCGCCAGCGTCCGCAGGTCGCCCAATCGATCCACCTTGCTCGTTGCGCGCCTCTTCTTCTTGTACTCGTCAGTTCATTTTTGCGATGTGTACGATGGGAGGTTCTTCCAGCAGCTGATGCAATTCGTGGTTCAAAGATAACAAAGGCGCGCTGGTCCTCTACTAGCAATGTCCAAGTTTCGTGGCCATAGAGAACTACCGGTCTAATTAATGTCTTGTAGATAGTCAACTTTGTAGTTCGGCGAACTTAGATCGATCTTAACGTCGTTCGGAGTCCAAAGTAGCCACGATTGCCAGCCATAATGCGCCTTTGTATTTCTCAGCCAATGTCGTTATCGGCGGTCACCGATGAGCCCAGATGCACGAATTCGTCTACTACCTCGATTTGATCACCGTCGATCTGAACTCGTGGTAGGAGGCTAACATTGTCTTCTCGTGAGCCTCTTTCCTTCATGTATCTAGTTTTCAACGCATTAATCACAAGCCCAATCCTAACAGCTTCAGCCTTAAGTCTGATGTTCGTTTCCGCCATCGTCTCAAAGTTGCTACGATATCAACGTCGTCGGCGAAGTCAAGCAGTTGGACAGACTTTCTGAAGATCGTGCAACTCGTGTCTATCCCAGCTCTTCGAATCACACTCTCCAATGGAATGTTAATCAACAAACACGACATTCCATCACCTTGCCGTAACCCTCTTGGAGATTCGAAGGGACTCGAGAGTGCCCCTGATACTCGGACGACACACATCACTCGATCCATTGTTGCTTTGATCAACCGCGTCAGTTTTTCCGGAAATCCATATTCCATATAATATGGGGTGGAAACCGGGATAAAGCCGAAAACGTTGTTTTAACAAGAAACTTTGAAATTCTTTTGGATGGGAAGTTAAGTCATTGGATAGAAATGGGGCTTTAAGCCGAATATGATTCACTGGATATATTCAACAATAGTCAAGCCCAGAACCACGTATGCCTCGCTTAATTGGTGGCCGAAGACTAAACAGATAAAGGCACAAGATAAACTGAACAAGCTGCAAAGGCTTGCTACTACCTCTATAACTGGGGCAATGCATAGTACTCCTTCAAAAGCACTAGATGCTCTACTCAACATTCTTCCTTTACATCAATTTATACTACAGGATGCATAAAAAAAATGCTCTGAGGCTCAAACGGTCCATAAATTTCTTCGATGGAGATCTTATTGGACACTTGAGTATCCTTAAAGAGTTTTCGATAAATCCTATAATATTGATAAGTGAAGATTGTATGCTTAGGAGAAACTACTTCAATCATAAATTCACAGTCCATGCAGCTACTCATTCTGATTGGGATAAAAGAGAACCGGGTTTTCGTCCGGGCTCAACAGTCTTCCATACAGATGCACAGTTAAAATTATTTTGTAATTTTCAGTTTATTTGCATGCACATAAAAAGAGCGTGCAAATTACTTGAAAATTACATGTGTTTTCAAATTTACACGACTACAAAGCCTCACTCAATTTATTTTCACACGACCTGCACAAATAACCACCAGTATTATTACATCCAAGTTTATTTTTCACGTTGCAGTGAGAGAAATGGGGGAGAGAATGTGTTGGTTTATTGTTTAGTTCAATCAATAACAAAATAATAAAAACATGCAAATTTGGACTGTAAAGGGCTAGGAGAAATTCTGTAAAATAAAATATAACAGATTAACAATCATTTTATTTTCATCAGAAGACCTTAAAAAAGGAGATTGTAATCCTTGATGTGATTGATGAAATGTTTTTTCACAATGAAAGAGGACTAATGATCTGCGTTCCAGGACTAGTTAGCTTCTTCCAACATGGCATTCAGTTTTCATCCATGGAAATGCCTTGAATGAAAAAATGGAACTCAAAGAATAAGCTTATCTCCATCAGATTTTACCTTGCTGTGGAATTCACGAAATTGTTTATGAGCTCCGCCATGAGCAATTGGACTCTACACTAATTAATATTATAATTTCTGTTGTCACGGCACACGGGATGACAATAACCTAATTCTTTTTTTTAGCAAAGATTCAGGTTTATTACCGGAATTTCAGCTCCCACAAATCCACAATCACATACAACAGGTTCTTCTGCTTACAGATAGCGAATGACTGCTGACCAAGAAAATCAACTTAGAGGCTCTATTATTTGATGAGCTTGAATGAAACAAGATCCATACGACGATGTATATTCGTATGATCATGCATTGAAAAACGAGTGAACTGTGATTGATTATTCTTACAATGTGTACTAATGTATGTTTCAATGAAGATACACGTATTTTTCAATGTTTATTAATGCCCCAGGTATGTGCATGATCTTTTATTAAATATTAAATAAATCTATGAATTACATTGATATATTCTTAACATTCGAACGTTTTACATCACATGTAATTTTAATTATTTTTTGCTGTGTATTTAATAAACGATGTAGATTTTTTGACAAGGGGCTCTTTGAACCCCGTGAGGTCTGGAACGCTGCTCCCAATCAAGTAAAACACGTCATAAGAAATGTAGTACCTGCTTGGGAAAATTGCCTACTGCCGTAGTGGTAGTTACTCCAAATAGTAACTTACCATTGCGATAATATGGCAAACAAAAAAAGGAGGACACGCCATAATAAATCAAATCAAAGGTTGCAGTCGCAATACGTCCCCAACAAGGGAAAAAAAAGCCGTGGTACCGGCCAATCAGCTCCCTGACGTGAGATTATTCCTTCCACAAACACCGAAAAAGGAGAATATGAAATTCCAGGAAAATTTGATGAAGGTGATCTGATCCAATCAGACGTTATGAGTTATAAAGTTGTCATTTGGGCGAATGCTACTACGTCGAATGCCATTAGACCAAACGCCATTAGACGGAACGCCATTGATCGCCATTGATCATTTGACCCAATGGTTAAATTTTCTGTTTCTGTTTGCTTGGAATCTCTTTCTGTTTTTATTTCAAAGATGAAAACAACTACAACGAGGCATGTTAGCGGGCTTTGAATATTGAAATTTAAACAAAACTGCTTCTGATTGAAGTAAGGAAAACTTCCTCTTAACAACTCATTAATATGTTGGCCCGAAGACACCGAGAAACCCTAAGTTCAGTCTTAAAAAGGACGTGTAAGCAAATTGCAAATTTTGAAATTCGAAAGAGCTGCTCATGATTGAAAGAATGAAAAATCTTCCCAAAAGATCATTGTTTCATAATCCAAAATTTTGCAAAAAAAAAATAATAAAAAAATTGATTAAACCGGAAATGGATGAGATGGAAAGATTTAAATTTAGAAAGAACAGCTTATAATTTAAAGAAAAAGAAATCTTTCAAAACAGATCATTGGTTTCATGTTAAAAAGATTTCAACTCAAACTAAATGTTATCTTCCACAAGGCTCGCCAGCATGGCAGATTGCAAGTTTTGAAATAAGAAGGTCTTACTAAATGCTGTTTAATTGAAAACAAATTGAAAGTTCATTGGTTTTATGTCTAGAAGATTTTAATAAATAATAAATCCCATCTTCCACATGACATGTTACCAGATTGAGAGATTTTAAATAAGAAAGGACGGCTCTTGTTTAACCTTCCAATCAACATCTCAAAGAAGCCCGTATGTCTAAACGGAATAAACTAGGAATCTGAAATTTTCTGACTTTTCCTAACTTGTGAAAACGAATATATTTGGGCCAGTTATAGCTTTCAGCGACCTCTAGAAGTGACGCCACAAAAAAAAAGTTACACATAGTGCATTCAGAGTCAAAAAAGACCCAAGACTTTGCTTCGCTCCCAAATATTTATTTTTGAACCGATTTTTGATATCTTGGTCTCAAATGAAAGGTATAAATTCTAAGAACTGTGTTAAGGAAGGTTAATGATAGTTGGCATTCCCACTCTCCCCATCCAGAGTGCTGCAATCAGGGCCCTGATGGTCCCTTCCATTCCCATGAAATATTTATATAATGGTGTATATATTTATGTAAATGAAAAATACTACAAGCATTAGTATCTATTATATATGATCTCCATACGATTGATCCTGACATGCAAGAAATGTTGTAAAGTGTTAAAGTGTTGAACTCTGTGGTTCACGCTTAAGCACGTTTTCGTTCGTTATCAGCGATAGCAGTATTTCACAAAGATCTTGATTTGAGGTAGCCTGAAAAAATTTGTTAAATATATTGAAATTTTACAAAGCCATGGCTTGACCTAATAATTATTGCTTCTAAGTTAGGAAGGGGAAGAATTGATTGAAAGTGAGATGAAGAAAAATGGACATAAAAAACAATAAGTATATTTTGCAAACCAGAAATGAAAAATACATTCAGTAATAAGTGCAAAAGCCTACCACAGATTCCGTAATTTGCATAAACATGTAATTTTATGCGTTATATAATGGACATATATGCTAGATGTCATACATTGAAGGTTCGTGTTAATTTAAGCCAGATACCGCCAAAATCAGGTTTGTGAAGGCCATGATATGATGGAAATAATACGATATTGTAAAGAAATAATAAATCTTCTCCAAAAAAAAAGGAAAAAAAAAACCTTCCTATCTTTTGAAATACATAACATGAATTAGGTGGGCTAAACCTTACAGCGATAGAAATGCGAAGCTGAAAATAGCATAAACATATTGTGAAGTGATTTTATAATATAAAATGATAACAACAATTATATTTGTAATTTCTCCATGTCTGCTGATCCTGCTGCAATTGTAGACGGAAGATGAATACTTCCATTTTTCGTGGCAGGGTAAGATTTCAGTATGCTACCTTACCGGGATCGCGCTGCCTACATCGCCTAGATGCGGCTGTTACGTAATGAATAGTTGCGCGATAAAGCGTTTCTTATTCAACCGCTGGATGCCAGGGCAGACGCTGTTTGAGCCGCAACCTCCAGACGCTCGGCACGCACCTCCTCAATCTAGCTGAAGTCAGAAGAACAAAAGTGCCTAGGCTGCACTCCCAGCAAAGTACGCAATCCTTAGCAACCCTTTGTCATATCTTGACCCGTGGAAGCGTGAGGTAGGAACTTGTGAGGACCAGCGCCATGTTGCGGGGACGCACGCTCTACTCACCATTTTGCAGCCCAAGAACGGCTCATGGTTAAAAGAAGGAAACATCTCATATGGAAGTTCAATAACACACATTTCTTCGTCCTGAAATGCTCCTCTACGCCGTTCCGTTGCATGACAGTATAATAAGACATTCCGGGGAGCTGCATATAGACTTCCAGCACATAAGTTTCATAGTCTATTATCACGCAGGAAAATTTCGTCAAATATTCGCGATTTAACATGCGAGCCCGGGTTTTTGCCGTCACATTCTGTTCATCATTACGGTTCGGTACAATTTTCACCTTGAAGGACTTCATACCTTGCCGGTGCTTGGAAGCACGAAAGTTGGGGACATTTTTATTTTTCTAGCCACAGTACGTAGCGAAAGATCTGGTCTCTTCTGCAATATTTGCTTCACCTTCGCGTCCTTCTGGTGGTTCCTGAGATCCGTTTTGTTCCGCTCTCAGCCTTCCTGGCTGTTGTCAAACGTGTATCGAAAGATTTAAGAACGTTATGTACATTGCTTGCAGGAAAATCATGCTTTTTTTGCAGAAAAATCAAGCTTTTATTTCTTACTGACAGATCCGGATTTTCATTGCGAATGCACACAATTTCTATTCACCCTTGCTCTTCTTTCGACGCCATCTTCGATCTAAAAGCTTGTAGTATCACCAAAAATTACACAATGAACAGACATACTTTCATCAGTCTGCGAAATATTTCACGCGTTGATAAAGTATTTCCAGAGATATACGTATTTAGCGGTGTCCAGATTTTGTCACGAACACTGCCTTACTGCGTCAAAGGAGGAAGTTCTCGGAACAAAATTTTACAATGGAGGTTTTTTTTGCACTTGTGGTTGAAGGTTGTTCGTTGTCGTCGTCGAGAAGAGCAGTACGTTTGTCCAGATTAATATCGTGCATGCTCTTTAGATTTTTCTTCATTGCGGAACTGCTGGCGCCCTCGCATTTAATGACCTTGGAACAACTAATACACTTTGCCTTTTTTTAACCAGTTTATTTATTTTTAAGGCTCAATCGAAGCCAATGGCAATGTTTGTGGATTACTCAAAGAAAAACTATTTTTATACAAACTATGGTTCTTCTTCTACCGTGGAGGCGATTTTATGTTGACTTCTTTTTGCCCCTTTGCTATTCTAGCTGACCATTTTTGTCTACTGATCCCATTTGACATGAATGTGAAGATCTTTCGCTGCCGGATCGCTTGTATCCATGTCCTTTGGTTCATCATTACGAATTTGGGCTTTCGGCTGACTCTGAGTGTTCCGCGTGGGACAAGAAGCCATCAGATGTTCCTGATCCTTGCAGATGAAGCATTTGTCCTTGTTTCCTTGGCAATATATATTTCCTTTTCGGCTGGCGAAGTGCAATGTGAACGGGATTTACTGCTTCACGTCCATGTACGCGCTACGCACACCAGTGTAGGCGAATATTTCCAGCTCCGTCGGAAATTTTTCCCGCACGATGCGTTTAACGCGTCCATATTTGGACAACACCGGCACAATCTCCTGGTGCGAGATCGTAGATTCGCACACAGCAGATATGATCCTGCGCATGCAACATGTGTACTTTAACCTTTTTTCCCATTCCCATAATGGAATATCAGATCGTTTGAGTTGGCGGTCAGCACGTGCAACATCGACCGCTCAAACATGAACTTCATGAGAAGGGATTTTTCATCTGATATCCTATATGCCGCTTCAATTTCATCAAGTTCCGCATCCAAGCCGTTGACGGAATTTGCCACTTCACCTAAGGTTGGTTTATCCGCTCCATTGCCGAAGGTAAATCTCACAGTATTTTTCAACTCGCAAATTGCGAGTGAAACAAGTGAAACAAGAACAATGCAAATTGATTACAAAGCCGTAGAGAAAAAAGGCTATCGCGCCTATCAACCTTTCCAATCGAAAGCAAAAAGAGAACTTCACACTTTGCTGTTCCTCGATTTTTAATTCCTAAAAGAAAGTATGACTCGGAAACATCTTTTCTTGCACTATATTCAAACTCCATGATTAAACTTAGCAAACAAAATTTCAACGGTAAGGAAGTGAAACGAACTTTAACAATGAAAACCAAAACGAAGTGACAGTTTACTCAGGCAACGTTACCATGGTTATGAAAGAAATTCAGTTCATCTCGTTTTCGGTGTGGTGGCTCTCTTTACATTCAATTTCTTCCTCTCTTTCTTTCTCTTCGTCAATGTGCGATGTCAGTGATTAAAGTATCAACGTCAAGGTCAATCAATGACTGTGGTTGCATGTGTGTGCGTACACTGCACATTAAATTTCGTTTATATTATGAAATCAAAGGTAGGACTAACGAATCTATGCGTTGTTTTCTGCAGCGAAACTCCTCCGGTCCTCTAAGCTCAGTCGGTAAAGGCGCAGCTACAAAGCAACACCATGCCTGGAAGTTGATGGGTTCGATTCCCAGTCTGGTCTAGGAATTTTTCGTTAAGGAAAATTTCTCGACTCCCTGGGCATAGCGTATGATTGTACTTGCCACACAATCATACTAATGCAAAAATGGTACTTGGGATCGAAAGCTCTCAATTAATAACTGTGGAAGTGCATTCAGAACACTAAGTTGAGAGCAAGCAATAAGCTAATTGCGAAAGCAATAAGCTTGAAATGCTAAAGAATAAGAAGAACGAAAGTGATTTGTACTTTTGAAGAAGCTACCTTCGTATTCAATGCCACAAGCGCAACTGTCAAAAGCACAAAGCATTTGTTGATTCAGACAGAACATTCGTGCATTGTACGAAAACAATACAGTGAGCTATGAATATTTTGTAGCAAATAAAACAGAACCGACTCTCTGGTGATAGCACGAATGACTGACAGATCTACTCTATCGACTCGAACTGTAATTAAAAATCAGTGGGGCTATGTATAACACACCACCAGTTGACGTAGACTACGTTAATCTGTTTGATTAGTTTCGTTAGTTCCGTAGCGGGACATTGCAACGCAGGTGCTGTGCTAATGGGACGTTGGGTTAGCATAAGTAAGTGAGTAAGTATGTTAAAACATTCTATGATTCGCTTCTTAGAAATTATTTGGCAGCCGTGGAAAGGGACGTTTGGTTTGAATGTTGGTATGTTACTTCGGAATATCATTTTCAAGAATCAAAACGTTGTCTGTGATAGGGAATTTCTTGATACTTGCCGAAACGCAAAAATCTTAAAAAATGTCTAACACCGATTGGTGAATACGTAAGCGAAATATACTCATCTTTTATGTGTTACACTTTGAATATTTGAGTAAATAAAATGGCAATCGCAAAAACCACTACCTCGTGAGAGCAAAAATCACAAAACTAAATCAATCAAAAAACGGTCGAATTATGAGCGTCCGGCGTTTCAATTTTCCGTAACGGCAGCCATTTGTAAATTGTACACAATGATTTGAAACGGTCCGCATTTGTATTCAAACCTTCTCGGTCTTTTGAAGAAGCAGGTTCTCAGCCGTTGCACATTGCGCCGTACCAAAAGATGGCTAGCAAATATCACCCACACACACGCACATGCACCTTATGTCGCTCCTAGTGGTTGCACCCACTGGCTGGCTACAAAGACATCACTGGCCCAAGCAACCGACTGCATAGCACGCCACTGCATAATTTATGGGCGCCTAGTAAAGACTGTATTCGATGAAATTTGGACACACAAAATAGGTCACCGAACATTTTCCTTGAGCCCGATTCTTTTCAAACTTTCTGGAAATAAAGTACTACTAAATGGTTAAGTTTTGACATCATTGGTTTATTGAACCTCTTCTCCCAACCCAAATGCCCGCACCTTTGCCTTGACCCCTTTCATCAAATTTTGGGCAATGATAGGACCGATTTGCTTACTTACTTTTAACCACACTTTCTTTAGTTCAAGTTTTCTATCAGTTTTGGAGTTTTAACGAGCTTTGCCTTCATGATTGCCCAAAATTTTTCAATTGGGCGAAGTTCCGGAGTGTTTGGAGGGTTGACGTCTTTTGGTACAAAAACTACATTATTATCTTTGTACCAGTCAAAGACGGGCCGGGCATAGTGGCAAGATGCCAAATCCGGCCAAAACAGTGTCGGGCCATCGTGAGATCTCAAGAAGGGCAGAAGTCGTTTATGGAGGCATTCGTCCTTGTAGATTTGTCCGTTGACGGTCCCAGAGGTGATGAAGGGCTGACTCATTTGGCCACATCCGCAGATCGCTTGCCAGACAAGGATTTTTTGGCGAATTTTGACAGTTTCTTCTTCCGTACACTCTCCGGAACGGCCAACTTAGAGGTGGCGACGTAGTGTTCCTGTCCTGGCATTTGTTTGGTGTCGGCTTTAATGTAGGTCTCATCGTCCATCACAATGCAGAACGGTTTTGTGAGCCACTCCCTGTACAGTTTTCTTGCACGAGTTTTGGCCACCGAGTTCTCTTTATCGCTCCGGTTTGGTGCTTTCTGGACCTTGTACACATGTAATCCAGAACGTTTCATTGTTTTCTGCACAAAACAAACTGAAACTTTCGCATTTTTCGCAACATCCCTGATCGAAATGTTGGGATAGCGCTTAAATTGGTTCAATACCATCCTCGCCTTCTCCGGATTTGATGTGCCACGTTTTTTGCCACTACCATTTTTCCGCTTGGTTGTCTTACGGTCCTTGAACGTTTTGATCACATGAGATACGGTTGAATGTGCGATTCCGAGCTGTTTCCCGATCCATCGATGAGAAGCGTTTGGGTTTTCGAAGTGAGTGCCCAAAATTTGTTGGCGCACTATTTCTTCATTCGAAGCCATCACTGAAATCACTCGACCGATTTTCACGAAACTCATTACACAATTGACACAACACAATGAAATACATTCAGTTAAAATTTCAATAATTTTTACCCACACGCTAAAAAGTTACGAACAATTGCGTGTGTCCAAATTTCATCGAATACAGTCTTTAACGGTTACCTAGCCAACGGCTTGCTAGCAACAGACTGCAGCGCAATCAGCTACCTGACCAATTGGTAGGTCGCCAGTGCATCTTCTATGGTACTTGCCACCGCCAGCTGCCAATTCTAATTTGGCGCCTTGCCGCTCCACACTGTCGACTGAAGCTAGTGCACCATTCAAGGTACATACTACTGCCAGCTGCAAATCCATACTGACTCTTTGCTCGACACAGCTCCAGTACTGCCAAACGAATGAGAATTTTTCAAAGGTGTATCCCTTTTATATCGTTCACTGTTGCACATGAGACGTCCCTTGCTCACATTTGAAATCTGTGATAGGACAGTCCTGTGCATTTAATAAATTTTGCCTGCAAAACAAAATTATAAGACATCACCTTTTATTTTCGTTATTTTCAATAGTTCAAAATTAATAAGGGATAATTTTTGAAAGTTGAATTAATAGGCGGGAAAATTTCCAACCGATTGAAAACATCTAAAAAATCTATTGAGCATTTATTAAGTTATAAGCGTTTAATTTGTAACGATATTTCGTGTTGGTCGATTATTTTTAGATTTTAAATTGACACCCTACACTTGCCGTAGGACGTAGTCTACGTCAAAAAAAGCGCAACCACGAAGAGTTGTTCAGCGGTTTTTTTTTAGTGTTTCTGACATGGGGTTCAATCCTGTATTTTTGGGAAGAGCTGATTTTGAATCCGTGGTTGTTTTCACTAGGCCATGGTAACTCGGGAGAAGTTACTCGATTAATTAGTATGAAGTTCTAACTCTCGACAGCGCTTCAGTTTTTATTTTGGGATAAATCAATGATTCCCGCCTACCCCAGCAGCAACATCAACATGTATGAGTAAGATAGAAGAGAAGCAGTGATTGGCTGGTCCTCATGAAATTTATTTTGTTCATAGTATAACAAAGTGTAATGATGGCATTTCACCAGATGACAAGCAATATGAATGTTTCGTACAATTTACGAGACATTAGTTCAAATTAGACATTGGCCAAAATCCATGTTTACGAAACAAGTAAAGCTTATTTACGAAAATAAATGTTCATTGAACAATAGGCAAAAATAACAACATAGGGGAGAAAAGAGAAAAAAAGGACATAAATATTTTTCATCCAATATCCAAAAATCTATCAGTACCGCTAATACCGGTAATTCAGTACAGGAAATTCTGTCGGTATTACCGGTATTTCCAGTTCCGATGCTCCCGGAATACAAACCCTACCGAAAATGCACCTTAAAGGAATATCAAGCCACCGGCCCTTTGTCGTCGATAGGTGTTTTATTTAATCCCAAAAATATCGCCAACCTTAATTTGACGAATCCAAATCCACCCTCCACACCAACCAACCAAGTTCTAAAACACTTCAATTTGATCAGCGATACGGAAAGTTTCACTCGCCATCTACAAAAATTGTGATGCGAAATCCAATCTGGCCCGAGCAACAAGTTCGCGTCCATTCCGTCACACGCAGCTCGGTCACAATGGCAGTGTCGTGAAAATCCCACCTCTCCTGCTGTGTGCGGTTGACTTTTTTCTTCCCCCGCCGCGCCCAGTTCGCATATCTCGGACGCCTGTTTGCTTGTCTACACTGGTGAAAAACAAATTGCAACCGTCAAAGTTTTCCGAGTGAACAAACACACCACCCCCAGCGGTCGCAGCGAATCGTCAGGGCAAACTTTCCGATGTGAGGTTATGTTGTTTTTCGATCGGTGTTTTCGGTCATCGAGAGAGAGTCGACGGTGGAAAATCAATATTTTTAAAGCAATGCCGATGTGGGCTAGCACTCCGGTTATGAGGGGTCGAATGTGAAAAACAGACAAAGCCATACGGGATACTGTGCTCCCATTGTGTTGAGAAGGAGAGAGGTCCGGGCCTGGCTGGTCCTAAAACAGACACGAGGTTCGTTTGTTGCGGTTCGGTTGAGTTAGGTGGGCTGTGCAGTTCGAGAATAGTTTGACTTTTCCACATGGTCGCGTGGTTTTTGGCTTTCAACTTTTGTAAAAGGGTTTCCCATCTGGGTTTTCCACCTTGACATCATGATGGAACAACCCTGGAATTCATTTCGATGATAAAAGTTATGCACGTGGACATGATTTTCTGTGCGCTTCTGCCACTCCGGTGTCATGGCAAAATAGAGAGCGGTGATGATGCTGGGGATCGACTATTCTATAAAAGGTAACCGAGCCAAGTTGTTCGATAGCAATGGCTCCGCTTTCCACATTTTCCCATCATCTGCATTCTGCGATGATATAGAGCATAAATTTTCCAAATATCTTTGGTCGCACATCGAACGCGCACATACACGTCAGGAAACCGCACGAACACCGCGCACACAGCTGCCGTGACATTGCCGGGGAATGTGTGTTTTCAGCGTCGATCGTCCTTTGGAGCCTATAAATTGTATGGTCTTTCCGCACGCTTGCATTTTGAGCGGATGCGGTTTTTGGAAAAATTGTATTCTTGCCAATTGCCGGTAGCCACGAGTTTCAGCCCCATAGGCTAATTAGCGTAATGCTCCGTTTCGACGGCGTCCCGTAACGATAATGATAATTGTCCAGCATGCAGCGACCTTTGCTTCATTAGCTTGTGTGGAACTCACATCGCCGCACACACTGTTGTCTCCACTACGCAACACAATACACAAAACTCTATGTCGCTCAGGCGGGGACGACACAGACATGTCTATGTTCGATATAATTTGTATTGGCGCACATACAGCAAACTGCGGCTCGCGAAGCCAGCACTATGGGGACTAATTTGTCAACGGACATCCGTAAATCAAGTTTGGGTACATGCACTCGAACGATACTCCGAGGACATGCTCCTGGGTTTAAATTAAATGGTACATTGTATTGAAACTGTAATATTCAGTACTTTGTGACTTTAAACGGATCATTGGTGTTTTGACGAAAGCCTAGAATTTAGAACAACAGTCACACAAAGCTGCTCGGAGCCTTCGCTGTAATTACTGAGACCTTCTGTACTCAATCTTCAAAGCTGTCTGACAATCCGATTCCAATTCTGGTGTTCCAAAGCTAACGGATCCCGGACTCATAATTCATTCCCGAAAAAATGCCCCGCCAGTAATCAAGCTTCGTTGTTGTCCCACTTCTGCCGAAGATGCATGCCAACAGCCACCAGCACACAACGTCGCAGGCAGGCATCATATTTCAAACCCAATCAACGTGCTCATTCGCTTCATCTGCCTCATTTAACCCGGTTGACCATCGCGAACACAATGCCATCCATTATTTCCCGGGTCTGGCTTCCCGCGGGCCAAATCGCCGCCCATTTCCCAGCTCCGAGGCAATTCATCACCTCTACCACTCGGCTCTGGATGGCTCACTGGCCGATGTGACGCTTCAAGCGCAAGAAAATATCCAACGCGCTCACACCGGAATCCCTGCGACTGCCCGTGGAACGGAAAGATTTCGGACGCGTAAATATTTAATCCCAAACGTATGTATCATTCCATTCACTCGTCTAATAGAGGTGTGCACGCAACCCCTGGAACGATAGAGCCTAAAATGACGACGACGACGACGAAGACGACGGTGTGGTAAATATTTGAACTTCTTCGTTGCCTTCCTCTCCCGGCCGGGGCAATCAGGTCTAAGTGAGCGACTCAATTTTCTTCTCGACCTGGAGTGTGAACAGCGGGGATTGTAAAAGATCTAAGAAATAGGCCGCCTACCTCACCTCCACACAAAGCCGAATCTCTGTGCGCACATCGTTCAAGAGATGTCAAGTATTTGCGCAGGTCAAACGTCCATTGGCTCGCACAAAGCTCTGCCCAAGCACTTCTTGACTCATCATCATCATCATCATCATCGACAGCACACAATCGAATCGATTGTCACGATGGGACGATGACTTACCGGGAATAACGGATTAAGCGCGAGGTGCGTCTCAATCGTCACAACGTTATGACAGAGAACGGCCGATAGAGATCTTAACAACCGGAATCCACAAATTAGGAAGAGAAATTCAAATCGCCATCGTCGCCTACACCTCAGCCACTATGAAATTAAACGACCAGTGACCAATAAATCTCACTTCCCAAAATCCAATTTAAACTTGGGTGCAAGAACGTACTTTCCGCCATAGGGACTGGGTTTTCGTCCACGGAGCCATTTTCCGTTTATTTTTATTGTGTTGACGTGTGGTCCCGTGCAGTCCCCTGTGTGCACGGGTTCGCGATTTCCACGACCAACCGAGTGCCATATTTCTTACGTTTATTATTATTTATGATGCCCGCCAACAACCTTTTCTTCGGGATTTTATTGCACCCGAACCCGAACCGGTGGTGCGCGGTCCACTGTGGGCAAAAGGTACATTGTTATGGCAGTTACACCTATTTGGTGTGTCGCGCACAATCGCATACACATACCGAAGGTGGCGGATGGCTGCCTAACTGCCTGACTGCCAGGCTGTGAACGGTGGAGCAGAGATTGAAATGAATGAAATAATCAGGTTCCATAAATATTGGAAACGAAACGGAACGGCTTGCGATAACGGCCTCATCCGAGCTGCCTTTGACAGGTCTGAAATATCCGCGAAGGATGCGGGACGTGGAAGCCATTCTAGCGATAAGAAGCAGCAGTGTGACAATTACCTGCGACGGCGGTCGATTGGTCGGCGGGGTAAAACCAGTAGACCGCGCGTGCGAATAACGAGAAACAATGGATACCGACCGGTGTGAGAACTTGATCTTGATACGCCGGAGCGCGGAAAATGGCAAGAATTTGCGACTTCACCTAACCGACCAACCCAACCGAACGGCGGCGGTCCATAAGTGGCGAGATTTATGAAATATTTTCGCGCTCGTTAGTTCAGAGCAGTTGGGTCGTTTTTTTTTTCATACGATTGGCTCAGGTCTCAGGAGGAGCAGATAGATTGAAGACCTCCTGGGTGCCACACGGTACGTGCGAACAAAGGGCTTCATTTATTAGCGCTCTTGCGAGGCGCGAGGTGACAATGCTCGAAAACAATAGCCAAATTGGGAGCAATTGTTTGCGCAACGTTACCGCTGAAGGTGGTTTGTTTATTATCAAGATGGTGCTATCCGGATGAAGATTCATTGCGCGAGTTAGTTTGGTTTTGTCCTGGATTAGATTCTCTTTCGGAATGTTTATTTCCCCTCGTTCAGTAGTAAACGAAAGCAAACAACAACATGTGACACAAAGTGCGAGTGAAGTGGTTTTTCATGGCGAAACCCAAGTAAATTTGAAGTAACGCTGGAGAGCCGGTCTGGCTTCATTTAAATCAACAGTAAGGGTGCTGTTGAGATCAGAAATGTGAAAATGATAAATAAATAAATAAAGTCGTAGCCTAGGAGACCTAGGAATTGAATTAGTATGGTTACTGCCCCCATATTAATCTCATTGTTCCTATATTCATCCTACGATGAATCAAACAATTCTCGGGTACTTTTTCAAACAGACGTATGTAATTTTGTAAACAAAGAGGGGAAGTAAGATTCAAACGTAAATTTCTCGAAACCCTTAGCACTTTCATGCAAACTTGGGCCACCAATACAAGGAATAACATTGCTTTACATGATTGTGATGCTACTTTATGTGAGGGTACTGAGAATTTCGAGAAATTTACTTTTGAATCTTACTTCCCCTCTTTGTTTACAAAATGACATACGTCTGTTTGAAAAAGTTTCCGAGAATTGGGCAGTTGAAGGATCGGTTTCGTTTTCTAATAATGTTTGCTTACGTTAAATAACTACAACAAACATTACTAATTAATTTTGCCACGTGTATATCGTTTTAATTCAAGTAGGATGAATTGCAAAGTGATGAGATTAATATAGGTACATCTTCCCTACTTACACATTTTTAAAGAAACATTTGATTGTCTACATACTAAAAATTTATGAATTTTACACGAGACGTAATTCAAGTTTGTAAAAAGTCAAGGAACGTAAAGAAGGATTTCGTGTAAAAATGAGTCTCCTGAAACTGACACATACGCAAATCGACGAAAAATGTGTTTGATTGAATTTATTTTCTCATCTCTTTCAACTCATTCTTATGTGCTAAAGGACGCTTGCATGTGTCGGTCTCAGGGGACAGAAATTTTCATGGCATTTTGGTAGTGTGTACCTGATTCAATGCACATAAAGGAAATGCTTGATTTTTCATAAATTAATGGGATTTTTCAAGTAAATTTTAGGCATATATCGCTGGAATCAGGTCGGCGTTATGGAAGATCGCTGACAATGTTGCATGTTGTATGAAAGATCGCAAACAATGAAGTTGTTTACGCTTGCTTCGGCTTGCAAATGAACGAGGGGAAATTTAACGCGTCAGAAAATTCATTATTATTTTCCGTGTAGTTAGAAAAGCAATCAGAAAATATACCACTCATGACAAACAACGATAATTGTTTTCATGGTAAAACTTGTATCGAAAAGAAGTTAGCAACATTGATTTTTGAAAAAAAAAAAGAGTCAGTAATAAAACATATTTTGACCTCAGTTTATGATTTATTGGAGAAAAATACCCTTTGTTGTATTTCACTGCACAGAAAAAAAAAGAATTTTAACAGGCGCGTAAAATTTCCTCTCGTTTGATTCCAAGCCAAAGGAAGCGTAAACTACGAAATTGTTTGCAATCTTTCATACGTCATACAACAGTGTTTGCAATCTTTCATAAAAGGTGTTTCGATCAAAATTTGGTCGACTTAAACTTGACGCATTTCCTCTCAACAAGCATGAAATTTTTTTGCACACCCCTCATTTTGAAGATGTGTGCGTGTACCATCAAGCCTCTATTTCGATTTTGAGATTAGCACTTCAGTTATCAAAATGTCGTCCAAGGAAGAGAAGCAACGCATCAGCATTTTGCACGTGCATGGCAAAAATCCAAACTACTTTCACGCCAAGTTGGCGAAATTGTTGAATGTGGCTAAATCAATTGTTAACAACGTATTAAAAGTGTTCGGTGAACATTTTTCGACAGCCAGGAAAGCTGCATCGGGGGGAAATCGAAAGCCGGAGGCCACAGCGACGACAGAGTTGCCCGCTGTTTCGAGCGAAACCCCAACCTCTCCGTCCGAGATGTCGCAAAGAAGCTGGGAGTGGCGCCTTCAACCGTGGATAGAGCTAAAAAACGAGCTGGACTGTCGACTTACAAGAAAGTGGTGACTCCAAATCGCGACCATAAACAAAACACGTCGGCCAAAGCACGATCGCGAAAGTTGTATGTACACGATGATGCTGACGAAGTTTGATTGCGTGGTACAGGACGATGAAACGTACGTCAAGACAGACTTTAAACAGCTTCCTGGGCAGGAATTGTATACGGCAACCGGACGGGAAAAGCTGGCAGATATTTTCAAGCACATTAAACTGTCAAAGTTTGCGAAGAAATATCTGGTTTGGCAGGCCATCTGTACCTGTGACTTGAAGAGCAACCTTTACATTGCGATCGGAACCGTCAACCAGGAAATTTATCTGAGCGAGTGCCTACAAAAACGTCTACTGCGACATAATTGTTCCGTTATATTTTGGCCGGATTTGGCATCTTGCCATTACGGAACAAAGGCCATGGAGTGGTATGCTGCCAACAACGTTCAAATGGTGCCGAAGGACAAGAACCCTCCCAACACGCCAGATCTCCGCCCAATCGAACAATATTGGGCCATCGTCAAGCGGAACCTTAAGAAGACTCAAATAGCTGTTGTGAGCGAGAAACAGTTCAAGGCAAACTGGTGTTCTGCGGCGAATAAAGTGGACAAGGAGACTGTACAAAATCTTATGGCAGGTGTTAAACGAAAGACTCGGCAATTTGCATTCGATAAAAAGGAAGCTTAGGTGAATATTTTTCCGGTATTCTGTTTTAACTGAACTTGAAAGAGAAAAAGAATTTAACTTATTAATAAAAACTTTGATCGACTCACACACATTACTGTTTGACTAAATTTTGATCGAAACACCCTTTACAACAGGCTAGAGTCAGGCGTTATCTGACTTGATTTTTCATGAAATATCCCATTAATTTCTGCCAAATCTAACATTCCCTTTATGTGCATTAGATAACGCAGAAAATTATAGATTTCTTTCAAACTGTGTGTTATTAAAAAAAATCTTACACAGAAAGGAAGAAACATTCCGGTGGATTGGTGTCCATTTTCACGAATTTTACATTATTGTTTGCCAACCACTGACTTGACGTAGTGGGCGGAAGCTAAATCCGCACAGATAATAAGAAACATTTAGCCGGCGTTGGTGGTGCAGTGGTAAGCGTGACTGCTACTTAGCACCCCAGTGGGTCTGGGTTCAATCCCAGTCGACGTCGGTGGTTTTTCTGAGGTGAAAAAATCTGGTCACGTCTTCCTTCGGAAGGGAAGTAAAAACCGTTGGCCCCGACTCATATTCATGAGTCGTTAGGTAGGGTCCAGGTGGTGGAGTCGTCTTCCTGGCGTCGGTGATTGTCACCTGGTGAGGAAATAGGCCGACGGAAAATGAAAAAAAAAGAAACATTTAATTTTCAGCGTTATCTAATACACATAAAGAGAGTGCTATATTTGGTAGAGAATAATGAGATATTTCAAGTAAATTTGAGCCAGATAACGCCTGAATCTAGCCTGTTGTATAAAAGATTGCAAACATTGTTGTATGGCGCAAGATAAATTGCACACAATTTCGTTGTTTACGCCTCCTTTGGCTTGGAATAAAACGAGGGAAAATTTTACGCGCTTGTTAAAATTAAGTATTTTTTCTGTGCGGCCAAAAGAGAGGAGAAGCCTTATGCTTTCTGTACAGTGGCCGCAATCTCTTAGTCAAACATTCCTTCTCGTACACTTTGGCGTTAATTCCGTTGTTTCATCTAGATGCTGGTGTTGATTTGCTTGGCCAAATCACGAGTCGACGCCGATGGGTTTTTGCTTATGTACTCAACCACTTTCAAGTCCCGACCGGGCTGGGACCCGGTTCCCTGCCGGATCGGGGCAAATCCTTCACGGAAAGGGGCTCACACAACTTTTCGATTACAATTTTGACACTGGTGTAGTTCACTTTTACCCGTTTTGCAATTTGGCAGTACGTTACACCCTTTTCCGAGCACCAACATTTGCAGCATTTTTTTTCCGCGTGTCAAGATCAATTCGATTCATCTTTGAAGCGATCCACTATACCGAAACCAATCAATTGTACAACTGTCATTAACATGCAAACAAGTATGTCACGGCAAAACACACTTGACAAAATTAAGCCCTCGCCAGGATTCAAAATTAAGCCATTTTAGAGTAATCACTGTATGAATATTGCTAACTACTTTTCGATACACTCTTTATTATAATTCTAACATCGGCTTGAACCCTTGTCGAATGTCAATATTCTATGCTCTTAAGCAGTTTAGCGCATTATTTTATATTCAGAAGGCATGGTTCAAACTAAATATAATGATTCCGTATCTAGTTCGTTTTTTTTGAAAGGCTCAATCGCGTTGGATTAACGGAGCCGGTAATGATGGCGAAGGACTGGTGCGGGTCATACTAGAAGACGGGCTTTGCTTATTTGCAGCACTAGTGAATCAAAACTATAAATACGATCTTCGGGAGCAGCATAACTCTGTAGAAATCATCAGTTTTAAAAGAATGGTGTGAACATCAAAATCAGGTGTCAGGGATAATGCTTGCAACAAACAATCAAAAAGGCAGGAACAAACCGATTTTTTTTAATTCTATTTGTCATCAATCATATATGTTGATCGGTTTTACATTCTTGTCTTAATTCTACTCTTACAGATATTGTGAGAAAAACACTTTTTTTAGTTGATTTTTATTGATTGTTGACAAGACATCATCTTATTTATGGATCCATTTTGGGAATAGTTAGTACTTTGATTATTTATGTAGAATAAATTCCTGCTTCTTAAGAAACGGGTGGGAGCGTAGAAGTTGAGCTTCTTTAAATTTTCTGAGTCATTTACTTTTTGCCCAAAAACATCGTTCATAAATGATAGAATTGCAAACTCACGTCGTCTTTCAAGGCCATCTGTTTCAATTAACATACATCGAGATTCATAAGAAGGTAACCGAAAAGAGTTTCATCCTAACTTACGCAAAGCATACAATAAAAACTGTTTCTGTACTGACTCAATACGGTCTTTATGTGTATTCTGATATGGATCCCAAACCACGCCGCAGTAATCAAGAAGGGGTCTAACATTTGTTACATACAACGTTTTTATTGTATAGAGATTATTAAAATGAAAACTAAACCTTTTGATGAATCCGAGCATATTACTTGCCTTGTAAATTATATTCTTCAAGTATTCTACAAAACTGAGTTCGGAATCAAGAATGACTCCCAAATCTCTAACTTGGTTGCATCTTTCAACAGTTTGTTGACCTATAGTGATGGTGTCTGACCTTACATTGCGCTTCTTAGTTAATGAGACTGATATGCACTTTTTTACGTTAATCTCTAGCAAACTTTTTGTACACCAAATATGGAAATTAACAACTTCTCTTTAGAAGACTTCAATGTCAGATGATTTACGTATTTCCATGAAAAATGTCATGTCGTCTGCATAGATTAAAACATTTAAATGGCGTAAAATATATTCAACATCATTGACAAACAAAATAAATAGTAAAGGACCCAGATGGGATCCCTGTGGTCATTCACAGCCGATGATAGCTTTCCTTCAAATCTTACTCGTTGTGTTCTTCCACGCAAGTATGACTGAGCCCACTTTAATAAATTGTGATTGAAACCTATCTTAGACAACTTGTAAAGCAACAAATGAATATCGACTCTATCAAATGCATTGCTAAAGTCAGTGTATAAGGATTCAACATAATTACCTTCATCCATTGCATAATTGAAAAATTTACAAAATTTAGCATACTTGTAGTACTAGAGCGTCCTTTCATAAAGCCATGTTGCTTGGTAGAAATAACATTTTTTACTAGTGAAAAAATGTATTGATTGATAATGGACTCAAATAGTTTGGGAATACAAGAAATATTGCAATTCCACGATGGTTTTTAACATCTGATTTTTTACCGCTTTTGAAGATCGGAACCAAGTACGATTCCATGCAAATGAGAGGAAATATGCCAGTTTTTAGAGATGAATTAAGCAACCAAAACAAGGGTTTCACTAATTCCTTTGATAATATTTTCATACTGGCGGTAATCGGTGACCGATACATTATCAACAGTCACATTTAACGAAGGTTCAGGAAGAAATCAGAAAAATTGATAATCTTGACCGTTGAGTTGCATTTTTGTTGGAAAATTTCTTAACTTCTTCTTTTCTTTAGCAAGGCTGAAAAACGATTTCGGGTCTGATTTGATATTAGTTTCAGTTGTTCTATTATACTCCTCATGTGCTATTTTCACTTCTAAATTCAGTTGATCACAGATAGTTAAACATAGTGTGAGATTCATATCTTTTTTATAAGCCTTGTGCGCTTTTTGCTTCCTATTTTTGAGGTTTATAATTTTCTTATTATACCACATCGGATTCTTATTTGGTTTTCTCCTATGTCTTTGGGGTACTGCAGTCTCTACTGTATCGTAGATGTTTTGATAGAATACAAATACGGCCTGCTCTGTTGACAAATTGCGAATTAGGGTTTGCCAAGGCTGCTTGTTTAAAATCAAAATAAATTTCGGATCAATCGTTATCCAACATTATGGCGTTGTCATGACTGAAAATGGAATATTCAATAGTAGTATGAAATGCTTCATTTTTCCAAAGAGGAGTTGGTGTCTTAATAACGCAGAAGTCATCGGTCATAGTAGTGAAAAATAAATCAAGGTAGTAATTGTTCTAATTTCGTACATGATTTATTTGAGTCCAATCTCCGGAAATTTTCTCCAACTATTGGTATTAAAAGAGATTCATTATCATCATCTACAACAGAATCAGTAGCATTTTGGTTAAAGTCACCATAAATGTGAAAATTGACGTCAGACTTAATTTTTTGCAAAATACGTTCAGCAATCGACCTTATACAAGAATTCAACAGAAATGGCCGAAATACTGACCATGCATCAGATCCCTAGTCCTAACCAATTCAAACTATAGAACATCAAATAGAAAATGAGAACTCACATAAATGAAGACTAACCATGTTTTCCTTATTCCAAGCTCATCCTCGGTGGATCAATCCGAATATTGTTGCTTTTCACAAGACATAAAATGTATTAAGGACAATTATATGTTACTTTATGTTCCCTAGTTTAAATTAATTCGGACTAGGGTTCGGTGGTAGATCTGATACCCCGTAACGCACCAAAAAAGGTGATCTCCCAGCGTTACTGGTCAACATGGGTGCCCCCTTATTCCATGGCTCTTTATACTAATGTTCCATCATGTGTTGATGACACTATAATAGTACGCACCAGGAATGAACCTCGAACATTCAATTTCACGCCTATGCTTATAAATTGACCACTCATACGATTATTACGAATCATCCGAAAGGCAGCATATGGTATTGATGGTAAGTGGTCGGATCACAAATGTAAACGTGTAAAAATTCTGCTTTTAGGCCCTTTTAAGAAAAGAGCAGAGTTTTAAGACTTTATTAGAAATTGACCACTTTAAAGCTCGGAAGGCCACAAGTTGGATGGTTGTTCAGTGCACAAGTGCAAACGTGTTCAAATGATTATTTTAGTTTCAGGAAAAACTGAAAAGTTCTAGAATTAAGTCCATAAATTGACCACATGTATGGTTGTTCCAGGTTATCCGAAAGGCCATCAGATGAACGTGATGGGCATTTTTAAGATCACAAGAAAAAATGTATTCGAAAACAGGGTGAGTTTGCAATCCTGTTTGTGAAGTAACTGGTGTATTTTTAACATTTGGCTTTATTGAGTTCAGCTCAAATCTTTCTCTCTTTGCCTTAATTGCCAGCCGCATGCGTTGTTGGAAAGCGTCACAGCTAGCACGCACGATATTTTGAGGCATGTCATTCCACATTTAAATAACAATTTGAGCAGAATAAAAAAAAACTGCTGACTTCTAGGAATGATTTCATAGATTTACCCCTTTACGGTTGTTCCGGGTCCTCCAGATGGCCAGTTAATGCTTTACTGCAAGTTATTGGTTGCTCCAGAATTTGAAAAATTTAAAACCTTTTTGGACCTTGTCAAAAGGAGAGTGAGTTTTCAAACAAATAACGGTTCTCTAGATCAAAAATCAGATGTTTTGACTGAAGCATTAAAAAAACGTACCAATAAACTAGTCAAACATACATGATTTTGATTTAAGAACTCGAATAGCTGGTACGATTTCGATCGTTTTCATTTTCAGACCAAAACAAAGATGGAAATTTGTGGCTTCTTATAAACGGCAACCGCTTCTGCACAAATTCTTTTTCGTACACATTCTTGTTGTAAGTGCCGATAGAGATGAAACTTTTGGATTTTCGATCACAACTACATATGGCCTGCCAAACCAAACCAAAACTTCTTGGGGAATTTAGACACCATCTTTGTCCGGAAATACGCGGCAACGGCGTTTCTTTGCGTTGCGGTATAAAACCAAACCCGGAAGCTGTTGAAAGGATTCGAGCACATATTAGCACGAGTGTTTGCAGTGAAATTTTGCTTGTTATCACGGTTGGACACCTTTTTCACATTGTACGCCTTCATTGCATGCCTCTGCATTACTTTTTGCTCACATGATGTGCCTATGTGTCCATTCGGCGGGAGTATACTTTTCGGTTTGCTCCGCTTCCAACCTTCCGATCAAGAGCTGGTCGGACAATTTTCAAACACTAAACACGTTACTTTTTGATAGTTTTTGTTTCTCAGCCTGATCGCGTACTGACTTCGTCGGAATTTGCTTCCGCCCGTGCAAAATGCGTTTCCACTTGATTCGACGCCATTTTACCAAATGCAACAAGAATGTAAACATGTAATAATAAGCCCAACCATATTGAATCGGATGTAGAATACACTCAGCGAAATAAACTTTTAATATTCATAAGATTGCATAATGATTATTTGCTATAAGAAGCCAAATACGAGCAGTATGAATTTCATAAATTTGCCTTGTGAAACATAATGATGTTGAAAAAATAAAAACATGGAGCAACCTGGATTCGAACCTTGAACGTTGCGATTATGGGTCGAGTGACTTGACACTAGTATATATCAACACTTGTAAATAGAAAAGCTTTAACGCGAACAACAACAACGTCGTGTAAAACAAAATCCATTCATAAGTCAACCTTATGAAATTTAAAGCATCGTTCATAAGTTGAACCTTATGAAATTCATAAGATTATTTGGCTGAGTGATAATAATGTCAGAGGAATGGACTTTAGGCACTAAAATTACGTACTGGACTGATCACATTTAAATTCGTCATGGATATAATGCGTAGACTACGGAAGAGTAGAGACTTTGGCTTAACCGTCAATAGTTGGCCCATCGTGACGAAAAAGTTGAATTTATCTGTGATCTCAACGCTATATTTAAATTTAAGTTTACATTTGGAACGATACTTCAGTTCAAAAGCTACAATATGATATCTTCATGTGTGAAACTCAGGAATGTTAATTTAAAAAAATAATACCTGCTCTCCCGGCGAATCCCATTTTTTCTTCACTTTGATTGGCCAATGTGGGATCAGCAGTCGTTTCAGTGTGCTTTTGGCCCGCTAAGATTGCCAATAAGAAGGAGTATTGAACTTCGAACATAATCTCAGCAATTTGTTGCTCCACAATCAATTTCTATACACATTGAAAAAGGTTAATACATTTAAAATCCATCTGTATCAGTAAATTCATTTACTAATAGACCAAAAAGTGACTCCGAAACTCTACCGCCCCCCCCCCCCCCCCCCCTTGCATTATGATCTCCGATTGGCTTTCTCTTTGCCACCATTCGTCGACGTTGTCGTCGTTTGTAGTCAATTTTTATCGGAAATGTTTATTTAGACGATGATCCACAACCGAACGGAAGCAAACGCGATGAAAGGCGCAAACACAAAGCCATCGAATAGATCGGATCCGAAGGGTTGAGAGAACGGTCGAAAATTGTCAGCTTGCTTGGATTTCGGATGCGAGGCCGCCAGATGTCCCGTCTTCTTTCGATGTGCCGTTGCGTGAGTTGTGCTACAAGCACGTGTTTACATTATTGATTGGTTTTTCTCTTCCTCCGGGTGTGCGGATTTTACGGTTCTGTGCGAGATCCAGCTAGTTATTATTATTTGCTCATTTCTTTCGACTTCTTTAGAGGGGCTGGGGGTGAGCCTCTTCTTCCACATTGGCTTCGAAGCAGCGGGATCGTTCGCAATGCGTCGTTGCTTATCACAATTGGAGTTTGACTTTCAGGGGCCAATAAATGGAATGGCAAATTTCCCATGGGCATTGACAGACTGGCGGAGTTTCGAACGGTAAACTCCGCCAGACAATGTTTGCCACCGTGGATGGCTTTACGATTGCAACGAATGTTCTGGTTGTTTTTTTGCTTGTTTTGTTTGTTGTGTGAGATTATTAGGGTGGAGTTCTTCTTGGGCAGCGGACCAATTCACGTCTTCCATTGCCAGATTTAAACTAGAAGACTTGAGTTTGTGTACATGATTAGTGTATGTGTGGCATTATGCTTCAGGACATCCAAGATCCGTAGTAAAACACGCATAAAGCATTTCATTTCTAATGTAACTATTTATTTCATGAGTTTGGGATATGGTTTTTCAAATTTTCACGATCAAAACATTCTTATTCTGCATTAATATGAAAATCTCGATCTTTTCGCTTCACTCCGCCCGTAATGGTTTGTACAAACTTTATAGTTACCTTGCTGGCTGCTCTGGTCCAGATTTATTGGAAATTTGTGGCATTTTTAACCTCCTACTTTGTTCTGGAATGCGCCCAATTCATCACAGTCGGTTGGGCGTAACTTTGGACTATTGGGAGAATTAGTTGGTTTTGATTGGTTGGTTCTCGCTCTCGTCGTTCTTGCTCTTGATTCGTCTCGCTCTCGATTCGTCCGGGCGATCGGTTAAAACCGTACGTTTCGCTCCATGGCATGGCATGATGAACCGCATACAAACGATTTCCTGGCACGAAAAGTGGCGTATGTGCATTAGGACGTTTCGCTATTGCGAACACCATTCCTAGCTTGTCTTTAATAAGTAATTAAATCAGTAATCACTTTATACTGTTGCGATATTTTACATTGCACAACGGGCAAATATGGATCCAAAGTCCCATTAATTTAGACGGCGCAGAGTAGGAGTCCTGAAAAATAGCTTATCTTATGGGAAAAAAGTGCGGGGAATCGAATGGTGTTGGTTTCATTTAGGGTTGAACACAGTAAGTGTCTCATTTTGCCCATTTCTCCCCTCATTTTGGATGCAAACTAGAATTATTACTTAAAATCTAAACTTGGTGCTACTATTTTGAATCCAAATGTACTGTAAATTTGCAGAAAAAGCTGAAAAACTAAATGGAACCAATTTACTTTGATCGGATGCCAGGAAGTGGTCCATTTTACCCGATTTCCCCTCAAACATGCATTAACTCATATATCATGCGGTTCTGAAGATCGGCGCTAGTTATATTACTCGTTCTTGCATTGTAATTATGTAAAAATGTCTGGAGAACGGAATGGTGATGGTTTCGTCTATGGTGTACCTTAGGAAAGGGTCCATTTTACCCGATTTTCCCTCATACTTGAAAAATTTCAAATACCACACGTTTCTGAAGATCGGCGATTCTCCTCTCGTACTTGAAAAATAACTCATATACCATGCGGTTTGAAAGATTAATTTAACATTAGATTTATTCTAAGATTTTCCACCTCATTACTAAGATCCAGTAAGAAAAAAAAAGTTCATTCAAATGTACATCGACAACAAAAGTTAGCTCTACAACGAATCATTGTCATCGCTTCCATCAGAATCTGTATGGCTGTCGATGAGCATCATCTACGGTCGCTCTATTATTGTACGTAATAATATCCCAGCTGCTTAGAAAAGTCATCCTCGGCAGATCGATTTCTGGATGAGCACTTGGAGTTTATTTCCAGATGTGACATCCTTGGATCTGACCATGCCAATCATATGACCGCATCATATCCAGAAGGTTATCTTCAGGTGAAGTTTTCCGTGCAAGAAAAGGACTCGCTTGCTTATACCTTTTGTGGCACCTCTCTCCAGACTGCTCATTGATGAAATTCATGGGGTAAGGCTATTGAAAAATTAAATATGTTTTATTAAAAGTGCTATAAAAGCATTTTAAATCAGCTTGATATCTATGACAGATAGTTTCAAAATTAGGTTTTAAAGGACTGAAGATAAAATTGTTAAAATTGTTTACAGGTTTTAGATACATTCATAATAATGGTGATTTACCAGTTTGTTGATGAGATCTGGTAGATGTTTATTCTTGTGTACAGATGGAGGTAGTCGTTTCACATAGTTGAATTCTGTCATGATGAGATACTCCATTTTTTCGTACAACTGCTTGACCTTTCGAGCATCGAGCTTCTTTGAAGAAACGGCTAAGCTGCTAATCAATCTCACATGATTGGCCAGTTCTTCCGAAATACCGAGAATTTCGGCGAACTTTTTCGGATCTGCTAAAAGACGTCGCGCCATGTTGCCGGTGTTGCTGCTACCGCTGCCTCCAATTTTCGGTCGATTCACGCTCACCTTAAACGCATCATCGAGTTGGTTTGCAATTTCCCAGGCTTTTTGTTAAACAATAGGGTCAGCCTGAGCGAGATTGCTGTTGGTTTGCTTTTGCACTGAGATCCGAATCAACCACTCGACTGTATTCAGTCTGGCATGAAATAGAGATCGCTCAACACGAGCATCATCAGAAACGCAGAAAGGACAAGCTTTTTGTATTTCGATTCTTGACAATGGAATTAGCTGCCTTACCGTCGACCATTGCGAAAATAGCTGACACAAATATTCGCAAGGTGATGCCCTGTGTACTGATCACATTGATAGGATTACGATTAATCTTATCCAATTCAGAGTAGAAGTGTTCGAAAATCTCACGAGTAACGTCATCGGTTTCCTTCAGCCATCTCATCGACTTCGCCCTTCAGAAAGTGTCCGATCGAGGATTTGGATTAATCCAAAAGTTTTCATCATTTTCCGCAACCAGCATTAAGGACATTGAATTAGTTAGCAGAGAATCGTCTTTACGTAAAATGTTCGGTTGATTATAATGGGTAAACCCCGTAGCAGAATCATATAATTGCACCCCTATATGTCCAGCGGACATATAGATGGTGCATTAACTATTTCATTGGAAGTAATCTCCGTACGAACGGCCAACATGTGTCCCACTTCAGCTATTTCTGTGATGCGGGGAACATCACAAAAAAAAACATATCCCGTAAGGTTACCGTGCACATAAGGTTTCCATTTTGCCAGGTTAGGATCGATACACTAGGAATGATGTAGTTCCGATGCTCCACAATATCTGCCCAAGGCAAGAGTACCTCGATGCCAAAGACACCTTTTATTTACTGTATATGAGTTAATGCATGTATGAGGGGTAATCGGGTGAAGTGGACCACTTCCTGGCATCCGATCAAAGTAAAATTGGTTCCATTTAGTTTTTCAGCTTTTCCTACAAATTTACAGTACATTTGGGTTCAATATAGTAGCACCAAGTTTAGTTTTTGGGTAATAATTCCAGTTTGCATCCAAAATGAGGGGAGAAATGGGCAAAATGAGACACTTACTGTGTTCAATCCTAAATAAAACCAATACCATTCGATTCCCCGCATTTTTTCCCATAAGATAAGCAATTTTTCAAGACTCCTACCCTGCGCCGTCTAAATTAACGGGATTTTGGATCCATTTCTGCCCACTATGCATTGGTTTAGAAAATTTTTGTTTGTATGTTGGGTAAGGTACTCGCCTTCTTTTTTACCCTTTACTTGTTTTGTTTTCTACTTCATTAATAAGAAGGATCATTTTTTTTTATCGGTGTTGGTTAACAACAAACTCTGTAGTATGAGATGAAAAGGAGGGCCGGCCTCAATCACACTCACGCGTAAACCCCGGGGAACTTACGCTTTCTACAGCATGATTTGTAAAGAAGAGTGCGTCATACTCACTGAAATTGTTCGGATAGAATTCACAGCATCACAATCGAAGAATGAAGAAAATGAAATATTCTATATTGACATTCAATTACTAGACTCTGAAAAGTTGATTCTCTGGGTGACCCCTGATGATGAATCCCTAGAAGGAATAAATTAAATAAGTGTCGAACAATAATGAGTAAATTGAGAAATCTTCGAGCTAACAACTTGATTTACACCCAAATTATGAAGTATGATGTAAGAGCCCGCCCTCTATCCACAAACTGTCAGCAACGGGGATTTGGCATTCCCACTTTCCCGATCCAATCTACTTCAATCGGGTGCCCTGATGGTCCCTTTCATATCCCGATTATATGAGTATATAAGTAATATGTGTCTATAACTGTGACAACCGACGGTGATGAGTTCGAGTCGTACCACGTATTCCACAAGACTCTGAAGCCTGGTAAACATCACCATCGTACTACATTTTTGTTGGTTCTTAACGTATTACAGACAATGCTCTAGAAGAACTTGCAAGCACTAATAGTTTTCGAACGACGTGTTTTTAGGGGGAAATTGTGATGAATGGTGCGTGGAGAAGAAGAGCGAACGAAATCTATAGCGAACACGGTATCCAGAAAGTTGTCAAAGCTAGACGGGTACATTGTGCGAGCCATGTTGTAAAAATCACAAACAACAATCGCTCCAAAATGGTGTTTGTCTCGAAGCCGTCCGGAACGAGACGCAGAAGTGCGCAGCAAGCAAGATGATTAAATGGAGCAAAAAATTTTGGATATGTGGAACACTCGAGAAGCTGAACACAAGCAGCTCTGAACCGAGTTTCGTGACAAAATATTGTAACGCAGGTGCAGTTCTAAATAAAATAAATATCTATCTGAATGAAATATATGCAAACGAGCTGGAAAACATTGGATGAATTGAATAAATACATTCCCTAATAAAACTATTTGCGCACCTTTAACTCATATTAGACTGTATCCCAAATTACCTGATCGAAAATATTGACCCAAACATAGCAGCCAAAACGATCGTTCACTCACTTTCAACATCTCCAATCATCCCGCTAGGGAAAAACCAATCAACAGGGAGAGAGAACGTAAAAAAGTGCCTGCTAATTGATTGTTTGTTGCTTTCTGTCGGACCCCCGCTATCCCCCGCTCCGGCCGTTCATTGAAACCACATAGAAAAACGATCAAACCACTTTTCCCAACAACCGACGACAACGATGACGAAGGAGGTAAAAACAAAGAAATTAATTTCTTCATCTTCCATTCGTTGAAATGAGCGCGTGATTCCTCCGCCATTCTCCCCCACTGAAACTCGTCTACACTTTATCTGGACCGTTTGATCACCACCCGATACCGAAGTTTCAAGTCGTCGTCGTCGTCGAGCGAGAACCAATCGAAGTCGCATCGTCGTTTACCTTTAATCACTCGCCCCGTGAGTCCTCTCCTTGGGAACATAAATTCGAAGAAGCAACGACCACAAGACAAAAAGCTTCCCCCTCATCCTTGGCTCGGCGAGACAAACCTTATAATTTGTTTGCACGTAATTATGTTTGTTTCTTGCTATCAAATATTTCCGCAGAAACTCCGCCGAGTGGTTCATTCATAACCGCCGATGCCATAGATGCTGGGCCACATTCGAGATTGTAATCCTATGCAATCGCGCGCAGAGATGGCAGCCAATCCGGCAATTATCGCAAAAAAAAAGCAAATCATAAAGGGCTTAAAAGCTCCCGGAGATCCAAACCATCCAGCACTTCAGAAATTGATGGTCCCATAGTCAATAATTTTATAATATCGACTGCCAGGCCACTACCGCTTCGGACTAAGAGCGTACGGAGGGATATATCATTCATGCCGACTCATCGTTTTCCTGTGTGGCGGCTGCTGCCGACTCAGCGCTTCCATTAAGGAGGCTCATTTGTATTACTTTTCTCGAGTTCATCATTCATCTGTCCGCCGACTGGTGCTGCTGCCGCCGGTCCTATCGGCGACGAGAAGAGCAAAAACACCTAGAGCATTCGTGTAATGCGAACGAATCAATTGTAATCATTATTACCCATGATGATGATGCAATGGATATACGACTACGACTACGACGCCGACGACGACGACGACGACGACCCGACCGGCAGTCCTGAGACGACGACGTGGGGTGTAATTTATACGTGCTCTTAACACGATTGGAAACGTGTGTGGGGGTGGAACGATAGGTGAACGTTTTCGGTTGTAAGTGAATACGACAAATCCGGAAGTCACTTGTTTGTTTTCTGAGTGTGATTTCGGAAATTGGATGAAGACGTTTGAGCCGGAATGGACTGGGCCTTGCAGGTGTCGGCTGGTGCAAGTAGAATGAGTGGATTAGAATGGATTCCGGCGGAGTGTTTTTGAGTTGGGTCGGAATGGTGTTGGGAGTTTTGATTTACCCTTCCTAATGTGTAAAGATTGTGTTTTGTACACGCATTGAAACCATGCACGATTTGTTGCCATAAAACTGATTCTGTTGTGGAAGTCGGATGTTTGTTTTCCGAATAATTTTCCGATACGTTATGAGATAGGTAGCGTTATTTCCACCAATGTTTGATATCTCAAACTGAACAAATTTTGAGTGAAGTTCTCCGAGAAAATAAAGGGTGTTTTCGATAAAAATGACACACACATATATACTCATCAAAATTAAACTGATTATCGGATTTTCTTGAAATTTTCAGGAAATGAAGAACTACTAATGAGTTTTGATTTACAACATTTGTTTTATTCAATTTCGTCTCCCATTCCGAATGCCCGCACCTTCCTTTTCACTCCACCCATAAAATTTTGTTCAACCGATTTTCCTAGTGTTTTTGTTGTTTTTACCCAAATTTTCTTCAATTCTAGCTCTGTTTTTATAGTTTTGGGATGTTTGCGAAGTTCCGTTTTCATAATTGCCCAGAATTTTTCAATTGGACGAAGTTCCGGTGAATTTGGTGGGTTCATATCCTTTGGCACAAAATTGACTCCGTTGGCTCGGTACCACTCCAATACGTTTCGAGCGTAGTGGCACGATGCTAGATCAGGCCAAAACAGAGTTGATCCTTTGTGCTTCTTAATGAATGGCAAGAGACGCTTCTTAAGGCACTCTTCCGTGTAAATCGCACCGTTTATTGTTCCGGAAGTGATGAAGGGAGCACTTATTTCACCACATCCGCAAATCGCCTGCCAGATTAGAAACTTCTTTGCAAATTTCGATAGTTTCTTCTTTCGAACATCCTCCGGAACATCGAACTTCGACTTGGCAACGAAATATTCTTGCCCAGGAAGTTGACGGAAGTCGGCCTTGACGTATGTTTCGTCATCCATCACGATGCAACCGGATTTGGTGAGCAGCTTCGTGTTAAGTTTCCGGGCGCGGGCTTTCGCAGTGATGTTTTGTTTTTCATTCCGGTTTGGGGCTTTATACAGGATACACTTTGAACGGAAGCTAAGTCTGTTCGACCGCAGTTGCTTGTGGAGCCCGTAGTAGGCAAGACTTCAACTGATAATACGCCTCCGGATCTCACGGCTGTTAGCATAGTCTGCAGTCGACTACCTTGAGCTCATCGCCGTCGATCGTACAGCATGTACTTCGTTTTGTACGTATTTATCTTCAACCCAATCTTCTCTGCTTCGCGCTTTAGTTTAGTGTACTGCTCTGCCACCGCCTCAAATGTTCTGCCGACAATGTCCACGTCATCGGCAAAGCAGATAAATTGACTGGATCTGTTGAGAATCATGCCCCGCATGTTGAATGCCGCTCGTCTTATAACACCTTCCAGAGATGAGCGTGAGATTCCATCACCTTGATGAAGCCTCCTGCGGGATTCGATTGAAGCCGATAATCCACCCGATATCCTCACACAGCACTGCGTTCGATCCATCGTAGCCTTAATGAGTCTTGTCAGCTTTCACGGAAAGCCGTTCTTGTCCATGAGCTTCCACAGCTCCATTCGGTTTACTGTATCATATGCGGCTTTGCGATTCTTCAACAAGTCGGAAATCACGCGAGTACTTCCAAGAAAATTGAGTGATCGTCAGTTTCACGTCCCGAATTTCCAATCGTTAGTCCTTATCGGGAGCCTAGGTCCATGCCGATTGTTCCGGTTCGAATCTCTTCATTGTATATTATTCGTGTCTGTACTTTTTTTTATCGGTGTCGGCTCGCAGGGCCCACAACCAACCACTATCTTGTAGGTGGACCATCGTGATACTGCTATTTAACAGTCCCGTGAATCACCGGGACTTTTGGCTCTTTTATTTAGAGTCCTGGGCGCACTAACAAGACGGTAGCTCAGCCGCTCTTAACATGGAGAACAGACGCTTGATGGTAGTTCATTCATCATCACCCAGGCTGCACCACGGGGAGGCGAACTCCCTTACAGCCCTCATCACAACTTAGTGGGATTGAAGTCCGGCCCGCTTCATTGTCTGCTGGACGAATCAGACGGAAGAATTGACGTTGCGAGTTGCACTTGAAGTAATCCCTCCCTTTCCTTGCATTCATGGGGTCGGTTGTCATCGCTTTTTTTTCGCTGCAAGCTCGCTGGGTCGTCTGGGTCTCCTTGAACGAATAGCCAAATTTCGCGACAAAAATCGATAACTAAAAAACCATTAACTTTAGACATATGATGTCTTTGGAAGATTTAATTTAATAAAAAAAGATCTAGCTTTTGATTTGGGTAATGACTAGGGTGGTCCTTTTATATTCATGATAAAAATTCAAACTTTTTATTCTTATGATTTAGAGGAACTTTTGCTCCTACAAAGTTGTAGATAATTTAATTTAATGAATCATTGCTGAAGAAACCTAAATTTTATCTTATCTACGTCTCGTTTTATGACAGTTTTCTTACTTTATTTATGGTGGAACCTAAAAAAAAAAAGTTTTTTGCTCTAATTTTTTTAAATTTTAATTGGAATTTGGAAACTTTAATAAGATGACGTTTAGGACATAAAAGGACACACATTTTGAAGATTTAAGATGGTTGCTATTTATTGTATAAATAAAGCTATAGTGGTTGACGTGTAAAAAATACGTTTTTAAAGATATCTTACTCACTTATTTGCAAATATTTGTAAACATGGAACACGTAAACTGAAAGTAAAAATTTCCATCTACAAGACCTATTCAAAATCGTTTGTCCCTTTTTGTCCCCTTGTGGAGTAGAACTCATTTTAAAATTGGTCGTTCTGTATTTTTTCTGCATAACTTTCAATCAGCAGCATCAACAATTATCATCAAAGTGCCTAACAACGTGAGATTTTTATGAAAATGTTTACATTTTTATGTAACCCCTCTCCATTTATTTATCAACATTTATATCATAGACAAACAGACACAATACATTGACAATCTTGCACTACAAATCATCGTAACTAACACACCTGCGCCATCTGTAGAACACACTGTGATGGGTGATAAAGCTGAACAGATGGTAAAGGGCGAACACGAAATTATTGCGACACATTCAACAGGGCATAACTTTTTTACCATTGGGTAAAAATCAACCAAATTTTGCACACTTTCTCATTGATGTATATTGTTTACATGCTGTCAAACTCGAAGTCGTGTTTTTCGATTCAACGAAAATGGAGGTGAACCAACGCGAGTCGAGAGAACAAATTCTTTCCAAACACCTGGAATTTCCTGACCTGTCGCACCGGCCGTTGGGAAAAATGTTGAACATTCACCATTCAACCGTCTCCAGAGTGTTGAAGCGGTTCCAGGAGCGGTTGACGTTGGACCACGGCAAAGGAGCTGGAAGAAAACCGGGACCGGAGAACAAAAAGACGGAGGGAAAGGTGAAGCGGATGATTAAAGCAAATCCCAACGTCTCAAGCCGTGATTTGGCTAAAAAGATCGGCATGTCGCAGAGCTACGTCCAGAATGCAAAGAAAGAGCTGGACTACATACATACAAGGTACAGAACTTCCCAAACCGCGATGAGTGGCAACAATCGACGGCTTAAACTCGGGCATGGAAGCTCTACGAGAAGATGCTGACAAAATATGGCTGCTGTGTGATGGACGACGAAACGTATATAAAAGTCGATTTAAAGCAAATTCCGGGGTTGGAGTTTTTCACCGGCAAGAGCAAGTTCTATGTGGACGACAAATTTAAGAAGAAGAAAATGTCGAAGTTCGCCTCCAAATATCTCATTTGGCAGGCCATCTGCTCTTGCGGACTGAGGAGTGAGCCTTTCGTGACAAAGGGCACAGTAAATGGCGAGATCTACAAATCTGAGTGCCTCGAGAAGCGCCTTTTGCCGTTCTTGCAGCAGCACGACGAAGCTCCGCTATTTTGGCCAGATTTGGCATCGTGCCACTATTCTAAAAGTGTCCTGGAGTGGTATGAGGCCAATTCTGTCCATTTTGTTCCAAAGGACATGAATCCGCCAAACTGTCCGGAGCTGCGCCCGGTGGAGCAGTACTGGGCAATGATGAAGCGGGAACTTCGGAAGAGCAAGAAGACAGTCAAAGACGAGAAGGACATGTTAAGAAAATGAAAAAAAAACTGAGAAACTGGTACCGGATGACACTGTAAAGACTTTGATGGAGGGCATCAAGCGAAAATGCGTTCAATTTTACACTCAAGGCTCCATCGATTAACTTTTTTTTGATTTTTGAAGTAAATATATGTATAAAACTACCCTAAAATTTTGGTTTGATTCTAAACATTATAAGAAAATTGGCATGACATTTTCGGTGTTGCAATAATTTCGTGTTCGCCCTTTAGTAGTGTGCTAACGTCAAACAAAAGGGAATCCACTTTGTGCGCCATCTGTGACGATACTTCCAACTAAGAAACATTTGAATTGACTATTTAAGGTGTAGTCGATGAAGCAACTGCAAGTGTTTTGTCTGTTTGCCTGTATTGACATATTTACATTTGTTTAATTACGTTTATTTATTTACATAAAATACGCAAATGCAAATTTAAATGTGAATGTAAATGTATTAACATAAATAAATTCATGTAGATAAAGAAATGTAAGTAAACAAATGTAAATATGTCGACACAAACAGACAAACAGACATAACTCTTAAAAATCACCTACAATAGACACGTTTGCGTTCCGTTGACGTAAATTTGTCAAAAAACCTATGGGAAAACAGTCAGATTCATGCAAATGCATCCGCAACGTATCAATTGTGGGCCAGCCATTACAGTTTCTTCAACGATTACGCCTTAAACGGTCAATTCAAATGTTTCGAAGATTCAAAATTTCTCTGGCACGATGAACGTTGGATTTCGAAGTGCCAACTTTTTTGACTACATCAAGCAATGAAACCTGCTCCGTGTGCTCGAATGACTTCATTATACGTTAATCCAAACAAGGGTTAGCAGGACCTTTTTTCGCCCCGATTTCACTTTATCTTCAAATGTGTTATCCTCACTGAACTTTCTGATCGCTTTTCGCACGGTTTTCTCACTTGCTCCTTCCATTTTTGCCAACTTTGTAAGTGACATTCCGATTTCTGTACACCATTTGTGAAACTAACTGTTGGAAACGATTAAGCCGCTACACATGTGCTGAAAGATAAAAGTTAACATCAGGATGCAGTCATAAAAAATAACTAATTATCAATTATTGCGAAATGGCAGCAATTTCTGACTGCGTCCATAGTTTCTGGGGCAGTTTTTACTTTATGTGACACACTAACAATGTATATACACTTAGAAATTATGAATTTTATCCCGTTAATAAAAAGTTGGGGAACGTAAACAAAGAATTCGTGTAAAATTATGTCCGCAATTCAACGAAAGATGTATTTGATTGAATTTAGTTTCTCATCTCTTTCAACTCATTCTTATGTGCTAAAGGACGCTTGCATGTGTCGCTGTCAGGAGACAGAAATTGACATGACATTTTGGTAGTGAGTAGGAATGGAATAAAAAAAAATATGCATTTGTATTTCATAACTGCATAACTCTGTCAACATATATATATATTTTAAAGTAGCCGTTTAGCACCTTTCCCGACTTTGTTGATAAAACTAAATTCAAAACTGTTTTGTCTACGAAAACCTCCTCTATGCTGCTTTAAAGCTGAAATTTGTACAAAGTGGCCCACTCTATAGACGCCTGTGAAAACAAGTCAATGAAATTTCTATAAGACCATAAAGATTTTGAAAATATTCTAGCGAAAGATGTTTGACCACTTGAGAACCTTCATAAAACCTATTGGCTGGCATGAAAACAAGCATACGGCCAACTAGCCACAGCTGTCAAACTTTACTGTGAAATCGAGGTTGGTATTTGTTGTTCTGCTTTGGCACGAAATTTATCTCCTTGGCCTTGTACCACTCCAAAACCTCTTTCGAGTAATGGCATGAGGCTAAATCCGGCCAGAAAATCGTAGGACCATCGTGTTACCTCATCAGAGGAAGTAGACGCTTTTTGAGGCATTCCTTTAGGTACACCTGCCCATTGACCGTTCCAGTTGTCACGAATGGGGTGCTCGGCTTTCCACACGAGCAAATTGCTTGCCAAATCATATATTTTTTGGCAAACTTTGACATCTTCTGCTTTCTAACGTCCCCAGGGACATCGAATTTATGATGAACAGTGAAAAACTGAAGCCCGGGAAGCTGCCGGAAGTCTGCTTTTACATACGTCTCGTCATCCATAACGAGGCAATGTGGTTTCGTCAACATCTGGGTGTAGAGCTTCCGTGCTCGTGTTTTACCTACCGTATTCTGCCGTTCATCGCGATTAGGCGCCTTTTGGACTTTGTACGTGTGTAGTCCTTCACGTTTTTTCGCATCTTGCACGAAAATTTTGGTTAGATTCAGTTTCTTCGCCACATCTCGAACTGAACTGTTGGGATTCCTCTTGAAAGCTTGAACTACTCGCTTGTGATCCTTAACACTATACCGAGATCCATTTTTGCCACTTTTTTCTTTGATCGATGGTCAAACGTTCGTGGTACTGATTTAAAACACGAGACAACGTAGAATGTACCATTCCCAGCTTCCTGCTGATGGCACGATTAGAAAGATCCGGATTTTCGAGGCACGTGCGCAAAATTTCGTTGCGCCGCTGCTATTCTTCCGACTCCATCTTCGCAACGATTGCACATCTGCTAGAGAAACTTTCACAGCGTAAAAAAATACACATTGAACTAATTCCACCAATAATTTCAATAGAAAATACCCAACGGGTAAAAAGTTACAACCATTTAAAAGTGGTGCAATTTGATTCCGTACAACCTTTACTAGTTTGACAATCAACGACCGTGTTTACCTACTGCGTCTTCACAATTGCCAAGGGAAGAATAGTTGTGTTAGTGAGACAGACTATTTTTAGATCATGGATGCACTGTTGTAAGTGATGTGATCAATGAAAGCGCAGTATAATGCTCTTTTTTAAATCTAGTGGTGAAAGAAAGAGGCAAGCGACAAATGGCAAGGAAGGGGACGGGCTTGGGATTGAACCTCAGTAAGCAGAATGGGTTAGCACTGAGCTACCCAACCAAGAAAAAAAAATAAAATGAAACATATATTTCTCGGATATATTCGATAAATAAATCATGAACTTCCAGAAAATTTATGGAATCAAATAAGGTTTTCTGAAGGAATGCTGAAATTGGACTCCGATCTACAGTTCATTTGCATTTTATTTTAAGTTTTGTTCTTTTATTTTTCCACATATCAATAATTTTGCCAAAAAGCCAATTTATCTCCGCAATGACTACAATAAAACTATTTGGTCATATTTTTCGCCGTTTTAAAACCACATTAAGGCTAACATAAATTTTTATTTCTTCCCACAGATGGCTGTTCGTTTCGAGCAGGTTGTGTTTTGGGTTGTGGTTTAGGGGGGAGTGGGTCTCTTAGAGACTCCCCCTAAAAACGTGAAGTTATTTAGAAACGCCTGCTTGAGTAGTTGTTTATGGCGACTTCCCTTAATGTGAATTTGCCTTTTAGTGTATTAACTGGAGGCAAAATAATTTTAAATTTTTTTTCAACTGACCACGACAAGATAATATGAATGAGTTCTAAAACGGCATTTTAAAACAAAATTTTAACGAGTTCATGAACGCGAAATAAAACCTTTGATAGAAGTTAAAGGAATTTGAGAAAACAAGGTTTTAGGATCGTTGTAATCAAGCTGTGTAGGTTCTCATAAACACGACTAAAGCATGAAACTTTTGGGCACCTCTTAGTGCCATAATGAAACCAAATTAATTTCTAGTGGCTTTCATAAAACTTTAATACAAACTTAATAAATCTGAATGGTTTTGGTAATGTTACTTGAGAATGGTCTAAATAGTAGCAAAAAATACAAAATATTCGAGCAAACTGGAAAACAATCCTTCTTTCAAACGCATAGGTAAACAAAAAATGCATATGAGCTGAGCATGAGCATGCATGAGCATGATTGACCGCCCACGGATGCTACTCCGTTATTGCCAGATCAGCTGTATTGACACAAAGAACCAACAGATGATGTTTGGGACTAACATAAATCCTCAATGGAAAAATTGGTGACCCATTTGGAAGCAATACCGGCGCTGGCAATGCCCAAATGCTGGCCAAGTAGGGAATGGGAAGGAACGTGTTTACGCGATACCCGCTTTGAAGGAAGCCGAAAAATACTCTGCACTTCCATAATAAATCACTGGGATGTTGGATAGTTGGGAAAAGGTAAGCAGCAGGGTTCGTTGTTGTTAACGAAACGCTGAAAGTATGTAACTAGCACTATCCGCAATAAGCATCGGACCGCTCCAACAAGCAACAGAGCTTCGGAACGCCAGTTGCACCGCACCCCGAATAGTCCAGCATGACCTAATCACCGTAAACTCGTACATAATGATGATCGCTTTTTGCCTGTGTAGGCAAAAGTTTCACTAGAGTACGTTTTGTCTTAGCGGCGGCATGCCCCCTTTTCTGTGGATATCCTGAGAATAGAGATAAGACAAGTTGGGCCGCCCCCTCCGATTGATGGCCCATCATAGCATTAGTAAATGATATTGATTCTTTTGATTCCTAAGCTCATTGATTTGGGGAGGTTGAGCTATAAAAAAACGCGATGTGAAGAAGTGTTGCAAGTTACCCCGAAAGACGGTAATTGTATTCTGAATAAAGACTGTTAGAGAAAGTATAAGCACACTTGCAAAATAACAAAAAAGTCATGTTTTTTAAGTTTTAATAATTTTACTTGGCAAATCATATTTGTATTTGTGTTTTATGTGATATTTTACTCTCGTTTAATCAAAATATTTAATCATAGCCAAGACTCCTAACTTTTCCTCGAACATGACCCATAAGCTTCTGCACAGTGGTACTTCCCACCATTTTGACCACTTTTGGCCAATCTTTTTTAAATTTTTGGATGTCGTCCGCTGGTTTTATGAATTTTCGAAGCTTTGCTTTGGTTAAAGCCCAAAAAGTCTCGATTGGCCGTGCCTCCGGGCAGTTCGGCGGATTCATATCTTTCGGCACGAAACATACATTTTGACTTTTGTACCATTCTTAAGTGTCCTTTGCGTAATGACATGACGCCAAATCAGGCCAAAACACTACTTGACCTTCGTGCTGCCTGATCATCGGCAATAATCGCTTCTGGAGACATTCCTTAACGTATTTCTGAGTGTTCATCGTCTCCGTTGTGATGTACGGACTAGATGTTTTACCACACTCGCATATTGCCTGCCAAACCATAACCTTCTTACCGAATTTTTCGGTAAAAATTGCCTTCTCCGTTTCGGGGATGTCTTTGTCTTCGCTTACAGTATAGAATTGTGGTCCGGGAAGCGTTTTGAAATCTAGTTTCACATACGTTTCATCGTCCATTATTATACACCCAGAATTTCTACACAATAACGAATCGTAGAGTTTGCGGGCCCGTGGTTTCACGGACGCGGCCTGTTTTGGGTTCCTTTTGGGTTTTTTCTGCTTCCGGTATGTTTTTAGCCCAAGTCTTTCTTTGGCACGCATGACGTTACTCGACGAGGTCCCTAGTTTTTTCGCAACATCCCGAACGGAAGTCGCTGGTTTTCGCTTGTAGGCATCCCTGATCTTTTTATCGATATCCGGACTAACAGGACCGGATTTCCGACCACTCTTCGGCGCATCTTCAAACGTACACTGTTCTCTATATTTTCGAATCGCAGATCGTACCGCTCCGACGCTTACACCCTCTTCCTTGGCCAATTTTCTCAAGGAGAGTCCGCTCACAGTGCACCATTTGTGCACGATACTTTTTCGTTGTTCCGGAGTAAGACCGCGCATTTTGATAGGTAACACAAAACTGAGCACTTTTTTGATGCTATGTCATTCAGAAATGTGCAAACAAAAGGACGCAGCCAAAACATGTTGAAATATTTCATTATATTCAAAGTGACCGTTAAAATAAGGTGTGCTTATACTTTCTGGAACAGTCGTTAATTAAACTCATTGAACAATTTGAAGTTTTGAACCTGTGACGCCTCTGATAGAAGAAAGGAACATTCGCCTTCTCACCAGCTAAGCGAAAATGCGCTAACGATTCTCCGGCATGCTATCCGTCACATTTCCAAGGATCGCACAATGCCAACGGCAAGTCAACGCAAATTTCGATCAAAAAAACCGCGAACCCCTTTTCTCGGTTTTCCGTTTTTGGGCGTCATCGCATTGTAATTCCTACCCTTCAATTCCGTTACCAATTCGAGCGCAGGAAACGGGGACCTGACGACAGGCAAATGCCTGTCTTCTCGACGTACAGGCAAACTGCGAGGGACGGTGGAAAAGATAATAGTGGATTATGTTGTTTACTTGGGAAATAATCTTTAAACATAAGTTACTTTCGGGTTTTGCCTGTGCACAGTGTGCCTGGTCCCCGGAACCGGGGCCCATTATCGGTTTACCCGAATTCCAAAAGCGATTCCTCACGCTCGCGGGGTACCTAAATCGAAAGAAAAAGCAGCAGCATTAAATTTATCACCGCCGACGAGCAATTGAGGGATTGTTTCGCTTCTTTTTTTTTTTCCGGGAGCCCTTTGATCCAGATCTTCGCCATGGCATGAGTCAGAGGCGGTCGGTCGTGATTTTCGCGGCTGTCTGCCGCCGTCGGCCGTGTGCGTCATTTCCCATCACGCGCTGTCGCACTGTGAACCCGTTGGGCTCGCGAGGGATCGCAGTGCACTTCAAATTAAGACATTTAGGAGTCGAGAAAGAAATGAATCTGATTTTAATTCCTTCAACCACTTTTGGCTTTCTCTGCGTGCATGGTGCGGTCGTCGTGCGTTGTTTTTAATTTTTATGGTTATGTGTTCTCGTTTTTTCTTTCTCCCTTTGGTCTGCTATCTTACCATATCTCATTCCCAGAACTAATCCTAAAGTGAAAAGATTGACTTCTAATTGGACGGATGAGCTGTTGGAGTATGTGTAATTACTTAATCCGCTGCTGGGCCTTTGTCGTTGACGAGGCGCTCTTTCTGCGTCGAAAGTGGCTCAAGTGCTGCTACAGCGCATTAAAAACAAAACCCGGTCTGGAAGGGTGATAAGAAAGCGATAGACGGGAGCCACTTTTCGGGTCTGTCACCGTCTGAAAACCTTTGGCTCATCGTTTCGAATTAAGAGGTAGCTTCGCTTTATCTATGTATAGCAGTAAAATAGGATTAAGACGTATTCCCGCGTGCTTAGTGCCTAGCTTTCGGCGGCATCAGGAGCCCGACAAAAGTGGCACCGATTTTGATTGAGCCATCACGGGTTGCCGTCGTCGCTGACTTGCGGTTGACAAACGGATGCGGCGTGCCGTTTGTTTTGCTTTGTTGGTGGATTCCGAAGGTGACGTGAGCTGTTCGAAACTGCCGAAAGGCTTCGATTTACGAACACGAAATGGATATTCGGCTTACCAGGTGAAAATGGTTACGTTTCTACGATTGCGGGTTTGTGCGATTCATGTGAGTTGGCTATCAAATTCGACAGGTTTCGATTTGATTTCGTGGCAATCTTCAAATCAGTAGTTGAAAGACTTTATAATGAGGCTGGGTTTAACTATCATATTAACGAAATAGCTCAAGTGTCATGAAATAATGATCTTCTAATAGGCAACGTGATTTAGTCTTACTTCCAAAAAATTTTACCAAACACCTGAGTGAAAGTATCTCTCACTCCGAGTGAATCTCGTCGACCGTGACAAACGGTACCAATCTTTACTCACCGTGTTTCTATCTCCGCTTGTCGAGGAGTGCATTCCATCAACTCGGAAACCAATCGCCGTCAGCCACGACAAAAAAGATATTTGCTACGCTCAATTGACGCACTCGCTGTTGCAACTGGAAGATTGTCATCCGACCGAACCGAAGACCGTCTACAAAGAATCCGCAGACAACAGAAGAGGACTCCTCTCCAACTTAATGATGCCTTCTTTTATTTGAGGGTCTCAGTCTATTAGCTTTGCAGGATTTTCCTCTACCTCCATCCACACCCCCCTGGACACGCTTTCCAACCTCACGGAGAAATCTTCTTTCGATTTTGTCATTCGAAAGAAAAACTCCTCACCCTTCGGCCGATTGGCAACAAAGGAGTATTCTATTCAAATAAATCCCGCAAATAATAATCGATGGCAAAGCAGCAGCAGCAGCAGCAGCCGCTGCAGTGCCTCGGCAACCGAAATGATGAAAGAAAAGGTTCAAAGGAAGCTCGTCGATTGCGACAAATACCGGTGATCGATTTCCGAGAGTGCGATGGGGCAAACGAATCCAGTTTTCAGGATCTGTGGGGTGGTTTTTCGCTGGAAGGTGACGGTTATCACTGACTACCCTCTACCTCCCCACCGACTGACTTTCAAATATGAATCGCTCAATTCAAGGAACTGAACGAAAAGCGACTACGACGAATTGGAGCTCGGTGAATTCAAGTCAACTTTAAAATTTTCATTTGAACCACCCTAACGCAGTGCTCTGGTATGGAAATTTGCTTACAACATCACTTTTCTCGTGCCATGCCAGACAGACTTTTCTGTTCCTGCATAGAAAGTGCTTATTGATACGAAAAATAATTCCCACACAATCGGAAATAGCAATCGATCCCAGCAAGCCTGGAAGGCATACCTTCGCCTAATCGCTTCTAGAAAAGTTTGACGTCATTTGATTTAGGTGGCGATGATGCAGAATTGTTTGGTTGGTGACGACGAAGACGTCGGAAGGAGGAATTTTTTTTTTGGGATCGGGTCGGATTATTTCGTGAGGAAATTATTCAGATTCATCGATTTTCGCAAATCAGGTCGTGGCGATGACACGGCCGGGATGCGGGAATGGAGTGGCATTCTAATCGTCCTCATCTATCTACCGGCAATAAAGTCGGGAATGGCGGGAGAGGGTGGAAGGAGCTTTGGCAGATAAATTGGCATTTGGTTGTGGCACGTTTAAAAGTCTGCGCGGGATAATTTTACGTATTGGGGAACTGTTCGATGAGTGACAGACGGCCGATGATGGGAGAGGTTAATTTTTTTGTTGAAGTGCGGCTTAAGAATTTAATTTCTTGGTTGGGTTTTCATTTTGAAAGTACATGCTTACTGAGCATTGAAAAATGCATCACAAAATTAATATCAATCTGTTTTTATTCTATTTTCAGGTTCGATTGTTTGCTTTTGCTTTTACACTACACTCTTACCATCAATAGTAATTCTATGTGTTCCAGTTCTAGTAAGGTGAAGAACATACAGGTAGGAATCATTCAGTGCATTTTAATTTTCTATTTTGGTTGCTAGGTATGATTTTAAGAACTTTCGTCCAAAGTTACAAAAAACTATCAAAATAGCCTAGTAGAAAAAAAGAAATTAATAAATCTGATTTGCCCTTTTTCCGACCCTACACACTACCAAAATGTCATGTTAATTTCTGTCTCCTGAGAGCGACACATGCAAGCGTCCTTTAGCACATAAGAATGAGTTAAAAGAGATGAGAAAATAAATTCAATCAAACACATCTTTAGTCGAATTGCGTATTTGTCAGTTAAAGGAGACATATTTTTACACGAAATCTTTATTAACGTTCCCCGACTTTTTACAAGCAGGAATAACGTCTGGTGTAAAATTCATAATTTCTAAGTGTGTATCTTGAAATAACAGTGTATTTGAAATGCTTGAACATCTCGTTAATTTTCGTACCCAAGCAGTACACACTTGTCCAAAATGGTTGCAGCCGCTTGATTATGACTTAACTTAGTCACAAAGCAGTCATTCAACTGGTTTTAATCAAGTGTGCTTCAAGGTTATTGCATTGGCGTCGTTTTTGACTAATCGACCGTTCAAAAAAGCTGTAACTCTAAATTGGTAAAAGTTAGTGATCTGAAATTTCTTGACTTTTCCTCAAGCCTGTCCATGTCAAATTTTAAATACCAAAACAATAGCAGCAAAAGAAAATTTCACATAATTCAACAAAACCGATAGTTTATTTCACAATAATTGATTCATATCTACATTAAAAACAGTTGATTAAGATGTTAATCCTTCTTTCTGTAAAATTCTCGAGCTTTCTGTGGTACACCCGCCATCTGGGGTTCCGTATCTGGGGTTCAGATACGCCCACCGTGACGATTCTCCATATTCTCTTGAAATCATCGGTACCATTTGTTTCCTTCTTTGTTTCAAAGAGTTTCCGCTTAACTAGAGCCCAGTACTTCTCTATTGGCCGAAGTTCTGGACAGTTTGGTGGATAGACTGTTTTTGGCACGTACCTTAAACCATTCCAGGACGGATTTCGCATACTGACAAGAGGCCAAATCAGGCCAAAACAGAGCTGGAGAGTCGTGGCTTCTGATAAACGATAGCAACCGCTTTTGCAGACATCCTATCTCCTACACATCCTTATTGATAGTGCCGGTAGAAGCGAAACTTTTAGATTTTCGACCACAACTACATATGGCCTGCCAAATGAAATAGTTCTTCGGGAATTTGGACACCTTCTTTGTCCGGAAACGGCAACGGCGTTCCGTTGCATTGCGGTATATTAAGCCAGACCCGGAAGCTATTCAAAATTTTCGAGTACGTATGTTTCTTCGCCCATTATGAAAATGTTTACAAAGAATTGGTGTAAAGCTCCTTAGCACGACTTTTTGCAAAGAAATTTTGCTTGTCATGACGGTTGGGCACCCTTTTCACTTTGAACGCCTTCAGTACTTGCCTCTGCTTTACCTTTTGTACGTATGAATTTGACTTCCTAACTTTGCGAGCCACATTTCGCACAGAAAGATTAGGATTTTTCTCAATAATGGCTTCCACCTTCTTGTCCATTTGTCGGGAGCATATTGACTTTTCGATTTTTTCCACTTCCAACCTTCCGACCCACAGTCAAGCGCTGGTCAAATGATTTGCAAACACAAAACACGGTACTTTTCGGTAGTTTTAGTTTCTTGGCAAGATCGCGTACTGATAAATTCAGATTTTGCTGCCGTTTGTACAAAATGCGTTTGCGCACTTCCACTTTTCGACGCCATTTTACTGAATGTAACAAGAATGTAAACATGTTGTACCACGAAATAAAATGGAGAATTTCAGCTGTCATATAAATGAAACGTTTCAGCTATCCATGAAATAATTCAAAATCTACACTGAAAGAAAAGCCTGTGGACAGGCTGTAACTTTTCAAAAACTATCATTTTAACCATTTCTCCTTCTTAAAAACAACATCATCAATCATTGTACAGCTGGAAAACGTTTTCAGTGACCTCTAGGATTGGTGCAAAAGCCACTTATATGCAACAGCGCCAAAAAATGACCAATGACTTTAGTTCGCTCTTAAAAATGCATTTTAGTCCGATTATTGGCCACACATGGAAGGTATGGGTATTATGAATAGGCATTCTTATCAGATTTTTTTTTAAATTGCCCCTTTTGGGCACGTGGGCACCTGAAATCGATTCCGGTAGTGATCTGAAGAGGATACATTCAGAAGCTCATTTTCTGGAGCAAATTCATGATTTTTCATCCAGAACTACAAACACTTCATCCTATGCGACAGCCAGGTCATTTCCGGAGACTCTAAAATTGGTCGAGTAGGGCCTTAAACGGACACTGGTACCATTAGACGGCTCAAAATTCATGATTTTGAACCCAAAGGTTCAAGGGCATCATGCCATAGACGAACAACAGGACCAACAACACGATTCTCTGCTTTCGGATCTGGTAGGGTCTAAAACGGATACTTTTAGAACCTCGTGATCTAGTATCTTTGGAAGGCTCAAAATTCATTATTTTCACCCATAAGCATATGAAAATCATTCCATGGTCCAACAAGGCGATTCGACACGACCGAATACTCTTGAATCGGTTGAATTGTTCAACTAAAAATTCATGAGTTCTCATCCAGATATACATTCAAGTTATGCCTGGACAAATAAGGGGATTTAACCACTTCCAAATACTCTGGCACCAGATACAATAGGGTCCAAAATAGACATTTTCAGAACCTTTTTGTTGGTTCATGAAATCATGGTTTTATTCATCTTGTAGTTTGAGCCATCGAACAGTGCTAAGGAATGTTTTGAAAATAAGCTATCCACGTACATTTGCGTTGTACGCGTGTATTTGCGATGGTTTTAATGTGTTCATCATAGCATGCTGTGTGTTTGACTGTCATCTTTTGTTTGTTTACTTGTTTGCACGGTTTAATTTCTTCGTTTTCAAAATATCGCGAATTGAAAAAGACGTGAAAATTAAGGTTTTAGACACATGGCTACGTGAAAAGGGTGTAACTATTCGACAATTGGCGAAGCGTTTTCGAATTCATCACGCGTGTGTAAAATCCATCATAACCAAGTTTGGGGATAACTGTTCTTTGGATGAACTGCCAGGAAGCGGCAGAAAACCTGGATCTTCCAACCCCAACTGGATCAGAAAGTGGTAAGTCTAACTCGGAAGATCAAGTCAATTCCGATACGTGGATTAATAAAGCTGGAACCAGTGCAGGAATCATTCAACGTATCAAGAAACGGAAGAACCTGAAGACCTACAAGGAGCAGAAAATCGCCAAACAAAGTGCAGAACAGAGGCAGCGCGCAGCCACGAGGGCCCGGAAATTGTATTCGCGAGTTTTGCAGCGACCGGATGCATGTATTTTGATGGACGACGAGTCCTATCTCAAAGAGAGCTCAAAAACCCTTCCAGGTCAATTCAAGTGGAGAAGTTTGGTCGAAAAGTGCTGGTATATCTGGCAATATGTTCCTGCGGTATGAAGTCTTGTGTACATAAAAATTTTGAAAAATGTTCTAGTGAAAGATGTTATGACCACTTGAGAACCTTCGTAAAACCTATTGGTTGCCATTGAAACTAGAATGTGGCCAAATGGCCACATCTGTCAAACTTCACTTTGAAATCGAGGTCGGTTTTTGTTTGTTCTGCTATGTTCGATTCTCTGCTCTTCTGATTCGTTTAGCAGTATGAAAAAAGGTCTAGTGCTGCGTGAAATTTTGTTTGATAGCAAAATATCCAAAACAAATTGTGTTTTCTACAGCGCATCATGCTCCAAATTATATGCGCACTTATTTTTATGGTGAATATTTTGAATACGATAAGAGCCGAAAATTAATGCGCCTCGGAAATTATGCAAATGCAACGTAAATCAAATTAAAACAAATATATCCGATAAATTAATCATGAATTTCCGGAAAAGTCTTGGAATTGAATCAGATTATCTAAAAGAATGCCGTAATTAGCCTCCAATCTAAAGTTTATTGGCATGCCGTTGAATATTTAATGCATTTATTTTTCCACGTTTCAATTATTTCTTATATTTCAATATGGCGATTGGAAAAAAATCACAGTTTTGCCATAAAGCCAATTTATCTTCGCAATGACTATTATAAAACTATTTGGTCTTATGGAGACTTCCTTCAATGCCAATTTGCCGTTTAATGCATTAACTGGAGGCAAAATCGTTTTACCATGCTCTTCTAACTGACCATAATAAGATAATATCAATGAGTCCTAAAACGGTATTTCAATACAGCATTTTACGAGTTCATAAAGTCGAAATAAACCTTTGATGGGAGTAAAATGAATTTGAGAAACAAGGTCTTAAGATCGTTGTTAAAAAGCTGTGTAGGTTCTCGTGAACCTGACTAAAAATATGAAATCTATTGGCACCTCTTGGTGCCATAATAAAACCAAATTGATTTTAAGTGGCTTACATAATACTTTGTGTATAAAACTTAATAAAGCAGGATGGTGTAAGAAATGTTACTTGGGTAATCTTAATTACTTCTGCCTTAAGTAACTTTCCGCCATCGTCCCAAAGTAACGTGCTACAATATCAACGTCGTCGGTGAAGCCAAAACGTTGGACAGACTTCCCTGAAGATCGTACCACTCGTGTCTATCCCCGCTCTTCGGATTACGCCCTCCAATGCAGTGTCAAATAGCAAACAAGATAATCCATCACCTTGCCGAAACCCTCTCCGAGATTCGAAGGGACTCGAGAGTGTCACACATCACTCGATCGATCGTTGCTTTGACCAACCACATCAGGTTTTCTGGAAATTCATATTTGTACATGATCTGCCATATCTATCGTATCGTAAACTGAATTGAAATTGATGATAAGATGGGAGCGGCGCTTAGTAGTTTCCTTTAATTAATTGTTAAATTTGTTTACCCAATAACCAATAGTAGAAAGCAAAGCACACCAAACATTTCAATGAAATTAGGCAATATAATTGTTCAAAATTTTATGAAATAAGAGACTAGGAATTCATTTCAGTATCAAAATTAACATTTGTAGATCATTAGAACACAATAATTCATAAAGCATGCAATGTGCTTAATTTTTTAAAATTTCAAGGATCCTTACACGATCAAATCATTTTACGTTGCTTATGTGATATCAATATTAGAATATTGCAGTGTTGTTTGGTCTCCATGCTCATTTTTAAATGCCATTTTTCAACAAGGCAAGGCATAATATTGATACAACAAATCAATACTGAAATTCTCTGACACTCAATCCTTCAAATGGAAACGGCTGGACGCAGTTAGCATGGTAGTTTAATTGTTCGAAGCAATGTAGACTAAACACTAAAAAGTGTTTGGTAGATTTTCAGAATCTTCATATAAATATGATTCAAAAAACTATTTAATAAGAGCCCATGTATAGCTCAAAAGGAGTTCTTCACTTCAACCGGTGAAACGGTTCAAACCTCCTCTTAATATTGACCCATTTTCTCACCTTTAACTTATAGTAAACATTCCACCCTAGTATGAACTAATTTTGAGCCAATTGTAACGATGGTAATTAGACCAACAGCTTTCGTTCCCATCAAACCGGAATCCTCCACCGAACAAACAAAAGCCAACCAGCTGAACATGACTAATCCGGTTCTGATCCTCCGAACACTTCCATTCAGTCAACAAATGAATTCAAACGTCGCTCGTCGCTAAGACGCAAACGACAGAACCTAATCAATCTGAGGAAAAAAGACCCCGACATAATCTGAGAGGAAGTGAGGCTTTTTGTCCTCTGCATGTGCCCCTCGACTAAAGCCCATGTCCAGCACGAACCGAACCACAAATCGATCGACGAAGGAAACCACCTTCAGCTGGCGGTCCGTTGTTTCGTAGAACGATTTTAATTTAATTTACTCATGTTTAAGCATACCAAATGCTGTCCCGAAAAAGCCCTGATCCGAGCAAGCAACTCAATTCATTATGTTATTAAAGTGAATGGATTTCCTACCCAATCCCTCTTAGTTCCCTTTGCCATTCACTCTCAGAAATCGAGCAGGCTAATTCCTAGACAACGGTCCCCTGCCGGGTGGTGTGGGTTTCCTATTCACATTCGAACACAATTCCTGCCAACGAGTACAACGAATCAAAAAAAGGATTTTCGTGCTCGAACGTCCTTTCTTCGATTCTGACCGAAACCTTGCCGACACATATTGAGAACAAATTTTCTAAGCTTGTCAATTGTCCTCGCACCTTTCCACTCCTTCAGTTCCTCCGTTGCGTTCGTTTCCTTCTGCAGGAATCGGACGGGCAGGAAAGCGGGCGGCAATGGAACATTCGAAAGTGGATTTCCATTGTGCTCACACGAATGGAAGTCAGTCGTGTCTAATGGGTTTTCCGTGCGGTTTCTGTGGAGACCAGGACGTGCTCATACCTACATAGACCCGAAATCATGCACACACTCTCACACATGCATACACGAAACCAGGGATCCTTTCCGGGCAGGGTTTTCTCTAGATATAGCAACACATTTGTTGGTCGTATCTAGGCCCGAGTGTCCCATCTATGCCTGAATGGATTGTATTCAATCGTCCCAATTAGTTATCGTACCGCGACGCGAGCACCAAATCACGGGTGGGAGTTTGGGACTCGAACTTCGGGACTCGAACTTCGGGGAAATTTGTGTCAAAGTGATAAGAGCGTGTTCACCGTCGTCTTGGGTTTCCCGAAAAACGTCAGGAAGCTTACGCTTGAACAAAATAAACAACTTGAACCCTGAGTGTGTATCCGTTTGCTTCGCTACAGTCTCAAATGCTGTTTAACTTGGCTTCTCTATTCCACCCAAACGCACTCGTAACAGAAACCCTTATCAAGTGGCTTGAAACGGCCATATTTTCAAAACCACTAGAAAAGAAAACAACTCGACCTGGCAGTCAATATAGTCCCATCTAATAAAGGAAATTTATGATATTGATACCATTTTTTTTTTCGAGGGTCGTTGCTGTTTGCCTGCTGCCGCGACTGATTGGATCCATCGACCGACCCGATAGGTGAAAAAGAACACACCAAAACAACAAGGCAGACAGCAAGCAGCGCTCCGCGGAACGAAGAATCCGAAAACTAAATGAGCAATCAACGGCAGATAATAAAGAAGAAAAATCTCCGAGCCCGGACCGGAGTGCGATGATCCCGATATCCGACCGATACGCACATAGACCAGCGGCAACGGGGCGAGGCGAACCGGCCGCGGAGTAGAAAAAGTTAATTAACTTTAAATTATTCATAACGCGGTTTTGCTCGGATCAACTGGGCGAAGATAAAGAAGAAGAATAAGAAGAATAAGAAGAAGCTGTTGGTGGAAAATGCCCGATTTTTCAATATCTTATTTATTGGCTTCGATTTAGGATGGCGGAAGCTCATCAAAGAAATTGCTGGTGGTAATTCGCGTGGATTCCCTTCGATGACTGCAATGAGTATGGTTTGGTGGTTCTAGTCGATGATGAAAACTTTTTTTTTGCGTTTGACTGATTTTGGAGCAGCTAATGATATTTGAAGCTTTTTGATGGGCTACTTTATTGATGGACGCTTTCATGGGTGATGTGATTTTCGCAGGATTTACAAACTGCGCCGGAACAGTTTTCAAAAGGTTGTGAAAATTTATATTCAATACAACGCACATGAATGGACCAACGCACATCAGTCATGACTGTATAATGAGCCGGGTAAAGTTTTTAGACATTCTATGAAATGGGTCGAATTTTGTACGCAATGATTCACATACGGGAACATTTCATGACTTCCTAGGAACAGAAGATCACACTTTTCAATGAAAATTCGGTATTGGCAAACAAATTTGAATTTAGAATAACTGAAGGAATACATCTACAATACCATGTTGAGAGTTGGTAATGAGTTACGAAACAATGTGCTTTAAATATCAAGAAAGTAGAGAGGTGCCTTAAGGCAGGTTTGAATTAATTTTCAAAAACTATCTTCAAGCTAAATTTGCTTTGAATTAACCCACCAATTAGGACTAGAAGCTATTAAACTGGCTAAGGCTTGGAGGATTTGAAAGGATTTGTTTTCCCGGCCATTCAAGAGATAAACCAACGTCGATGGTGTTGTAAATAGAAGGCGTGGTTTCCTCTGACTTGACAATCCAGCCTACTCACGGCACAATGGTATCTTGTCCGCATGTTCAATCTGTTCATTGGATAATTAGTCACTTGTTTCACTAAATATTTTCATTGTTTTATGAAACGAAAATCCATCATCATATACAAGCCACAACCAAAATGTGTTGAACTTCGGGTATGAACAGACAAAGTGCAAAGCTGAATTGCTTTTCTTTAAAATTTGAAATACTAAAATTAAAGGGTGTACCGTTTAAAATCCGCACACACAAAATTCATTCCCAAAATTCGATTTTTTTCCGATTATCCAAACTTTCAAATAAACAATGAAAGTTAGTTTTGGCATCATTCCTTTGATTTATTTCGCTTTTGTATCCGAATGCGTGAACCTTGGCCTTAAACTCAGCCATAAGGTTCTGCACGAACACAGAATAGACAGTTTTTTGCATACTAACCCATGCTTTCCTTCATAATGGCCTAGTATTTTTTCTATTGGGCACAGTTCCGGAGTGTTTGGGGGCTTCAAATCTTTAGGCACGAAATCGGCAGCATTCGCCTTATACCACTCTAGCACGTCCTTCGTGTAATGGCATGATGCCAAATCCGGCCAGAAGATCGTCGGACCGTCGTGAGCCTTCGAGAGAGGGAGAAGCCGCTTTTGGAGACACTCTTACAAATACACCTGTCCATTCATGGTGCTTGCGGTAACCAAAGGTGTACTCCGCTCTCTGCTAGTACAAATCGCTTACCAAATTAAGATCTTCTTGGCGAACTTCGACATTCCGTTTAAAGGCCCCAACCACGAGTTTGTGATCGTTCACGTTGATCTGACGGCTTTTTTCTTCGGATCTTCGCCTCCGATTAATAGTCAGACGTTTTTTGAAGCATTTTATAATACCGGACACTGCGGAATACGCGATTCCCAATTTTTTTTCCGATGGCACGATGCGACAGATCCTTATACTCAAAGTACTCGTGCAAAACATTTACGCGCACGCACTGTTCTTTCGTCGCCATTTTGAAAATGTTTGCGCACCTGATGAAATCAACTCACAGAGTGTCTACGCACAATTTAATTTTACCCAACAAATCAAAAGTAAGAGCAATTTGATTGTGTGCTGATTTTATACGGTACAGCCTTTAGCGTCCATGTAGGCTATAATTGGAACGGCCTCAACAAGTTCTCCAATAAAATCATGAGTATTCCCGAGGGTTTCGTCCGATCCGTTTCAAAGTATCTTGTTATAAAGTAATTAATCATGGATTGGGAACTAATATGCTCAAAAACGTTTTTTTATATAATGTTTTTTTCAAAAGTGAAAGTGAATCATGGATTGCCTGACAATCTGCGAAATTTGGAAGACGTCTGCAATGAGTTATGTCGAATTTCAACATTTCACCCATTATATCATAAATTGACTAGTTGTGTGGATTGGAGATAGTGAAATGGTCGGATATGGGATCAAATGTTGTCCGGTTGGTATTAAGCAAATGTGCTTGGAAATCTATAAAAGCATTAAATTGCCAGAAAGCACGAAATTCTTCTAGAGACTTTTATTTCACCAAATGTTTCAATGGTTATTTTTTTATTTTTTTTTATTTGAATGGATTGCTCTTTAAAACGTTAAACTTGCTTCATGCAGATATTTGCTCCTGTAGTGAAATAGTTTGTACAATGTAGTTGTCCAAATTAAAAGTGTTTTCCAATGAAAAACCACCACGAAAATTTGTGAGAGGCAGCAACAGCATCCGTACTGATGTTTTAAAAGGGGAAATCTGGCTAAAGAGTGTCACTTAAAATACACTTTGTTTTTTCAATAACAAAAACACCATCACACTTTGTAAGTAACCGTTATTGCTCCCTTGCTATTAGCTTAAATCTGCACTTTTATTTAAATATCTTTATTGTGCATGTCAGTAAAATACTATTGAAGGAAAATAATATCAAAATAGGGATCAACAATTTCACTCACTATTAACTCATCTACCAAGACGAAACCTTCCACTAACAATTTCGTTGCCCGAGATATTCATGGTAACGCAGAGGTATACATTAGCCTGGGACACGGATATATGAAACAAAATTATTTTCGTTCCCTATTGATTTGGTTTGGACCTTTTGGTTTCTATAATAACTGTGCAAAATTTCAACTCGATCGGTGAAACTATATTTTAGCGCTCGCAGTTTTAATTTTCCATAGTATTTTATATGGGAAAACTTACCTTTTCAAAGAAATATCTGGCGAGGTGACCCGATGTCCTCTAAAAATAAATCGATCCCTTAACTTGCTGGGAAATTTTTCAAAGAAATTTTTCTTAGAAGACCGCAAAGCGACCTGACGCTTGTGGAAAAAGTTATTAAGCTGAAACTGATTGCTATCCAATCGAACAGCTCATTGGACTGTTTTTTCTAGCAATCTGAAAATTCCCAGGAAGTGCTTGTATTGATTTATTTTTCAAGGACAATGGATCACCTTGCCAGATTTTTATCTGTAAAAGTAAGTTTTCCCATGGAAAATCCTATGTAAAATTAAAACCACTAGCGCTAAAATATAGTTTCACCAAACGAGCTGAAATTTTGCACAGTTATTACAGGGTCCAAAAGGCTTCCGAAAATCATTAGGGAACTGGAATTTAAATTTTGTCCCAGGCTAGTATACATGCCCTGTAGTATCGAACGAGCAACAAGCGAAAGGTCGAAGCATGCTTTTCTCGCGAGTGGGCGTGTTTTTGTTTCAGTTGTCAATTTTTGTTGTTCTACGCCAAATATACTTTTTCAAATTAATATGATTTATTCTTCAAGTGCAACCAAGTGCAATGGACCACCTTGATCTACACTATCCAAAGAACAACATGTTCATCAGTGGTGTTGGCTAAAAGGTCCTTGGTTTAGTCAAATATGGTACCACAGGATATGGAGCCAGTTCAGAACTGAGAGTGTTTATGTGATTTTTAGATGACGAAAATGTGTGAGTTCTGCAGCAAGAAGGGCCGCAGATTGGTTGATTCAAGAACTTGAAGAACTTGAAGAACTTGAATACTTAATGACGGAGAGTGGAACAAACTACTAACTAACGTTCCAGCTTACAGAAGACCTCTTGGTGAGCTCGATCCTTTTTTTTTCGTGACTTTTGTAAAAGAAACCATTGCAACTGTCAACAGCTTACAAAAACCGCTTTACTTCGGGAAATTATGAGAATCTGCTTAAGAAATCAAAATTGCGGCCCTCTCTATGTGACGACCAGTTAATGGTCATTCAGTTAACATACTCTTATTTTTATAGACTTCTTGTTTCCTTCTAATTAATTCGCAATTGTATCATTTTAAATCATTATACAATAGCTTGACAATAGTTTCTTCAATATTTTCCTATTCCTCATCATTGAATCTTATCATAACATTTACTGCTAAATCTCCCTTTCCGAGACAAATTAGCCACAGATCTGTAATGATTATACACCCAAAATAAAATGGCAAGATTTTATTGCGATTTCGCATGATTTTGTTCCATTTCTCGCTATAAACCGTCATTTGGAGACAAAATGCAACATTGGCTGTGGGCAAAAAAGCAACATATAAATTTGCTTCGAAAAATGCAATGTCTGCTATGCTAGATGGTGAGTGTATTTGTCATGAATGTGTTTTATACCAACCTAAGTGCAACTCGTCAATCGCACACACTTGCATGGCTTCGTTTATTTCGTAACATGCCTTGTGGATCAGCATGGGCAAAATTGTTTTTACGTATTATGCGGTTTTCCCAAGATATGATTTCAAAAATTGCAACATTTGGGTAGCGTATTTTTTGCCACCTTTTCAACTTTTGGGTGTAGATAAAGGCTAAATTTATTTATTTATAATTTATTTCGTCCATAGTGCATTCTAAACTGGCAGTCGTAGAATCCATTGATTCAGATAACGGAAACCAGAAAGAAACAATGATACATAAAGTTGTATATTAAAGTAACGTAATGTTGTGGCTGCAATCCAAGAAATCTGACAAATTCTGTTTCAACATCCGTTCTTATAATTTCAGACATTCTTCTCTCTTCAGAGAGCGAGTAATAGCGCTATAACTAGAAGCCATAGGGTGCCATGACTTAATACTTAATCCTTAGGTCCCAACCGTTTCAACAGAAATGGAGCATCACTTAACCTTCTTAGATTGGATGCTCCCAATGACCATTTTTAAATATTTTTTTTGTTCTGTACACCAAACAGGGCATTCTGTTGAACTATTCTCTCCGACTATTTCCTTTTTCCTTTGATATCTACTGAAGGCTAAGTGGGTTCTCCGTGTCTTCTTAAGGTAGATATCAAATTCTCCCTATCACCAACGGTTGCATGGACGTGGCCAGGTGAGCGAACGAGCAGTGTCTTCGTGGAGATTATTGCGTGAAGAAACGTATCAGTAACTGGTTTTGTTTCATGGTGGCATGCAATGTCTTCAACGAATTATTCCTCATAGTAGCTCCATCCACGAGGGGCGCAAACGTCAATGCTAATGCTAATGCTAATACTAATGTAGTATTGAACGAGCAATGAGCATCGAACAAACATTCCTTCGATTCCCTAATTGAAATAAATATAAATGTGGACACCGGGAGTTGCACATTGAGATTGATTCACTACTTCCAAGTGATATTTTGTATGTTCTATGAGTGACTTCAGCTGACATCGATCATGGAGTAGCAAACCGCGGGCGGTCAATATACTCATGTTCAACAGCATCCTTACTGTTGGTTTAAATCACTCCAAAGTGGTTCTAAAGAGACGGTAAAAATCAAGCGGCACATGAAAAATACCTTGTGTTCGTAATGAGAATTACCATCATCCTAACTGTTGATTTAAATCGGTTCCTGTTTTCCAACAGCTCAGTGATTTCTCGTCGAAGTGCAGAGAAGTTCTCGGATTCCAATAGAACAAGTATCACGTCAACATTTCCTACTCTTCCCTTATCTGATCTGCTTTCGGGCGGAGCCGACGCTGGTATTGTCCTAATTTATTGAAAATTGACAGATTTTACCGATTTTCCATGCGATTATCCACCTGGTGGTGAATACACAGCTATGTATAGCCAATCGTAATAATCAGAAACAAGTGACAGCCTTATTGGCAGATTTGCAGCAATGGCGAAAACAGTCAAGCAACGACGCTGGGTGGTTTGTTCGTACTGACAGCCCCAACCTGGAGCGAAGAATTTGGACATCATGAGACACTTAGTGTCCGCCAAATATACCCGATCCGGCATTTACAACATGCTCTCCCTTCTAGAGAAAGGCGAGATCATCAAACGGCAGCCTAGTTCATTACCATAAAGTGCAGCAAAAACAGAAGAGGAAGACCCAGGGCAAGGTAGTCTTATCGTTCCCAACCTTGAGCCTATTGTTTGGTGGAACAGGCCTAAAGGTAAAAAACGTTCACATGTAGGAGGATGTGGTCTTATAGCCGGACCTGGTTTCGGCCCATTTTGCCAAGAGATCACTGGAGAAGACGGATCTGCTGAAGATACACGTTGTACCGATGACCGCGAACCCTCTCAACGTCCCTCAGCTGCGACTGATATAATAAAGCGCTGATCGCCAAGGCCATAGAAGAGCTGAAAAACATGCTGACATCCATCAATTATTATGTTCATCTAATGTTCCGGCCAGCTTCCGGTATGCCACCCGGCAGCTTATCGAATCATATTTGATGAAGACTTAATAAACGTAGGATTTACATACATATATTAGATGACCGGAAAAATGTTTAACCGCCAGAAGGATGTTTTTCAGCTGCACCTTCAGCCGCTCCTTCTGGGTGATAGCCTTCTGCACAGACACGGCCGGCAGCGATTGGCGTTTCTGCATAACCATGATCATCTTGCTCAGGTACTTCTTTACCGTTCGACCGTTTCCAGCAACCGCTCGGCCCGAGGCGTGGAACGATGATGCCACCTTGCCTTCACGGCAGAAATCAAGGGTGGCATTGCGCAGCTCGAAACGAAGGACTTTTTGTACGAATACTTGTGCGAAAAAGTTCTTCGTTTCGAGATCCACAATGAGACCCCAGGCTTTCGTTCGACTTTCTAGCTATTCTCCAGAAGAGAGAGAATGTTGTAAATACCGGAACGATTAGCTGTCAAAACAAACGACTGCTTCATTTGGTTGAAGTTTTTCGCCTTGGCTGCTGCAAATCAATTGATACCACTGTCATTTGACTACGAGTCGTCATGGGTGTCAAGGGTTACTAAGATTGGCGATGCAATGCGATGATTCCTCTAATTCACCTCCAGGTGGCAAGATAATCGCATGAAAAACTCGCTTGAAAAACTGAGCTCAGATTTGACTCTACGATACTCTGTATAAGACTACATTTCGTGATCTTCATCCTGGTACTCTTGTTCACATTCACAAAGACTGCTGTCGTTCAGCCCAAGACAGTATAAATGAACGTTTAAAGAATAGTTATGGTGAGGCGAGACATCACACGAATGAAGTCTGGACCCACATCCATCCCCCTGAACCATGATTTTTTCGACTCCTTGGGGATGATGAAATGTTGCCAACGCTCCAAATCTCCTTTACCCTATTTATACTGCCGGCTAACGACTGACTGTCAACAAAATAGGAAAAAACACATTGGAAGCAATTTGTCGATCATACATATCGCCACCTTTGTAGGCGAGTCCACTCTCTCATTGCCCAGAATCGAACAATGTGAAGTGACCAAGTTTATGATAAAAAAACGGGAAGATGAAGCACTTAGTAGAAGCTAGTGTATTTTCATACCATAGAATAGAACATTTGCAAATAGCGTGAGGGGAGTCACCGAGATAAGCCCATCCACATGCACTTAACATTTCGTCGATAATGTTCAGTGTCGTAGACCCGCTTCTTTGCGCACCTGGCCACGTCCTTAGAACTATTTGAAAAAATGATAATTGTCTTGACATCTACGGCCAAAAGTACTGAGAACCTAAACAACCTTCAGAGACGTCCAAGAGATGAAAGATGGGCGAGTTTCAAGGTTTTATTTGTGTTGTTCAATATAGTTCACCTTTTATTAAAATTGATTATAATCGGGTTACTGAAAGTATTACTTATCAATATCGATCCGGTGTTGGAAAATCGCGTTCATCCTCCCTTTCATTCAAAACTCATATAAATTGAGTGTTATAACAGAACAGGGCAGATCATCAAACAGTTTTAATAAGAATTGCTGAAAATGGTATGGTAAAAAAAAATTCTTAATTCTATAGATTACTTTAAATATTCTTTATTTTATATTAAATGTCTTTCCTTTGTGTGGAATTATGAATGATTTTAGTTTTGTCTTGCAGAATAATTCGAACCGGTTGATTAATACTTAGAGTGAACTTCCTCAATTTTGTGGCACTTTTTCTTTTTTTAGTGCCAATTGTTCCCATTTTTGACGGCTGAAGTCCCCGAATCGATACATATCCAAATTTTGGATTATCAGATCCAGCGCTTCTTATAAGTTTTTTTTTGTATTTTGCGACCAGCTTTAAGAGCTGGAAATCCTCCATCCGTATGACATGACTCCAGTATCTCATTTGAAATTCCCGGATCTTTTGTAACTGTTTTCTACTCGAGCAATTGGTTGAACGAGAATTTCCCTTCATGGTCCGCACAGCAAGTACAGGGTGCGGCAGAAAATAATGCGAAAATTTGTTCTATTTCTTTCAAATCCCATTTTCAACTAATTCAAGCAATAATATCAACATTTTCAAGTGCAGTTATCTTTATGAAGTACTTTAAAATTTTTTTTTCAATGTGTCCTCCATTTTTATTGATAACATCCTCGAGCCGACGCCGGAAGCCAGAGCATGCCTTTCGGACGAAGTCCTCCGAAATTGACTGCCATGTGCGTGTTATGGTTGAATTCAGTGTTTTCGCACTAGGGTATGATGTTTTGCAGGCTCGTGCTTCAATATATATCCAAATTGAATAATCCAACGGATTAAGATCTGGACTGTTAGGGGGCTACAAATCCTTCGGCCAAAACTTCATGTAATCGTTCAACCATTGTTGAGTTCGATTGGACGTGTGACACGGCGCACCATCCTGCTGTAGGACAACGTTTTGGTCCTCGGAGAAGTTGGCCTTCACCCAGGGAAGCACTTGGTCCTTTAAAATACCGATATACACTTCGGTATTGATTTTAACTCCAGCATCAATGAAAACAGGCGGCATTTTCAAACCGTTGGACGCCACCAAGCCAAACATCATGACACCAGCCGAATGTTTGGTTTGAAATTTGAATTTCACTTTTTCCGGAACGTTCTCCATTTTTTGTGGTAAAATGAACCGGTCCGTGAGGCTGTTGACCACAGCATCGATGATGAAAAGCTTTTCGTCGGAGAACAGGATTATCATTTTTTCCTTCTTCGACAAGGAAAGCAATCTCTTGGAACGAGTCACTCGTAGTTCCTTGACCCGGTCCGTAATCAAGTGGCGTTTCACTCTGGCTCTGGAAGATGCATGCAGGTCTTCTTTGATGATTCTCCGCATGGATTTCTCCGAAATATTGGCTTCCTTTGCAAGTTTTCTTTTAGAACTCAACGGGTTGCGAGCAATTTTTGCACGGACCGATTTGATCACGTTCGGCGTGCGTGCAAAGCGCGGATATCTGCTTCCCGGCTTCCGCTACTTAGGACCATCCTGCAGGGACTTTTTTATGCGGTGTGTTGCCAAATGGCACCCTACCACATTGGCATCAACCATGGTGGGGACTTTCAACGAGTTGAAGAGCATTTTTCCAACTTGCAGGAATAGATTATTTTGCTTTGCGAACTCTGCAACAACTTTCGATGCCTTTGCTGCATTTTTGCTGCGTGATCGCATGGTTTTGGGGCGGCATAGCGTTGATTTGATGATAATTCTCAAGTATGTTATCTCGATGGACACGTTGTATGTCATATTTTCAATATTTATATGCTTAGGAGGTAATCCTAAGGGCGTCCTGACAAGTACCTTTGTTTTTTTTTCCTTATTAGGAATGAAGTTTAGCTGTTTCGAGATGTTTAACCAAGACAGAAACGGTTTTTCGAAAGGCCGTTCACACCAAAATCCGGACAAAGTATTTATCATGTTTCTTAGTCAAATCACTACGAAATGGAATGAAACTTGTTATGTACATAACCAATACATAGACAAACGTCAATCACACACATTGTTTACAAAAGCGCATTCTGTATTCAAGATGGCGCCGTCTGAACTAGCACGCAGGAAATTCATCTTGCACAAATATTTGGAAAATCCCAATGCTACTGTTCGATTAATCGGAAAATCGTTAAATGTGCTAAAATCAACTGTTGTAGATGTGATTAAACGTTATTAAGAGGGCCTTACTGTTGAAAGGAAAGCTGGAAGTGGTGGTGAACATGGACAAAGCAACAGAGTCCTTGCTGCTTTCCAGGCAAACCCGAAGGTGTCAACACCAGTTGCGAAAAAAGTGCAAATGTCAACCGGTTTTGTGTCAGATCATTCACAGCTCAAACATACCCAGATCGTAACGCAAAGCAACAAAAATTGGTAAAAACACGCTCCAGAAAGCTTTATGAACAATTGTTCACAAAAATCCATTGTGTTGTCATGGATGACGAAACAAACTGCTTAAAAATTTCAAATATCTCTCGGGAACGGAATTTTACACTGCAACTAGCCGGAAAGATGCCCCTGAACATCTGAAACGGAAGTATAAAACCAAATTCCCTGAAAAATATCTGGTCTGGCAAGCAAAATGTTCCAGTGGGCTATAATCTCAGATTTTCGTAACCACAGGTACTGTAGGCGCTGAGATTTACCGGCAAAAATGCTTCAAAAAGCAGCTCTTACCTGTCCTGAGAAAACATGCGACTTAATCCTTGTTCTGGCCAGATTTGGTAGCCTCTATAGAACTGAGACTATCTGTAAACGTGAAGTACTGATCCTAAACATATTTTAAATCATGTTCAATTTACTGATTGATAATGACTCACACATTACAATCGAAACATCAATATTATTATTTGTATCTCTATGGATTTCCGGAAAAACTGACGCGGTTGGTCAAAGTAACGATGGATCGAGTGTGATGAAACTAAGGTATTAGACGAATTAGTGTATCTGAGCTCATTGGTGACCTCCGATAACGACACCAGCAGAGACATACAAAGGCGTATTATAGCTGGCAATCGTGCCTACTTTGGACCCCGAAGGTATTAGACGAATTAGTGTATCTGAGCTCATTGGTGACCTCCGATAACGACACCAGCAGAGACATACAAAGGCGTGTTATAGGTGGCAATTGTGCCTTCTTTGGCCCCAAGGACGCTAAGATCGAACAAAGTTCGCCGAACTACAAAGTTGACCATCTACAAGACATTAATTAGACCGGTAGTTCTCTACGGCCACGAAACATGGACATTACTAGTGGAGGACCAACGCGCCCTTGGTTCTTTGAACGGAAAGGTGCTTCGTACGATCTACGGTGGAGTGCAGATGGAAGATAGAACGTGGAGGAGACGAATGAACCACGAATTGCATCAGTTGCTGGGGGAACCTCCCATCGTACACATAGCTAAAATCTGTCGACTAAGATGGGCTGGGAATGTCGTGAAAATGTTGGACGACAGACTAAATGATTTTTGAAAACGAACCGACGAGCATAAGAAGAAGAGGCGCGCAACGAGCAAGACGGATTGATCAAGTAGAAGACGACCTGTGGACCCTCCGCAGACAACGAGGCTGGCGAGGTACAGCAATGGACCGAATACAATGGAGACAACTTATGTGTACAGCAGAGGGCACACCGGCCTTGGTCTCATTGGTAAGGTAAGGTTATAACTCTTTTTATTTACGTAAATTGGTGTATTTGCCATCAAAATTTACCACTTTACAACAAGCCTCATTTCAATGCGAAACGAATATATGTCCCTTGCTGTACATTAGAATGAAATTGACATTTGGGTCTATCCTGCGAGTCGAAAAAATTGACGAATCGAGTGAGTCAACTCTTCATTTAATTTTCACACATAGTCGAATCACTCGATTCAACAATTCTCAACTCGTCAAGTAGAGCGACTCGTTTCGACTCATTTGACTCGAAGAATAGGCACGATTGCTTTCTTATTTGGACGTAACTGACAAGTGTTAACAATGGCCACCAATTATATCGGAGAGGAGCACTTTTCTTCTGTGTAATTATTGTGGTGAACTACACCGTCGAGAAATTTGCGAAATTAAAATCGAAATCCAATATAAAGCAACGCTGCTTTATAAATATTTAACCAAAAACAACTCATTTGCTCCCCACTTTCCTGAACCAGTCTACAGCCGATGCCCGGGGTCTTGTTTAGAAAGAAAATCCCTCGTCAGCTTCTTGTTCCCATCTGCTGCTGCTGGGTGATGATTGTTGAAATTGCAACAATTTACATTCAGCCTAACACACGTTCGCCGCAGACGGTCGGCCACACTCGCAACCACACCGAGTCCCTCTCTTGCGAGTGGTAGTGAGGAATGAATCTCAGCTGGAGATTTTAATGATGATAATAAGCCAATCCAAGCCAAGCCAAGTCAGCGGTGTGTAGAGTCACGGGAAGCTCGTTGGAGATTGATGGTCCACCGTCTCCACCCGGAGTGTGGTAACGAACCCAAAGCTCCATACCGGGTGGAGGATGTCGAGAATTAGTCCCAAATTGAACGTGTAGATTGTAGCGCGCCACCGGAGCAAATTAGGAAACTAATTCCCCCAACGTTGCTGTGGGAAAATTTCCCGCCTGATGATTGAATCGAATTGAAAGGATCGGGTTGGTGTTGTTTTGCTACTCTAGTGACAATTACTGCCTTTGCTTACCGTTGGTGATTATCAATGCGCATCACGCTTCCCGGGCCATTGAGAACGACAGATGTTATTCCGGTCGCGGAACCGCAATCAAGTCCCGCAAAACAATTCCAAACATTCGGAATTTTTAATAACTTGCTCGCAACGCTTGTCGACCGGGACTTGTCGGTCCCAGCAGGTTGCACTAGTTGGATTCCATTTTTTTGCGGGTTCAGACAGACTCAAACAAATCAGCAGGGTCCACTCGTCGTCGTCGTCGTCGTCGTCGCAGCCGCAGTCGTTTTCCCAGGTTGACATTAATTAAATTGCCGAAAACCGAACGCGCCAAGAGTCGACCCCCGAACAAGCGAAGTAGTCCAATTTACCTGCTGTGCTGCGCGAGGGAACCTGTCGAGAAGGCACAAAAAGGGGCACCCAGACCCAACGATGCGGTTCGTGCATAAATATTCATGACCACAGCATTCGTTCGCTTGCTTGCCCGGGTTCCAAAACCGAAAAACTGCTAACTTTGGACAAGTGCAGTTGTCAACACTGCCGCAGTCACCATGTCAACCAGCTAGCAAGCGACGTTCGGTTGAGGCGGAAGAAGGGAGGAGCCAAGGGAAATCAGTCAGAATCGCAAAGCAGGTCGCCTTTTTCGGGGTTCATCAGCGCAGATCGAAGATCGACTCGATTGATCTCACGTCGTTGTCCGGAGTTGTCACGAGACGCATCAGTTGGTGGAATAGTGTGGCTCAAATTAAGCAATGCTGAATATTGAACAGCTCCACCGCAGGATGAAATTCGAAACTTCAACACCCAAATGGTCATGTTTTTCGCTGCTCCACTTCAAGACAACTCTTTTGCGAACTTCGGAAAACAGGTCCCAAAGGATCAACTCGTTGGCGGAGGGCAGCATGCGGTAATTTATACAATTATCCATCTCCCGGAGCATTTGTTGGATTCGGTTGGACGCGCGGAGATTGAGAGTGGTTACTTACTTAGAGGACGTTCGGACTATGCAGCGAAAACTTAAGCGAAGCAGAAATCTGTCGAACAAGGCATCACAACACACGTTTTACGGACACAGTCGGTAAAGAGAGTTGTAGCTGATCCAAAAGGAAGAGGCATCTAAATTAAGTTGAGATAGAGTTCCCCGTGTCTTCTACTGTTTTGCTTTCCATCCTCCGTCGGGCTACCGGAGCAGTGATGCCAGCGGTAGGGACCTAAATCAAACCAAATATTGATGCTCTCGCGAAACGAAAGGTAAAAAAAAATGGAAAAGATAACATTTTGTTTGGACTATTTGTAGAAACAATCTGGCATCCTTGTTTTTCTTTTTCAATCTTCCGAGGATGTTTGGCTTTCGCCTCGCTTCACTCGGAGTAAATTACAGGTTCGGCTTTTCCTTATTGAATTAAGTCATTCATCCCCGATGTAAGAACTTCGACGTTCCCAGGAGCTTACGATTGGGGCCATTGAAAAGTACACCCACCATCGAACCTTTAGAACTGTCATGACCGTCATACTTGTTACAGTTGTGTGAACCTAATGTTTGTTGAAACATTAAAACTTAATTTTATTGTCCCAAACGAATGCCGTTTCACATTTCGTGAAGTTGGATTTTTTCGAAAAGCTATTTCTCGTCGTCAGCAACCAAAGTGGCTAGTGGAATCCGAAATCCATTAGCATTCGCTCCAGGAACGTCAGCTCGGTGCGCTAGTACCGAAAAATGCAATTAATTTACACCTAAACCACACCGGCGCGTCGCCGTTCACGAAGTCCGTAAGAGGCAAGCCGTGATAGGCATATGAAACTGGCAGAGCGCCATGGCTAGATTGTTTTATTTTTCCAACCAGGGACTCGTTCAAATCCGCTTGGCTATAAATAAAGAAAATAATAAATTCCATTATTTTCGTAGTAAACAGCGCGCTAGGTTTGGTCCGGTACAACAATGGAACCATAGACAATCCGGAATCAGTTCAAACCGTCCGATTCGAGTGAAAGTTCTTGGGGCTCTAGCATCGATGGCAGTGGGAGTAAGAAGTTGAGAAAACGGGGAGAGTTCCTTGTATTTTCGTCTAATTATCACTTTTTTATAGGTTTTCGTTTTTGGTTTATTCGTTCTTTGCGTCGGTCGTAAACATGAACCGTTTGAAAGAGATAGGATCTTATGGTGTAAATACGTATTTATTTTAATGTGGGTACGGAAAATTAAAAAGTTCACGGAAACCTGTTGGATTGAACCGCTTTAAATCCCGCAATTTCCGCGAATAAGCTATTCGATCAAAAACTGTTCTCCAAATCATCTGCAATAGATGAAACTATCAAATTAGATTCTTTGTTAAAATGTGCGTTTAGTCGTCTATTACAAGGTATGTGTACAGGATAGTAAAACGTGTGCATTAAAAAAAATACAGTTTTTTCGCTATTTCATGCGATTGGTGAATCCTCTCGCGTAAAGCTTAACATCATAAAGATAGCAATTCGAAAAATTATTTTTATATCAACATAAAATTTAAATCAAAATTTGATTTCACTTCACGATTGTCAAATTTGATAACAAATTAAGTTTTCATTTTGCTGTAATCTTGAGTTCACTTTTCTTTGGGAAAAGTATTTTTGTTTTCATTATATTGACAGATCATCAAGTGAAATACTCATTTTTCTTTCAAGGGAAAAAATGTACAGCAAATTTACTTTTACTGATAGCTGGATCAGTTTTTAATTTGATGTCACTAGAATTAATGATTGCTATCCATTTTGATCTTTTAACCGCTAAAACGACCAAAACGACCGCAACCTGAGTAATCATTATCGGTCACATCACAACATCATATTTAGTTTTCTACTAGCTGAACCCTTTGTCCTTCAAATCTTAAGGTAAACAATTGTAACGGTAGCTTTTACGGCTACACAGAGTTAAAAAACATATTCAAACATATTCAATTAACCTTCCGTGACGTGCCAGTGCCACAAAGCTGGCGCTGTGTACTCCGAGCGAAGTTTCCACACATGTGTTGTACTTTTTGATTTTATATAGTCCAAAAAGCTACAGTTACAAATAAAGATCTTAAGTTTTGTACTCCAGGATAGTTCAAATGACATAAAATATCCCAACATTATCTCACAGTGGCTGTTTATGTTCCAGGACATTCATTGAATATGATTGAATACACACCGTAGCTTTATACAGCGGATAAAGCTATTGTTAGAACATAAGATCTTAATGTCTGTACTCCAGGACAATTTGGATGGCATACAATATCCTATGATTATCTAATAAAGTCTGTTAGTTCTCCAGGACATTCATTGAATATGATTGCATTCATACTGTAGCTTTGTATAGCGGATAAAGCTATTGTTATAACAGTAGATGTTAAGTTTTGAACTCCAGGACAGTTGGCATGGATGTTAAAGTGTCTCCAGGTTATCTTAGTTTGATGTGCGTGTTGCTTCCAGACCCAGTTTAGAGGAACCCATCATTTTTCAACAAAATGTCGGTGAAATTTCTTCTGTTACTCATGACTCCGCCCTCGACCATTCGTTATAATTGTGTGATTGTTTTAATCCAGACCTGCTTTGGATAAAGGACGCCTTGCAACCAAATATTTGACCCCTATTATGAAGTTTTCCTTTGCGAGAAAAATCCTAGCAAAAGTGGACGAACAACTGGAGTTGCTGTTATGATTGATTATCTTTGCGGAGTGAAACCAATGCCACTCTGTTTCCTCTATTTTCGAGAACTCAGCTCCAAACGATGAGTTTATGGTGCTCGGTGACTTCAACCTCATCGGGGATTCATGGAAACCGTCTTAAAATGGCTTTCTTTATCCAGTTGGCAAGCGATCCCAAGATTATCTCATATTGTCGGTTGGTCTTCCATGTCATTAATTGAAGATGATTGAATAAAGGGTGTTCCGATCAAGATTTAGTCAAACAGTAATGTGTGTGAGTCGATCAAAGTTTTTATTATTAAGTCAAATTCTTTTTCTTTTTCAAGTTCAGTTAATACAGAATACAGGAGAAATATTCAGCTGAGCTTCCTTTTTACCCAATGCGAGTTACCGGGTCTTTTGTTTAACACCTGTCATAAGATTTTGTACAGTTTCCTCGTCCACTTTATTCGCTGCAGAACGCCAGTTTGCCTTGAACTGTTTCTCGCTCACAACAGCTTTTTGAGTCTTCTTAAGGTTCCGCTTGACGATGGCCCAATATTGTTCGATTGGGCGTAGCTCTGGCGTGTTGGGAGGGTTCTTGTCCTTCGGCACCATTTGAACGTTGTTGGCAGCATACCACTCCATGGCCTTTGTTCCGTAATGGCAAGATGCCAAATCCGGCCAAAATAGAACGGAACAATTGTGTAGCAGTAGAAGTTTTTGTAGGCACTCGCTCAGATAAATTTCCTGGTTGACGGTTCCGGTCGCCATGTAAACGTTGCTCTTCAAGCCACGGGTACAGATGGCCTTCCACACCAGATATTTCTTCGCGAACTTTGACAGTTTCATGTGCTTGATATCTGCCACCTTTCCCCGTCCGGTTGCCGTATAAAATTCCTGTCCAGGAAGCTGTTTAAAGTCTGCCTTGACGTAAGTTTCATCGTCCTGTACCACGCAATCAAACTTTGTCAGCATCGTCGTGTACAACTTTCGCGATCGTGCTTTGGCCGACGTGTTTTGTTTATCGTCGCGATTTGGAGTCACCACTTTCTTGTAAGTCGACAGTCAAGCTCGTTTTTAGCTCTATACACGTTTGAAGACGCCACTCCCAGCTTCTTTGCGACATCTTGGACGGAGAGGTTGGGATTCCGCTCGAAACAGAGGGCACCTCTTTTTGTCGTTGCTGTGGCCTCCGGCTTTCGATTTCCCCCCGATCCAGCTTTCCTGGCTGTCGACAAATCGTTCACCGAACACTTTTTATACGTTGGTAATAGTTGAGTTAGCCACATTCAACAATTTCGACAACTTGGCGTGAGAGTAGTTTGGATTTTCGCCATGCACGTGCAAAATTTTGATGCGTTGCTTCTCCTTCTTCGATGACATTTTGATAACTGAAGTGCTAATCTCAAAATCAAAAAAAGAGGCATGATGCTACACGCACACATCTTCAAAATGAGGGCTGTGCAAAATTTCTTTTTGCACGAATAAAGGAAATGCGTCAAGTTTAAGTCGACCACATTTTGATCGAAACACCCTTTACATACCGTTACTTTGTATAGCGGATTATGCTACTGTTCCAACATTAGATCTTATGTTCTGAACTCCAAGACAGTTTGGACGACCAAGAACATCTCATATACAAAATTCTCCTTTCTTAATCAATTCTATGTTATTGAGCACCAAATCAATCAAAATACACCAAACTGCTTGTATAATACCGCTTGGAAAAACCTCAGGCCTGAAAGGGTTAAATCCCACAAAAAATCTTATGACAAATAGGCCTATTCAAATGCTCAACTTTACGAACACTCGACCCTGCAGAAGTCTGTCAGCCACAAACCAAATAGGTCAATGGAATCTGTGCTAGTTTTTCAATGTTTAAGTATAAATTTTAATTTTGTCTCTATAGGGATAATGTGAAAATTTTACACGGGGCAGTAAACTCTGAATAATTTACAATTTTTATTGGAATTTTGATTGAATAAAGCATACAACTTTTACTTTTTCTGCTCTTGATTATTAGTTAATGCTACATAGGGTTCTGATAGAATACTACCCAGGACGGTGAGCTGATTATGCTGGGATATGTATTTAATTCTCATCTTGATTATCACGATATCATAAGAGTTCATTACTGAGGATTATAATCAAATCTTGTTTCGTAAAAGTGTATTGTATGGCATTCTTAGGATTAGAAATTCAAACCGTTTTCTAAGCTGAAAATTTCAATTTGAATAAGTTGTGCAAAATGAAACAAGAGAAGCTCTGTGAAACTTTTACTCACTATGAAAATCGGACGTGCGTGGAAAGTAGATACAAATTTTGAGCGCTGAAGCAAATTCCATATATATGAACCAATAAACCAAGATGTATCAGATGTTTGTGGAATACACCTGGAAAAACTGAAAAAATAACAATCGAATGATCAATTTACGAGATTAAGCAATACCAGTGATCAAATCGATTTAAAACATGGAATGATCTCACAAATCTCGCATTAATTGCTACCCCTCCCAAAAGACGAATCAGTCATCGCCTACATAACTACCTTACATTTTGAGTTACACCGTTTGTTGTCATATGGAGAGTGAGATCTATAAGTTTTTCTAACAGGGCACAATGGCGGGTCATTATATATTTGTTTTGAAAAAAAAAAAAAACTATTGAATGTTTCTCGTTTGATTCTTTATTCTCTCTAGGAGAAGTCAGGAATACAAGCAAAATCAAAGGAAAAAGGAAAAATTTTGAAATTTTAATAAAATGTGTTTGCAAAAAAAATCTCAGGGTACAGATATTGTTCGTAGAGATATAACCATATAATAGTTGTGGTGTTCAGAAATTTAAAATAGGCTCAGTAAATTCCTTCTTGCATTTTTCTTAATTCAGAGATATTGTGAAGCCCAATGAAATTCCGTTACAGTTTACTACCTTGAAGATAAAATCCTCCACACTGTTCATCCATTCTGAACCAGTCTACCGCCAACCGGAGTAGGCTGACGCTCGAGAGTAGTGCCATACCACTCTCGATTGTTTCGCACTCGGTGGGGTTCTCTACCCTCGAGTTTCTAACCTGATGACGGTGATGGTAGACTAATCGCTCATTAAAAAGCAACACGAAGGAAGAGAAAAATTACGCCATTATTCAAGTGTCATTATCGCGCCTTTATACTGCCATTTTCTCTCTCCATTTACTCCCACCGTTTCGTTGTTGGAAGCGCGAACGAGCAGTCTCAGCAACCTTTGCATCCGCTTAGATGGTTAGTTTCGGAAGAATCTTTGCGGGTTCATTTTTTCCGCGATCCGATGCCACTGAAAATGGTGTTATATTTTTGTTACAATCAATGGAAATTGCATTTCCAGCGCACTCCTTGCATAACGAGAAATGAGAACATTTTGCCAACCCCGGTGGGAGTATGTGGAAAATATTCTCTGGCGAAGTCTGAGTGAGTGTTTTTTGCGGACTGCACTGCCAAGATATGATCTGAATGTCCCGTTCTAAGCTCTGAATGTAGCACTCCGGCGCAATGTTGGACACTTTCGATTGTAAACATAAACATCCCGAGCGATTCCGGGTACAGAGAAGAGCTTAGCATAAATATATGTATGATACGAACGGGGCAAAAGCTCTTGGTGAACCGAGGCATACATAAGCATTAAAGATATAGAAATATTTTTACAGCATGGTATCATCTTCCTCCTCCCGGCAATGGTCCTCGTCGTCGGAGGAGGAAAGTTTCAAGTGCTCTCGACGACGACAGCATGTACACTTGTACGGTCCGATGGTCTCCGGGAACCGGTATAAATTTCACCTTAACTGCTCATCGGTGCTCTTTTGTTTCTGCTCTCCGGCGGTCATGTGGACTGCCCCACAATGATTCCCCAAACCAGCGGACGTAAGGACGTTGATCCGGAATGGGCGCAGCATACTCGTAGCGAGCGGAAAAATATGTATTATAATATTCCTTTTCCGCCATCCTGACTGCCTATGCGCTGGTCCCAGAAGCATAACGTGGTACATTTTTATCATAAAATATGTATGGATTATTATGAAAAATTCAGCTTAGCATAAGCGATTACAATGCCAGACGGAAGACCATACGACATCGTTAGGAACCCTAGAAACGTTCCGGGGGGTATGCTTTGACCAAAGATGGGGGCCTTTAATATTTATAAGATAAATTTAAATCGAACGACGTTAAACGAACCGAGCACAGACCAAAATCATATTTACATTGTTCAAGTGCTTCGAGCGAACAATTGCAATACGATGAGCCTGGGAATTGGATGGTGTATTTTGGGTGAATAATTCCCATTCTATAGATTATACGGTGTCCCAAAGTTGCGCTCGAAACATGAGGAGTCACGCTTCGAATTAAAGCGTAAGGAGCTAAATAGTGAAATCCTATTTTCATAGTCATGTAAATTTCTTTAGATTGACAGAAATAGCATAAGCATGAGCTTGATTGACCAACCGAGGTTGGTACTCCGTTATTGCCAGATCAGCTGTTATTAAAGCCTGTCCACGTTAAATGTCGGACTCTATAATTATGTCAGCAAAATAGAATCTAGACTTAATCCAACAAAATCGATTGTTTATTTCCGTATAATAGAGTTATACGTACAGTAAAAACAGTCGATTGAGATGTTAATCCTTCTTTCTGTAAAAATCTCGAACTTTTTGTGGCACACCCGTCATCAGATGTACGGATTCTCAGATCCTCAGGTACGCTAGTGGTGGCGATTCGCCATCTTCTCTTGAAATAGTGAATCCCATTTGGTTTCTTCTTAGTTTCAAAAAGTAATAATGAACGACGAAAGTAATGCGAGGCTCATGAGGCTGGCGAGATGAAAACCGGGTTCTTGGACAAGATTCTCAATTTCAGCTGTTTCTTCTTGAATAGGTGAATAGCTTCTCCAAATTTGTTTGAACAAGCTCTAATTCAACACCGATGTTTGTTGGGTTAACTTCAAAGAGGTTTTCTCCAAATCGTCTTGGAAGTTCTCCCTAAACATTTTCTTTCTCAACTTCTGAAAATTTCCTGTTTCTCAGTTTCTTTCTCAATTACTGAAAATTTTCTGTACTTCTCTAAAGACATCTTCTGAACGTCGAGGAAGATCTTCAGAACGTCTAGGAAGTACTTCTTGAAGTTCTGGTACGGTTCTTTCTGAATTTTGAAAATGTTTCTTCTTAAACTTTTAGGAAGTCTCTTCCTAAGCTTATCTCCAGAGAAGTTTTCTCCGAAGCGTCTGGAAAGTTCTCGCTAAAACTTTGAGATGTATTTTACTGAACTTCTGAAATGACTCCTTCTGAACTTTGGGGATGCTCTCCAGAGCCTCTAGGAAGTGTTCCCTAAACTTCTGATAAGTTTCTTCCGGAACTTCGAAAATGTGTCTTCCTGCAGCTCCGAGAAATCTCTTTCTGAACTTCAAGGAAGTACCCCCTGAATTTTGGGGAAGTTTCTTCCTTAATTATTTTAATTATTTTTCTCCAAATCGTCTTGGCAGTTCTCCCTAAAAAAAATTGAAATGTTTCTTTCTCAACTTTTGAAAATTTCCTGTGCTTCTGTAAGGACACTTTTTGAACCTCGAAGAAGATCTCCAGAATGTCTAACAAGTGCTTCCTGAAGTTCTGGTACGTTTCTTTCTGAACTTCGAAAATGTTTCTTCTTGCAGTTCTGAGAATTCTCTTTCTAAATTTCTTGGAAGTACCTCCTAAAACTTCAGGGAAGTCTTTCCCTAAGCTTTTAGGAAGTCGCTTCCTGACCTTAACTTCGGAGAAGTTTTTTCCAAAACGTCTGGAAAGTTCTCACTAAAACTTCAAGATGTTTCATCCAGAACTTCTGGACGAACTCCTTATAAACTTCAGGGGAAGCTCTACAGAACGTTTAAGAAGTGCTTACTAAACTTCTGGTAAGTTTCTTCCTGAACTTCCAGAAAGTCTTTGTCATGTAGCTCTTAAAAGTCTCTTTCTGATTATCTTGGAAGTGCCTTCTAAAATTTCTGGAAAGTTATTTTTTAAAACCATAACTGACCTTAATTTTGAGGATTTTTTTCTCCAAAACTTCTGGGAAGTTCTCCCGAAAAAAAATTTAATATATATCTTCCTGAACCTCTGGACATTTTCTGAACTTCTGAAAGGACTTCTTCTGAGCTTCGGGGAAGCTCTCCAGAACGTCTGAGAAGTGCTCCCTAAACTTCTGGTATGTTTTTTTCTGCAGCCCTGAGAAGTCTACTTGTGATTTTTTAGAAGTGCTCCCAAAAATTCTGAGACGTTTCTTCCTAATCTTTTACCAAGTCTCTTCCTGAGCTTAACTTTAGAGAAGTTTTCTCAAAACGCCTCGGATTTTTTCCCCAAAAAATTTAAGATATATGTTTCTGGACCTGCTGGAAAGATCCTGAACTTCTGGGAGCCTTCCTTTTGAACTTCGGGAAGCTCCCCAGAACGTCTTAGAAGCACTCCCTAAAAAAAATTCTGGTTAGTTTCTTCCTGAACTTCGAGAAAGTTTTTTCCTGAAGCTCTTTCTGAGCTTCTAGGAAGAGTCCCTCTAACATCTTTGGGAAGAAACTTCCTGAACTTTCAGGAAGTATCTTCCGAAGCTAAATTCGGAGAAAGCGGCTGGAAGGTACTCGCTAAAACTTTGAGATGTATCTTCCTGAACATCTGAAAGGACTCCTTCTGATCTTCGGGAAGCTCTCAGAACGTTGAGGAAGTGCTTCCTAAACGTCTGGTAAGTCTACGCTTGAACTTTGAATCAGTTTCATTCTGCAGCTCCGAGAAGTCTCTTCCTTAAGTTCTAGGAAGTGCCCCCTAAAATTCTGGGAAATTACTTCCTAAAGCGTAAGGAAGTCTCTTCCTGAGCTTAACTTCTGAGAAGTTTTCTCAGAAACGTCTGATAAGTACTCCCCAAAAAAATTTGAGATGATATCTTCCCACACTACTAAAATTTTCCTGAACTTCTGGAAGGACACCTTCTGGACTTCCAGGTAGCTCTCCAGAACGTCTAGAAAGTCCTTACTTAACTTCTTCCTGAGCATCGAAATAGTTTCTTCCTGAAACTCTGAGAAGTCTCTTTCTAAACTTCTAGGAAGTGGCCCCTAAAATTTCTGGGAAAATCTCTTCCAGAGCTCAACATCGGAAGTTTTTTCTCGGGAATGTTTCCAATAAAATTTTGGGATGCATCTTCCTGAACATCATGATAATTCCCAGCTTTACTTCGGGAAGTTCCTTTCTGAATCTCTATGAAACTCCTCAAATTTTCTAGGAAGTTCCTATAATAATAGACACGCCCCCAAATTTTCGTGGTAAAATTCAAATAAGTTAAAAATGTTGTAAAAAAATTAAAAAGCATACGAAATTAATGCGTGTTCTCTTGTGTCCTTTTGACGTATGTGAGAATGAACAATGTGAGAGAGAACTTAGTCTTCCGACAAGTTCAGAGCACTAACAGAGTGTGTGTCACAGATCAGTCTTTAGTATTCTAGTTCGGCAGCAGGGTAAATGCACCCTTCTTTTTTGGGGAAATGCTCCTTAAATTTTGGAAAAATGCTCCTTAGATGCGTTTGCACGGTATAATGCAATCGGAGGTATTTACCTTCTGGTTAGCGCTTGCCGATTGTTTTGACGGGTCTTAAGTTTCTTCAAGTTGTAACCCCCCCCCCCCCCCCCCCCCCCCCCCCCCCCCCCCCCCCCCCCCCCCCCCCCCCCCCCCCCCCCCCCCCCCCCCCCCCCCCCCCGGTAGCGGAGCTTCGCTCCGCAATCTTCGAGGTAGTTTTGACGGGTTTAAATTTCATTTTGACGAGTCTTAATTTCATTTTGACGAGTCTTAATTTCATTTCGACGAATCTTAATTTCGTGTTGACGACTCTTAAATTCAGAAACTTAAAACCCGTCAAAACTATACAATCTTAAAGAAACTGAAGACCCTTCAAAACACCCGACAAGCGCTAACCAGAAGGTTAATACCTCCGATTGCATTGTACCGGGCAAACGCATCTAAGGAGCATTTTTCCAAAATTTAAGGAGCATTTTTCCAAAGTTTAAGGAGCATTTCCCCAAAAAGAAGGGTGCATTTACCCTTTGCCGTTATGATTTGGGTAACTCGGAGTGCGCGAGCAAAATTTAAATGCTTTGCGCATACTGTTTGGGTGCCATTTAGATAACTTAAGATCATGTACCATAATCAAAATACAAGAATCATTCTGCACGCACACACCTACAAAATGAGCAATCGGGGTTTAAATGCAATTAATCGAGAAAGAAATCGGGGTTTAAATGCAAAAATATGTCAAGTTTAAGTCGACCTCTGCTCCTGATCGCAACACCTTTTATCATTCCAGTTCTCCTCCTGTTCTTATTTTGACATTTGGCTCAGTCTACTATGGCATAAAGTGAAACATTAAGTGAAACAGCTTTTGGTGACGCATTATATTGTATCGTTAAATGCTCGCGCCATCCTGTTCCCTCTGCTACTCTAAACAAAGTGACGAGAGATATTTTACAATCTGATATGACACGTTAAAAAGGAGGATTTTTTTTTTTGAAAACATACTGAAGGAAAATTTACCTCAAGTAATCTGAAAAGCACATTATAAATCGTCGATGCCCTTATGTCCTCCAACAATTTCACTTTGTCTAATACATACTTCCTGTACCACTTATTTACACATTTTTTTCATGTCTTATCTCTTTACAGGTACTGCAAATAAAAACAACCTTACAGACTTCAACCGCATTCAAACAAGTTTGGACACCTTTCCTATCAACACACTCATTGGCAGCAACGCACCAAAAGTATCCACACCAGGAAAAAAAACCAACATTTCAACCAACTAGCAATTATAGGGGCAGCGTCAGTTCAGAACTTCAATTGGATTATGCGGCAGTAGAGCCCGGAAAGCTCATCGGAAAACAAACACGTCGAAGCGAAAGGTCCAAAGCAGATAACACTGAATTATTTTTATTTGCCTAAATGTACAGTTTTAATACGTTTTCTACACAAATTTTGACATTCTTACACGTTTTTCTCGTTTCTTTTCCTTCCCCACTCCGGCAAGAGTATCGTTTAGAGCTTTTGCCTTTCTTTAATTCTTTCTCGTTTCGCTCCAACTGGACGCAATTGGACATTTTTTTCTTCTTGGCACCTAATTCGGATTCGGTTTCTTTCTCTTTATTTTTTTTCGACGCTCTTTTGGGTGCGGGGGGGGGGGGGGGGGGGATCTCGAGCTCAGATGGTCGCTGACTTGGAACATGGAGGGGAGAAAAAAAGAACAAGTGCCCCCCCCCCCCGCGTGATAATCCAATGTTGTTATGCCATTTGGATTTGAGGAAAATTCCAATTACGCTAAGCTTCCGGGAAGTGGCTTTTCGGAAGTGTTGCGTAGTAAAATAACACTCCGGAGGCAATGGTGGGCAGTGGGCTTGGTGGCGGTTATATTTTTTTTTTTTTGAGAATTATGAGTGTCCAGAAATAGAAAAGAATGCGCGGTTGGGCTTTTGTGTTTGTGAAGGTGGTTGTTAAATATATTATTCAATGAACCTACAGCTTGAAATATCATATTTATTGTTGGGCGATGGATGAGATGTAATGTTTGTACTAAAATAACTAAAAGACTGAAATAATCAGTAAGAAAACCAATTGATATCTTTCAGTGTTTTAATTTTTGTCGCTCAATGAGCATTCACTGTTATGAACTTTTTATTAATGTTTTATTTTGAAAAAAAAAAACGAATCACTAAAGTTGTTTTAACTAGTCGTTAATACATCCCTTCTTCTTTTCCAATTGCTGAAAGTTTCTGATGAGAAACAATATTTTCATCATATTAATATGTATCTCAAGTCAGTTGCTCTACTTATGTCCGACACTGTAAGTAGTTATGAGCGAGTTGCTGAGTAATGTTTTGATGCAAGTCTTTTAATGGTTTATAGTGATAGCGTCCTTACTCGCTCTCTAAAAAGGAACAACATATACTGGAAAGACCCTATCTATGTTTTGTAAGCCCACACAAAACCATTATTCTGTATGCAATGCTTCCACAACTGGTCTCGATTCCTTTTCTTAGGAACTAGCTGAGTTTTCCACCCGAAAACAAACAATTGAGCGCTGCTACGCTTGCAGCTAAATGAATGATAATTTAATAGAACTACTATTATGGTTGTTTTTCGGAATGAGTTTTGTTAGAATATTTTAGTATTTTCTTTTGCAATATTTAAATACAACTAACGAAATTATGTTCTGAAAAAAAAGAAGGTGTTTGTGTTTTCAATTTAACCCTTGGATTGGTAGATTCTACCATGGCTTTTCTTTCTATGTAGAAGCAATTCATAGACAAATTTTTTATCTCCAAACTACGCCGTATCCTGTGAGTTTTAACGAAATTTTCTCTTGCATAACCTTAGATTAACTTCTTGTGTATAATCTAGCACTGAGAGTAGCTCAAGCATCCCTCTTTCTAAGGGGAAAGGGGTTCAAACTTCTATCAGAACATACTTCTAACCCGAGAAATTCACATTTTGTCGTTGCCTGGATAATTCTCATGTTTGGTTGAGATTTGTGTTTCATTTGTATGATAGCCCACCCCCTTGAAGGGGGGGGGGAAGGGGCCTCAAACCACCCAAGAAAAAAATCTGCCTCCAAAAACTGGCATGTGGGGTTTTTGGTTTCATTTACTTGATTAGTTCTCGAGTTGTGCAGAAATTAATGTTTCATTAGTATGGCACTCCCCCCTCCTTCCAGAGGGGAGACGGGTCTCGAACCATAATACCAATTTTCCCGGCCGTAAAAACCTCTGAATACAAATTTTCACTCTGATCGATTCAATTAATGTTTCATTTGTATGAGAGCCCACCCAGGAAGGGTCTTAATTCACCATCGAAACAAATCCTGCCTCCAAAAACCCCACATGCCTTCTTTGGTTCCATTTACTTGTCCATTAGTTGTCGAGCTATGCAGAAATTTGTGTTTCATTTGTATGAGAGCCCCCCCCCCCCCTTCCAGAGAAGAGAGGGGTCTCTAATTATCATAAGAACCTTCTCCGGCCCACAAACTTCTCCATACACAATTTCACGCCGATCGGTTCAGTAGTCTATAAGTTTCAGACAGACAGACAGACAGACAGACAGACAGACAGACAGACAGACAGACAGACAGACAGACAGACAGACAGACAGACAGACAGACAGACAGACAGACAGACAGACAGACAGACAGACAGACAGACAGACAGACAGACAGACAGACAGACAGACAGACAGACAGACAGACAGACAGACAGACAGACAGACAGACAGACAGACAGACAGACAGACAGACAGACAGACAGACAGACAGACAGACAGACAGACAGACAGACAGACAGACAGACAGACAGACAGACAGACAGACAGACAGACAGACAGACAGACAGACAGACAGACAGACAGACAGACAGACAGACAGACAGACAGACAGACAGACAGACAGACAGACAGACAGACAGACAGACAGACAGACAGACAGACAGACAGACAGACAGACAGACAGACAGACAGACAGACAGACAGACAGACAGACAGACAGACAGACAGACAGACAGACAGACAGACAGATATTCATCAATGATATTACAAATAAATTCAGATTTGAAGAATCGATTACTCGCGGCCGTCTAGAGGTTAGAGAGAGCAACAATTTGTTATATGGAAAGAGGGAGCTGCAATTTTAAGTACTTTTACAAAAGTTTTCAAACCACATGAATTTCTTATTGGTGAATTTGATTCTAATCTTATTTGAACAATGTCAATTAAAAGTACACAAACACTGAAATTAAAAAACCAAAACCAAACATACAAGTTAAAAAAATTACTATATCTGGCAAATGTAAGTGGAAAACAAATGAATTGGTTTCCTGAACTCCAGATCACGCAGATCCAAAATATCCCAAACCGGTACATTAGGTTGTCTAGCTCAATTTCGAAGGGACGGTTGTAGATGAAATATTTTGTTTCGCTGCTATGCCAATTGAATTTTTGTTTGCTAGGCTGTGCGAATCTCGGTAAAAGATACTCAAAAAGCTCAGCTCAACTGAGTGTTCAGCAGTGAACAAATTGAAGATCTTCAAGATAAGATTAAAATTCCTCACAATTAACAGGAGATTTACCATAAACAATTATTTTCAAGCAATAATAAAAACAAAATTGTCAAAGTATCAGAAATAGCAATAAAAGATGTAGAAATTTTCGCAGACTTACCCTGGAACCGACTTGCGCAAGTTCCGGAAACGTCTCGAAACTACTCAGGAAGCTATCTAAAACCATTCAGGAATCATTCCAGAACAATCTTGGATTAACAATTGTCGATGCATTCCAGAACAGTGCTGAAAGTACCTCATAACAACTTTTCAAGCTTCTCAGAAAAATTTTGTGAGCATCCCTGTGAAGGCCGTCAAAATTATTCCGAAAGTCTAATTGTTATTTTTTGTATTCTCCGAGCATATTCCAAAAGGTTAAATAAAGAAACGAAGAATGGCAAAAAATCGAACGGACGGAAGGTCGACGTTCTAATGGTTGAATGAACAAAATGTCGAAGGAAGAGAAGGGGAACCAAAGGTTGAATGTAAACAATGTGCAAAGAACAAGTTGACAAATGAACAAAAGGTCGAATAACCCGAAAAGGATCAATAGTTCGAATAATTAAGGACAAAACGTCGCATCAGCGAAACTTCAAATCAGCAAAACGTCGAATGAACAAAACTTATAAGACGTTGACTGGTAAAAAACGTCGAATTTAAAAAAAAATCGAACTAAAAGAAACGGTCAAATGGACAATACGTCAAATGGACAAAAGGATACATGAGAACAACAGTGCCCGACATGATGTACAAATGGCCAGCAGATACTGAAAGTATCTTCATTACAAGAACAAATGACAATACATTCTGAAAGAATCAAGATTAAATAATTTCTTTCCTTTGGGTGAACGATTCAGGAACAGTTTTGGATGGCTTCGGTTTTCAGCATTAGCATTGCATTGATACGTAGCGAAACTTACTTTGCTTTTCAATTATTTTAGTGGGAAGCCTATTAGAAAAGGTATTTGTTTTGATTGCTACATGTTTGAAAAAAAAAAAATACATTTATTTTCTCCTGATTTGTTATTGGGATATACCTTCTCTCTTCTCGATATTTATTGATTCGTCCCATCCGATTATTCGAATTCTTGACCACCTTTCGGTTTATCGATTTTATCGTTGTGAACCATGGAAAGTTCTCCCAGCAACTGATGCAATGCGGGGTTCATTCGCCTGGCTCCACGTTCCATCTTCCATATGCACTCCATCGTAGATCATACGCAATGTCTTCAAAGAGACCACGAGCAATATCCATGTTTCGTGGCCGTTGAGGACTACCGGTCTAATTGATGTCTTGTAGATGGTCAACTTTATTGTTCTTCGAACTTTGTTCGATCTTAGCATCCTTAGGAGTCAAAAGTTGACACGATTGCCAGCCATAATGCGCCTTTGTATCTCTCTGCTAGTGTCATTATTGGCGGTCGTCAAAGGGCTCAGATACAGGAATTCGTCTAAAGCCTCAATTTCATCATTGATTGTCGATCTGTCTTTGTCATCTCGTGAGCCTCTTCCTCTCACGTACTTTGTCTTTAACGCATTAATGAAAACCTCAATCGCACTTCAACCTTAAGTCTGAAGAACGTTTCCGTCATCGTCTCACGTGATAGGATATAAACGTCATCTGCCAAACCATGAATTTCTTTGACAAATTCGAGATTTTTTTCTTCCGTTGGTGCTCTGCGATATCGAAGTTGTCTCAGTATAGAACTGATGACCTGGAATCTGCTGAATGTCCATCTGTAATTCATCATCCATTACGCAAAAAGGTTTTTTCATCAGCATTTGCGTATAAAGCTTGCGTGATTTTGTTGATCGTTGAGACTTGGTGCTTTCTTGACTGGGAACGTAAGTAGTTCAGCCCGATTTTTTCCTTTTCCGCAAAAGCTTTTGGCCAAGGTTTGCTTTTTTGTAATATCTCGGACAGTAGCGTCGTGACGCTCATGCTAGGATGTTTTCGCCCACTTCCTTTCTCCGGTCGGTGGTCAAACAGTCTCTGTGACGTTTTATGACACAGTTCATGATTCCTAACTTTTTTGCAAAATGTCGGCGCGAATCCTTTGTTCTTCCGATTCCATTTCAAAAACTTTTTCGCACTTTTCAATAAAAATTATGGGATGTAAATAATTTTTACAGAACTAAAGTTATCTCAATCAGACAATCAGACCCATATCAGACAAGAAAAAAAAGCCAAAGACGCTATAGCTTCAAGTGGGTGTAGCAATTTAAAGAAGAATGTTTTTTTTTCCAAATCTGTCAACTCTGTTGACTCAAGCAAACAATTGAGAATTTGACGTCGCAGCAACCGTGCTGGGAAACCGACGTGTTCTTCTTTTGCTGCGTCGTGGTCACGATAAAATAAACAATTTTTAGTTACTCAATCAAAATAGAAAGTTGAATAACACAATCTTCGTGTATTTTGGGTTAGACGTGGTGAATGTAAGGTCTGTATCCACATTAATCCGGACATCTTCAAATCATTGTAACATTTGAAATATTGCACGTAGGAATGAAAAATTTCACTGTGATATAGCTCAGAGTCTATGATGAAAAAGGCTATGATTGATGTTCACATTTCATGTTTAGTATTTAAGATGGCGACGAAAGAAAAACAAGTGCGCGAGCGAATTTTGTACGGGCGTACGGCAAATCTTGACTTGTCAATACGGAACCTTGCAAAAACATTAGATTTCCCGAAATCCACTGTTCACGATGTGCTCAAATCATTTTCGTAGCGTTTGACGGTGGAGAGGAAACCTAGAAGTGACAAAAACATTGAACGCGCTGATCCTGTCATGGATCGAAAGGTGAAAAGGATATTAACGAAAAACCCAATTCTCTCCGTTCGAACGGTGGCTCGTAAAATAGGGATGTCGCCTGGTTTTGTCCAAAAATCAAAACAACGTTTGGAACTTAAGTCGTTTAAAGTAAAAACAGTTCCAAATCGCAACGACAAACAGAGCTTGGCAGCAAAATCACGGGCTCGACGTTTGTACTGCGAATATTTGACGAAGTTTTCATGCGTCGTTATGGACGATAAAACTTATGTCCTGGAGGATTTCAAGCAGCTTCCAGGGCTGGCTTTTTATTCTGCTATGGCAAGAAATGCTACAGCTGAGCATTTCAGAACGAAGAAGGCATCGAAATTTCCCCAAAAATACCTTGTGTGGCAAGCAATTTGCACGTGTGGCAAAAAGAGTAAATCTTTCGTCACTACAGGCACAATCAACAAGAAGATCTATCAGAAAGAGTGTCTGCAGAAGCGATTGCTACCCTTCATCAAAAGTCACAGAGAAAAACCTTAGTTCTGGCCCGATTTGGTATCATGCCACTATGCTAGAACTGTGATGGAGTGGTCCCAAGCAAATCAAGTGAACATTGTACCAAAAACCTCAAACCCACCAAATTGCCCAGAGCTACGACCAATCGAGAGATATTGGGCTCTGATGAAGCGGAAGCTTTCTGGAAAGAAGCAAGGAATCAAAGACATCAAACACTTCCAGCAAATTTGGACAAAGACGGCTGCTACGATTTCTGAAGAGTCTGTACAAACCCTAATGGGTGGAGTTAAGCGCAAAGTTCGAAAATTTTATGCAAATGCCGAATAACTATATTATGTCTTCACAAATTGTTAAAACACATCCCATGAATCTTAAATAAACAACTACGGCGGAAATGTAATGCGAAATTTATGTTTTATTAATGTTTTGAGGTGTCCGGATTATTGCGGATACAGACCTTAATCGATTCCTTCTCAAAATTCGTTTTGGTCGCGTTTTTTTTATAGGTTGTGTGTGGGGGTGGTTTTTTTCCCCTTTTGTTGTTTTTCAGTGCTTCGCGCCCGCAGGAGGACAAGCTTTTCTGTATAAGATAAGGAACTTGGTGAGGTCGTCTTATATCATCAAAAATATAACTGTATGCACGCCAGTATCAAGATGTCCAGCACCTTCTTGATTCTGGAACAGTGAAAATTCTTTTCACATCTATTTGTTATGTGAACATTTTCATGTTGGGCTTGGAGTAAAAAGTTGTTCAATAGGGATTTCATAACTTTGACAGTTGATTGCGGCCATATTATTCAAGCTATTAGTGTCAAATTAGTTGTCATTCATTCAGTGTGTCTTGCCTGATTACCATAGAGAGTTATAGCGCCCAACAACACGTGCAAATGAGAGGCGATGTCAACTGGGCACTAAGATCGTGTGATTTAATCCCACTAGACATTTTCTGGTGAAGTTATGTTAAGTCGCAGGTCAATGTCAAAAAGCCGTAAATCACCGATCTAACATTGCTAAAGCTATGAACGAGATTCAGCCAGATTTGTGAGTCAGAGTCGTGGAAAACTGGACCTCGAGGATGCACGCCTTCAAGCGAAGGCGATGAGGCCATTTGAACGATCTCATATTCCATGCATATTGGTATGAATAGGCCTTTCAAACAAAAAATAAATCTCGTCAAAACACACAATTTGTTTTATTCGAATTGGAAGATAAGAAAGGCCTAATGTAAAACCCTTTATATGAAGATGACCTCCGAATGCGCGTGTATGAACATAGATTCTTGAAATTGGTCGTTAAATTTTCAATAGAGCTGTTTTTTCAGTCTTCAGGACTAAAATTTTTTGCAGATAGTTATAACATATAAATTATTGGAGAAATGTAGACATAATTCTTCTATAAATGCACTGTTGGTCAGTGGGAGAACCTGATGTTATCGATCATATGCTTGACAGTTTTTGGTTGAAGAGTATTGGCAGATACTTTCCGTTTTAAATTGCCATTGATTGTTAATCCTCACATGCTTTTAAGTTCCAAATCCCCCTGCATGGATATACTGATGCATAAACCTACTTATGAATACATTTATGTACAGGAGCATTATTTGTAACAAACATGTCATCAGCAAACTGAACGACGACAATTGCATCGTCGCATATCCGAATCAATAGCCTTTGTTTGTATAGTATTGATTAACAATGACAAACTTGCGAGCCCATTATCGGAAAATGTTTATGTTAAAAATAAAAACACACAGCCATTTGGTCAGCCTAACCGCAAAATGAGTACTCCAGCCTGTCCGTCGTTTCCTCTTGCCAACATTCAACATTGCATACGTCCGCTCCTCGCCAGCAAATGCGCACTGGGGACAAAAAGCGATTCCCTGTCGCTGCCATTCACCGGGCCCTGTGCGTGTTTCGTTCAAATACTGAGCCCCAACCATTCAGAGATAATGTAGAGTTTTTACACATTTCCACCCCTCACCTGAATTGCCGTACCTCTTTCGTCGTCGGTTGCAACCGCGGTCAACACCAATGACTGACTCCGGCTCTGTGGTGCATTGGTTGCACCCCTCCCAAGGCCCCATTCCGACCGACCATCATCACAGTTAGCCAAACAGACGCAAACACGTAAAATGCATTTAAATGTTGCTCTCATGTTCGAAAAATGGTATTAACAAACAAAAACATTAACAAATAATTTTTCCGCCAAGCGCAACAGACATCGTTGTCGTCTTTGGTCCTTGTTGCTGGAGTCGCGCTTTGCGGGCGTGTAAACATTAAAAAAAAAAACTAGACACACCGGCAAATGGTCAGCCGCGTACGCACTCAACAATCGCGGCAGTTGTTGCACACAATTATCGATTTCCAATGGAGAACAAGTTTTACAACCCTCCCCCCTTCTCCACTATTCCAATGACATAAACTGAGCTGGAGGGTTCGCCGAAAAACAAGTTGATAACAACGTTTTCAAATTATTCCACGCCGTTTGTTTACAATTCCGCCGAGGGTAAAGGTTGTTGACACTCGGATCCCAGTAGCACGATCCCACCCCTGGCGGCTAGGGGCCGGGTTGGGGGATGACCAATATGTGTAGATGGGTGCGCGTGAAAAAGCACCAGAATCGAAATCAGTAGTGGCGAATTTTGTTTCATCTCATTGAATGGTCGGGGTTGACCACATGATGACCCGAACCGGAATACTGCCTTCGGTGGGACCCGGATGAATGCAATCAATGAATGTTTGCTATGAGGGGGAAAAAACAATGCCAAATAAAGTTTTATTGACTTCGACCCATTTTCCTGGGCCCCGGTCGGAGCGGTGAGCCGCTTTGATTGACTGGGAGGACTCGTTAACAATTTCAGCCATGTAACTGCCCCGGTGAAGTGCTCTAATGCTGCCAGCCAGTAAAAAGGGCATCGCCAACCCCACCCATCACCTGTTATCGGGTGAAATTGCAACTCTCCTAAGCCGAGAGGGCCATTGATGAAGCAAGAGAAACGGAAAAGGCAATGCAATTTATAGAATGAATGACTGCCCCGGGCCAATTGCCTATTGCCATTGTTGTTAGTTCGCGCTCCAAATTGACCAGCCTTTGTTTTGCCGTGGCTGACTTTTGTACGACATAGGCCACAATAAAGTCGGTTCTGCTCGGTCAACAATCAATAGCCCGGCTAAAATGGGCTTTGAGACTGCAAAAACACAAACTGTCCGAATATTGCGGGGAAAGTTTTGTTTGCGAAAAAAGTACTATGGAAAATTAGTTTCTCGTTAGTGAAGGTTTTTGGATTTGCGCTCATATGTTCTACCGAGTAAATTTTCTACGAGAAAGTTCTAAGCCATGGTTACCTTTATTAAATTAACTAGAGATGAATGAAATGACAAGCGCTGGAGTTTCAATTTCAAATCCTCTCATAACAGAAGAAACGCAAACCTCTTGAGACCGATCCGCTCGTTTACAGTATTTTCTCACTCAAACATTTATGCACCGGTGCCTCGGATCCGACGATGGTTGTTAAGCTTTCGACGACGTCGTTGTCGGTTGGATCTGCTCGTCTGGGCCACAAGAGCAGCGCCGTCACTTCAGAAACTAACTCCCTCTCATGGGATTCATTCTAACCGAGTTACCCGACCTGTCTCATTGTCGAGCACATGTTCGTCGGTAGCTACGAATAATGAAATTTTCTCGAGTTCTCCGGTTTGTCAGTTCATTATCCGGCTGCCCTTCTGGGGTTCGTTTGTGCCCGTCTCCACCGCTACGGGAGATGCATAGAAACTGTGGTTGCCACCCTTGGTTGAACGGTAACTTTGTTTCATAAATTTTCTCATTTTTATTGAATTTCGGTGTTGTTTTGCCTCACGTAGATCTATATTTTCGGCTTGGATGCGCCATCAAAAGCGATGAATGTTAAATAACTCTTTCAGCACGCATGCACACGCCCAGCACTACTACGGAACTCACATGACTAGCTGAACCCGGTGCGAGCCTTGCTACGCTTGCAACTAAACGAATGAAAATTTAATAGAACTGGCGCTTTTATGTTTTTTTTAGGAATGAGTTTTGTTAAAAATATTTCGTTTGCTAATGTGTGTAATTTCTGCAAAATTAAACGTAGGTGTGTATTTTTAAATATACCCTCAGATCTTAAGTTTCTACCATGGTTTTTCTTTCTGTGTAGAAGCATTTCATTGACAAAACATTTATCTTAAAACTACACCGTATCCTGTCAGTTTGAACGTTAGTTTTTCTTGCATAACCTTAGATTAACTTCTTGTGCATAATGTAGAATTGAGAGTAGCTCAAACATCTCCCATTCTTGACTAAACAAGAATTTAAACTTCTATCAGAACATGCTGCCTTCCCCACAAAATACACAAAAATCCTGCCTCCAAAACCCCCGCATGTCAAATTTGGTTCCAGTTGCTGGATTAGTTCTCGAGTTATGCAGAAATTTGTGTTTCATTTGTATGGGAGCCCCCCCTTCTAGACGGGGAAGGAGTCTCGAACCATCATAAGAACCTTCTCCTCCCCAAAAACTCCTGTATACAATTTTCCATAACAGTAGGGATAGTTCTCATGTTTGGTTAAAATTTGTGTTTCATTTGTATGAGAGACCTCCCCCCTTCCAAAGAGGGGAGGTGTCTCGAACCACCGTGGAAACATTTTTTGCCTTCAAAAACCTCCACTTGACAAATTTGGTTCCATTTGTTTAATTTGTTCTCGAGTTATGCAAAAAAATATGCTTCATTTGTATGAGAGCCATCCCTTACTGATTAGGGAGGGGTCCCAGACCACGATAGAAACAATTTCTTATCTCCAGAAAACCTCCACATGTCAAATTTGGTTCCATTTTTTTGATTAGTTTTCGAGTTATGCAGAAACTTGTGTTTCATTAGTATGGGCACCCCAAACCCAGCGGCATTTTGGAAGTTCGTCACAATGTTCTGGGCTATATTCCTAATACAGTTGAATTCCGGCCAAGGGTCACCGCTAGCACCCTGTTGATGCTGCGAACTAGTTTGCGCTTCAATCAGTTTAATCAGTCAAATAGCTTCTTTTCGATAACATACGGGAAGTTCAATATGAACTTCCCAGCGCTTTGTTTCTCAAGCTGATGACGTCATGAAAGCCTTGAACGACCTTGACGTTTCAAAGGGCCTCTGGTATAGATGTAAAATTCCTCCTTCTCGCGTTTTGCTCACGCCTTTGCTTTTCCGATATGCATATTTAACTGTTCGTTAAGAGAGAGAAAGTTCTGGAATTTGGAAGGCTGTGTCAATTGTGCCAATCCATAAAGTAGGAAATGGAACCTTTGTTGAAAACTATCGTGGAATATCGCTTCTCTGTTGCATCAGCAAGGTCTTTGAAACGTTGAAATTCACTACTTCAGGAGTACCTCAAGGAAGTGTGCTCGGCCCAATGCTCTTTGTTCTTTTCGTTAATGATCTGTGCCCTCGTATTTCATCGTTCAAGCAAATGTTTGCCTGAACCTGAAACCTGAAGATTTTTATAGTCATTATGTCTGCAATTGACTGTCTTGTCCTTCAAAACGATATTAACGAACTACTGTTGCTGTGTAACCATAACGGTATGAGGGTCAACATAGCCAAATGATGGTCGTACAGAGACCATCACGCATCAATACACAGTTGGTGCGGTTCCACTAGAGCGAGTCACATCTATTTGCGATCTAGGTGTTACAATTGACTCCAAGTTAAAATTTAACAAACACGTCGCGCTGGTTACGGCTAAAGCCTCCATGGTTCTTGGATTCATTCGACGTCACACTTGGAACTTCACAGATATCTACGCACAAAAGACATTATTCTGTACCTTAGTCCGTAGTATACTGGAATACGCGGCCGCTGTCTGGTCACCATATCACGCATCACTGATTATCAGAGTCGAACGAACTCAAAAGCTCTTCATCAGATTCGCTCTACGGAATCTTCCATGGAGCGACCCGTTCAATCTGCCCGACTATACCGCACCATGTATGCTGATTGAATTTCAAACCTTGCGGGCCAGGCGCACAATCATTCAGCAACTGGTTGTCTACGATCTATTACGCGGAAATATAGACTTTCCGGAACTCTTACGCGATGTTCCCCTACACGTCCCACCCCGACAATTGAGAAGCGCACAACTAGTCGCTGTACCTGCTCACAGGACCAGTTACGGTTTCAACAATCCACTAGACGCCTGCATGCGAGCCTTCAACGATACCAATGAACATTTCGACTTTAACATTAGCAAAAACGTTTTTAAAAATAGGATTAAGAATAGTAGGTAGAGTAGTCTGTACGATTTTAAGTCGAAGACGAAGAACAATAAAATAAAAAATTTTATGTTTGATTATTTGTATTTCATTTGTATGAGAGACCTCCCCCCTCCCCAGAGAGGGGATGTCTCTCTCGCTGTAGGGTGGATTTCTTTCCTTCGTTCGACAACACCCACCAGGTATAGTTGGATCCGTTTGTTTAATTCTCGCGTGAGTCAAGAAAAATACTTCTGCTTCTGTTGTAGAACCGTCCTTTTCTACTGAAAGGAGGTCTCTGACACTAACGCAGATACAGTCACCGTCAACAGCAACCCGCCAAGCCAAATCCGGTTTTCTTTGATTAGTTCTCGAGTTATGCAGAAACTTGTGTTTCATTAGTATGGGAGCCCCCCCCCCCCCCCCCCTTCCAGGCGGGGGAGGAGTCTCGAACCATCATAAGAACCTTTTCCGGTCCCAAAAACCCCTGCAAACAAAATTCACATAATTGGTTTAAATTTGTGTTTTATTTGTATGAGACCCCTCCCCCCCCCTAGAACATCCACAGTCCAAAGTGACACGAACGAAGCTGGACCACGAATTATAACCAAAAGCAGAACAATAGGGACACCTGTGAAATTGCGCCAACAATGCCAGGTGTACTATCAACGTCATCTTCGATCCATGTCAAGGATAACTCGATCAAAACAAAAAAATACCATACATAATGTATTGAAAATCTACCATTTTCTAAGTTTTCATGTTTTCCCATAAATTTGTCAAACTTTTTCTTTTTATAAATGTTCCTTTAGCACAGCCGAACAGAAAAAAAAAACCCGAATTAATCCACCGATGGGGAGACTGAACCCTTCTTACACTTCACCAGAATTACGAAGTCAAATGTGGCCAATATGGTACTTTAAAAATTTATGAAATATTTACATGGATACATATTTTCATCAGAAATTCCAGGAAAATCCAGGAATATTCGATGTGTCATATATTCAGTTATAAAATGAACTATTTGTCAATCCTGAACGTATTGTTCATCGATGTTATTAAAATATTGCCATTAATAGTCTTTAACGACCTGTTAATGTTAGTTATATAAAGGGGAAATTACATTAATGTTAGAAATTCCAGATAATCAGTACATAGAATGAATTATTAGACAATCCTGAACGTCAATTTTGATTATCGATATGCATTCATGATGCTTAATGAGTACATATTCGTTGAAAATTGTGTAGTTATAGTAAATGGAGACTTTGTGTAATTTTCGAGTATAATCGTTGCAGTTCAAAACCAGACCACTCGAGCCAATCGATCCTACTCTAATTCTATAGAGTCACATAGTGTGGCTAGTCCGCTGTATGTGCTATACGACGCAGCAGATGCAGAACAATAGAATACAAGCGGCATCGATTGGGGTGAGTGGTTTTGAACTGCAACGAGTATATTTGCATCTCACAATTATGTGCTCTCAGGTATTGTGTTGGTCATATCTCCACGAAGGATTATCCAATCATAATGAAATTTTGACCAGTTATTTGAGGATTCTATAAATTTGGTTTGGCCCTAACAAAACTAAAATCGGTATACAAATAGCTCAGTATATAATCGGAGACTAAATTGTTTGATTACTTTAATAATAGGCTGTCAAGTACTGTTTCGTTCATATCGTCGTAACGAAATGTCCGAATAAAAAAAAATCAATAGCGTTCTATGAGAATGATGTAGCTTTCATTTGCCGTCAACAGAACTGAAATCGGTTCACAAATGGCTGAGAAACCGATGTGACATTATTTGTAACACACACACACACACACACACACACACACACACACACACACACACACACACACACACACACACACACACACACACACACACACACACACACACACACACACACACACACACACACACACACACACACACACACACACACACACACACACACACACACAGACAGACAGACACACACACACACACACACACACACACACACACACACACCCACACACACACACACACACACACACACACACACACACACACACACCACACACACATACATACACACAGACATACACACAGACATGTGCTCAGTTCGTTGAGCTGAGTCGAATGGTATACGACACTCGGCCCTCTGGGCCTCGGATAAAAAGTCGAGTTTTCAAGCGATCTTAATACCCTTCTTTTGGTGTAAGAAGGGTAAAAAGGCAACTTAAATTGGACGATCCGTTCTCGAGTTATGAGTGGTCTTACGTATGCCACTCTCTTTTTTTATATATAATATAAGATAGATTTTAAGGCATCGATTCTGCAAGATATGGAGTTTCCTTAATTTTAACTTACTAGCTCTCCCCCATGAAACGATTTAATAGTTCAAATAAGAATAGATATGGGCAAAGGAGAAACAAACCTTAGCTTTTCGTGGGAGAAAATTACTAACCCGTCTTAAAATTCCACACATAGAGGAAGCTTTACTTGCAACCTTATTTATGTGATAGTCCCACGGTAAGGTAGAATCCAGATATATACCAAGATATTTAAAGTAGTCAACTTTCGCAATTATGTCAGCGTTCATAGCAAAAATGAAATTTTGTGGAAGAACTTTTCTTAGTGATCGAAAGATCATATACTTGGTCTTTTTCAAATTGAATGAGAGGAGATTAACTAAGAATTATTCTTGTAGTAATCGTAAATCCCCTTTTATATTTGAGATACTTTCATGCAAGTCAACTTGCGGGTTAAATAGAGCCGTATCGTCAGCAAATAACCTTGGTGTTCTGGCAAGCCTTATATTACTTATATCATTGATGTAGATAAAAAAAAGTAAAGGGCCAATGTTACTTTCCTGTGGAACTCCAGTATTAATTTGTCATTTCGAGCTTGTTACCCCGTCGTAAGAGACAAATTTATTTCTGTTGCTCAAATAGCAACGGAAAATGCTATTAGCAATGCCCCTGATACCATATTGTTCTAATGTTCAAACTGGTCCAATGCCTTTACATTCAGTATAAAATCAAGAAAACGCAGACCGTGATGTCAACCAAGAACGTTCAACCAGCATGCCACCGATCATCAACTCCATTCAACATTGAGGTTATCACGGGACGCATTCTAACAGGCCCTATGGGCAGCCTTTCGGAGTAGTCGAGCCATCTGTCATCAGTTCCAGTCATTCAGGTTCCGCTTGACGATAGCCCAATATTTCTCAGTAGGGTGCGAAACACTAGCTTGTTGAGAGGGTTCTTGTCCATGGGAACTCTTTGCACATTGTTGGTGGCATTACACCCCATTGTCTATTTTCCGTAATGGCGGGATGCTAAACCAAGCACAAGCAGAAGAAACAAATCGTGTTGCTTCAGGAAAGACAGTAAACATTTTGCCAGATACACGTTTACGTGAATTTTTTGGTTTACGGTCTCGGTTGCAGTGACATTTTTTTTTGACGCAACAGGTACAGATTATTCACTCAAGCTGATATTTCTTGGTGAAATTCAACAGTTAACGGGTGTTCAATAAAAAAAAGTCATGTAGTAAAAAACGAAAATTCAACGAATTCAGTATTTTTTATTAAAAACGTAATGTTTATTCTTAAAAAAAAACGTCAATGAATATTGGAGAAGGGGCCCTGGTCAGCCGTACGACGCAACTTATTCGCGGTGCTCTCACAAGAGCGCTGGACGGCACTGACGTCCATCTTCCGGATCCTCGTTGTCAACTGCTTCGTATCCTTGGCCCGCCGATTATTTTTGTACACTAGAGCACTGAGGCAGCCGAAAAAACCTCAATGGGACGGCACTGGGGCAAGTTGGTCGGGTTCCTTTCTTTCGGCACGTACGGTATCTTTTTCTGCTCAAGATACTCCAGCGTCTTCTTGGCGTAATGAGAAGATGCCTTTGCCGGCCAGAAGATGTACTTCCCATCCGCATTATGCTTCTTTAAGAACGGCAGAAAAATTTTCTCAAGACACCCCTCCTGGCACACTTGATGATTGATGGCCAGACCGCTCGGCTTGAACCACGGCTTTGACATCCCTCTGTCCGATATGGTGATGTACAGCATAACTTGTTTTTCAAATCTATGCTTAATATTATATTTTACTTCGGGGGGTGTGGCCAACTTGTCGCTGAAATAGTAGCTGTCATTTCCTGGAATGTGGGTCTTCGAGAGCGGAAAGTAACTTTCGTCGTGCAGCACGAACGACGTCCCGCGGTAGTTCTTCGTCATTCACCGGAACTGCGACTTCACGGTCGCTATCTGCTCGTCCGTGTACTCGGGAACCGAGTCTTCTTCCGACCGATGATGTCCTCCATCTTGAGGGTTCGGTGAATCAAGGTACGGGAGCAGTGATATTTTCGGCCGGCGTCACGCAAACTCGTTCCAGCCTTTTCAACGCTTCCTTCTTCTTTTTCGTCATTATCTTCGCCGGACGGCCGCTACCGGCCTTCCGCACCACGTTCAGAGAATCCAGGATCCGGTAAACTGTACTCATGGGCACGTTTTCGTCTCGAAAGTGGTCTACCGTAGACTTTTTTCCACGATGACCATGCGTTTCGTAAAACCATACAACACACTCGCGGAGTGCTTGCTGTTTCGACGCCATCTTCGATTGAACTAACAGCATCCGAGCGAAAAGAAACATGTCACCCATTTCCAGGACGTTCAGAGAGCAATTCTCTTGTAGAGAGAAATATTTATGCTCTTGACTTTAATTACAGAAAGGTATTGAAATCATTCTCATTTTTTATTGAACACCCGTTATATTGCTCTTTAGAACGTTCAACTTGCTTGTTGAAGATATCAGTTCCAGTAGTAAAATAGTATGTAGAATGTAATTGTACAAATTGAAAGTTAACGAAAAACAAAGAGCCTGCGTTGAGCATCGGCTGTGAACGGTTGTTTTCTATTGTTTCGGTTACCTATTGTTCAGTTACATTCGAAATAAAATGCGTCATGCGTGTTTTACTACCGATTAAGGGCGTCCAGATTATTGCAGATGCAGACCTTGGACCATTCAGAATAAATTGACTTTGAGATTGAACAGAATGTCCTTGTCGTTTTAAACCATTTCTGTTGCTCTGATGCACTACGGCCTTATAACATTCGTTCAATTTTTACATGAATTAAGATGGTTGCATTTTGAAATATGCGGAAGAAAAAATATCTTAGCAACCACCGCCGCAACCTCCAATAACCACACCAGATGCGGTCGTTGTCAGTCTTGCTCTTCAGTCATCGTCGTCGTCGTTGCAGCTGTTGCTTCGCTTCCGTGACACTGGCTGGATTGGCGGAAATTAAAATTTCTACCACGCGGGATCAACTTTTCCACCCTCGACTGCCTTCAAGCGGCAGCGGCGGGCGACCATTTTTCGATTAATTACCACTGAGTGATAATTGGAAATTTTACGGCTTAATTACGAACCAGAAGATGCGGTTTCAGGTTATTATTTTTTGCCGGTTTCTGGTTCCGGACGGATGGGAGCTGTATGGCGACGATCTTGGGAAAGTGTCATAATACTTGGGCAGAGCGAAAATCTCCGATGAAGAGTGACAAACGTTCTGTCGGTGCCGTCGGGGGGCCTTGAGCAAACCCGACTTAAAATGTTTTGGCTTTCATATTCTGGAACTGTTTTTCCATTTTCATCGATGAGCAATTTTTGACGGACAATGTTGCGATTTTTACTCGGGCTGCAGGCCAAGACACGCGTAATTGGAGCGTGATGGAAATAAATCATATGATAATCCCTTAAAATAGATGATACCGCAGATTGTTTCCTTTTCGTTCCAAAGAGCAGCCTTCAGTTTGGACAATTTTCGGATCCTTCGCTTGGTATTTTTCCGGCGTCCGGCCTCGTCTAGTGGTCCCCGCTGGGTAAACAGCATTATGTTTTCAATTATGCGGACTCTGGGCTTGTCCCGACCGGGTGGATTTCGGCTACATTGGTCCTAATTTGGCACCACCACTGAATCGGATTGAATAATGTGCGTTCTAGAGATTTTCTGGCTGAAGTATGTAACGCATATTCGTTGTGTTCCGATCGGCGGTGGTTCATCTCCGTAGCAGCTTGCATTCATGCGGTCAAGGCGGAGACGGCGGTTATGACGGGGAAGACGACGTTGTTCGTCATTGCTAGATCCGCTGTTCAGTATTCTGCTCACGTTCCGCTTGCATGTTGTATCGTATCGCGGCGTGGTTTTGGATGCGAGTGCTAATGATTCAGGGATGACGTCTTGTTCTGGAAAGCAAATTCTGCTTGAGTGATCGCTTGGAATCTCTGGGATAAGACTATGTTCGTGCATTGTGGTTCTCTAACAGTCTTTCTTTTCACTGTAAGCCTTTCGTCCATACGTGAACTACATGACCTAGTTACTGGAATGGGTTCACGTTCTATCACCAATTTGGCGAGCGAGACCAATCAAAGTCCGGGAGTCCACCCTGCGAATCCGTAATGTTCCTCTATGGAAAGAGCAATAAAAAAAGCCACTTCAGTTCCAGTTCTACGATATAACGAACTGCTCTGCGAAGTCATAGTGAAAGTTCGGCTTCGTCGGTTGGTCGAGTAGTGTACACAGATCAGACTGAACCGACGTCAGTGGGCACTCGTCATCGTCACTGCCGGAAAGTGACTTTGAGAGTGTTGCTCCGTGGAACGTGATGGTGAAAATTAAAAGGCGCCGGTGACGACGATGACAACGACGACGACAACAACAACAACAACACGTGAATGCGTGATGTTTTGCGAGCTTTCGGACGAAGTTTTTTTTTCCGCAGGATAGTTTAATTGGATGACTCCAGTGTTGATTTGTACGATTCATCAATTTCAGGCTTCAAGCCCCAGGGGAGTTGTCTAACGAATTTATATTAAAGCGATGGGTATTTTGAGATGTAGAGATCATTATACAATTGAAACGAGGCTTGTCGTTTTGTTAAGCGCTTATTTTAATCTTGTGTGCTATCTAACAGACGATTAACGATGCTTTGAAGCTGATTTTATTGAACGCACCTTCAAAGATTGAAAGTAAAGCTCAATTCACTTAATATCTGAACGCATGAAACCAGCTCTATCTTGGGATTGTTTTGATGTCAAAATAGTTTAACAGTCAAAATGAAGTATTTTTAGTGTACTTTTTGGAAAAAATATCAACATTGTAAATAACTGTTGTCTGTATATAACCGAATTTTTGACAGCAAGCCGCTTCTATCATTGCTGACCGAAGGGCTAATGCTCTTGAGATAGGAACATATGGAAGCTTAAAATAATACTCAAATCTTCAATTTTATCATGAAAGCCTAAAATTCGCCTTTTCAATGGATGTCGAAAAGTGCATGTAATGTTGATAAAATTGCTCCTTATCTTTCGTGTGCAACCTTAACTACTCCGGGCTTGTTTTTGTTTATTATTATTCGCCAAGCAGGTTATTTTTCAACATAAAAGCTGTCGATTTACATAAATTTATTAATTTCAATTATTTCCCATAATGTCACTATTTCCATAGTATGTTTGTTTATCTTTTGAGGTAGCGTGGCCACCAGTTTTGCGTCGAATAAATAATGAATAAATAAATGAATCTTATTTTTATATTAGGGTGCCAATCGAATGTATGGGAAAAAATTGGCCATCGAGTTTCAAAAATGGGTAGTGCTCAAAAGTTTTGTCTACTTGAAAAAAAATCCCCATGCTAAATTTAAACTCAATCAGACTTCGTTAAGTAGACCCCCAAAGCGGATTTTGCATGGGTCAAAAAAGTCCAACTTTGATCGCTTTGAAGGTCGACTTAACGAAATCGGATTGAGCTCAAATTTAGCATGGGGACTTTTTTTGAGGAGGCAAAACTTTTGAGCACAACCCTTCTTTGAAATTCGCAAAGTCGATTTTGATTGGCATCCTTATCTTCATTCATTAGAGTTATATAGCTGATTTGATGCGGTTTATAGATTAAGTAGGTAATATTATGATAGTAAGTTACAATGACGCAGAAGAGGAAATATATATAAGAAGCTATTTATAATAAATTTAGTAAAAATGTAAAATAAAATATTCGTGAAATAAACCAAGGGAGGCAAGTACACGCTTGTTAACTGACTATTATTGACTGACCGTCGCAAAAAAAAACAAATTTTTTGTCTATGTTGTGAGTTTGATTTATGTTGGTTTCTGCTCCAGATTCTGGAAATTTAGCCAAGTTTAACGTGTTTTATAAACCTAACCGAATAATAAAACATTTGACCTAAGATTCCGTACCGCGTCCAACACCAAATGCCCGTGCTGGTTCAAATAGTTTAAGTAAGATGCTAGTAAGACTGTTTTAATGATATTTGGATGCAATGCTCATTGTTGATAATTGTTGATTAAATAACTTTCATCTTTTGAAAGACTTACTACCAAAACCGTTTGCAGCATTTCAGCAAACAGGGGTTGAAAAAAATAACTGGATCAAATTTTCTTTAAAAATTTTGAAATTTTTAATTTTTAATCTCACGCTTGGGATCTAAGGATTGTATCGAAAATAAACTGACAACGCTTATGATGCGCTCACACATACACGCATAAGACTATCAGCCTGAGCTTACTCGCATTCGACGCGTTCTTCTGTCAACAAATTGATCAGCTCCTGAACTATCGGTAAATGGTGAGTTTTCGACATCCCGCGAATCGAAAAGAGTGTTAAAATTCAAGTGGCTTCGTGAGAAGGATGTGTCGATGAACAAAATTCCGATTTTGTTTTTAGAATTCATAACGACAGCGTAAAATCTATCATCAATAAGTTTGGGGAACACTAATCGTTCGATAAGCTGCCCAGAAGAGGAAGAAGGTCCAGATGACTCAAAATTGGATCGGAAAGAAGTCAACCTCGTCCTTTGGAACAGATCGATGTCGATTTGTGATTTGGAGAAAAAAAGGTGATATATTCGTCGGAATCAAGAATCAAGAAGCGCAACCTCCTGAAGATTTTTAAGAAGCAGAGCAAAACAAAGTCCTGAGCAAAAATCTAGGGTGAAAACCAGAGCAAAGAAGTTATACAGCCGACTTTTGCAACGACCGTCTGCCTGTGTTTTGATCGATGATGGAACATAGATGATAGAGGACTCCAGAACGCTTTCAGGACCGCATTTTTACACCAAGATCATCGGCAAAGATGTGAGCATCTCCGAAAAATCGTTTGAGGTGGAAAAATTTGGCCAGAAGGTTCTCATATGGCAGGAAATTTTATCCTGCGGCTCCAAGTCGTTCACCATTCTGAGTTTTTGTAGCAGGATGCGTGCATTATACAAGCAGCGCAATGTTCCTCTATTGTTTTGGCCTGATTTAGCGTCAGCCCATTACGAAAAAACTACAGTACAATTGATGTGAGAAAATGGAATCAAATGGTATACTCCCCCTTGCCTACCCTGCATCGGGTAGCTTGGTAAAAGATTATGCGCCCGATCGTATACTACCTTCAAATGCCCTCCGCTCGTTTTCAACTTGTATCTTTCAATTTTCAAAGCCTGCCGTTACGCTAAACGGAGCTATCAACACTTTCTCTTCATTTCTCTTAGTTCTAGCAATAAATTACTGTCCACTCCTAGAGCCTCTCATGTTGATGGGAAATTATTTGCTTCTTATAAATTTCTTCGTTTATTTTGTGTTTCTTTTCTATTTATATATTGTTTGTTATGTAGATTACATGTTCTTGCTCAATCGCATCGCTTCGCAGTTCAACCATTCATAAACAACGAACTAGAGCACGATAGGGTTGGTTTTCCGTGTTTGTTCCTGTCATTTAGTGCAAGAATACGGGATACGATAAACAAAATGGAACAAGGAAATTAATATGGAACAAAAGGATACGACTAACGTGAAAACTCTTACTAATATAAACTGCCTGTCTAGTCTTTTCTACTGCTTAGAATAGTGTTTTCTAAGGGAGCCCTACTTGTCCTATTTATTTTATGAATGTTTGACATCGTCAGTCTTAAGTTGCACTTTTCTGTGGCTGATTAGCATGATCAAACATGCCTCATTTTCGACAATGGTGCAATTAGCAAAATACCAGGTTATTCATCCCATACAATTAAACAACAAATAGCATCATAAACTATCACAAAAATTACACTTTGCTTTTAGTCATTTCCTTTAGATTGAAAACGAGACGTCTAAAATTGAATTGCGGTATGTCGCGCCAGTATCATACCTGATGTTAGTGCCTTGATATAAACGTCCTACGACGTGGCAGCGAATTACGCTTTCACTACCGGTTCAAATGCTTTCACTACCGATCATATGTATGGCCGCACATGCAGGTCTTTTTTTTTTAGACGGGATGGAAAATCTGCAACCAGACACCTGAAGAACTCAGGGTGTGGGGATGAGGGTGCCAACGACCCACTAAAAACCCACCCGTGCCTTAAGCCCTGGACCCTCCTCGGGACCACCTTTCGGTATTACTTCGGGGAGGGGCTATTGTGCTTGTTAAGCACCCACTATGTCTAACTACTTAGGGCTTTAGTAGTTAGGTGGTCCCTGTGACCTGCCTTTGGTCGTTTCGCCATTTTTGTTGGAGATCGAGGACGATCTGGGAGGCTGCTACGCATACCGCGTCCCAGACGTCCCGGTCCTGACACATCCTCTGGACCAAGTTATCCGGAGTCGTGTCGTGACCGCTTACGGCAATCATGCCGGATCTCGCGCCGTCAAAGCGAGGACATGCGAAGAACACATGTTCCGCAGTTTCCTCGACTCCCGCGCACTCGGTGCATGCGGAGGACTTTGCATGCCCATATTTGTGCAGGTATTGTCTGAAACAGCCGTGGCCAGACAATATCTGCGTTAAGTGGAAGTTCACTTCACCGTGTCGCCTACCGACCCACCCGCTTAATTCCGAGATTAGTCGGTGGGTCCACCGACCTTTGGTGGAGTTGTTCCATTTCCTTTGCCACTTAACCATGGATGCGACTCTAGTGGTCTTCCGAATACCTCTTGTTCTACGTTGCTCGAAGCACTCTACGTCCTCTTTTATGACAATGCCTATTGGCATCATCCCCGCTAGGACGCAGACCGCGTCGCGTGATACCGTTCGGTATGCACTCACCACTCTTAGGCACATAAGCCTGTGTGTACTCTCGAGCTTACTTGCGTAGCTCTTGGTAATCAAGGCAGTGATCCATGCCGGCCCGCCGTACCTAAGTATGGACAGGGCGACGCTGGCCAGGAGTTTACGGCAGCTGTGGTCCAAACCACTTGATGGAAACAGTTCAAATTTGTGTTCACATTATTTCCTAGATATTTTAAGGCTGTGGTGAAATTTTTATTATGCTACTTAAATTTTTCACAAACGTACGTATTTTTGAAATTGGTTTGTCCAAAACCGACTTTTTGACATATGTTATCAAAACTTCAAATTTATAAATTTTATTAACATGAAATTTTGGTCACATTAGACCAGTACATTATTTATAGTTCTGTTAAAAATTCAGCCAAAAATATTGATAATTGACAAAGCTACAGAAGGTAGAATATGACGGTTTATGGAAGCAAAATTTTGCTCGGCTTTTTTTTTGCTACTGAGTGTACGCTCATATGCAGGTCTATAGCATAGGATAAGCCCTCCCGCCATCGACTAGGTGAAAATGTTGACCTATGGAGGGATTATAAAATGTGCATTTTGTGTTGATATTTATAGCCTCAACCTACAATGATCAAATTTCACGACACTAACACGAAATCATCAGCATCTCAGTTCACTGCAGTCAATAAGAATCTCGATAATCACGTGTGATATGGAGAGCCATGCAAACAATACTCACATTGTGACTGTCGTTGCTTGCAATCAGAACAGTGAGGCTTGCGTTCAAAAGAACCACCTCAAAGTAGTATTTATTTCCATGTACGGTTATGACAAAAGCCGGAACGATAGAAAAAAAAAACAATAACAAAGTCTTTGCAGTTCAAATAAGTTATTCAATATAATTCCGTTCTGGCATTGATTAAATGGCGAACTATTCTTAGAATACCTTGCATCATATTTCATCAACTTGAGCGGCCAATTGATACCACCATCATCTCTGCAGCATTCCGAGTCACTTCTCAGCTTTTTTTTTTCAGATTCTGCTTAACAATTGCCGAATATTTCTCGAATGGACAAAATCGCGGCCCTTCTGGTGGGTTGAGGTCCTTTGGCATGAAATCCACCCTGTTGTCGCGGTATTACTGAAGTGTTTTAGTGACAGCTATTCAAATCCGGCCAAAACTTTATAGAGGCCTTCAGGGCTGTTTTGAATGGAAGAGTGCGTTGTTTCAGGCATTGTTGTGGAGCTTTAAGTCATAGATTCATTTGTTACGAAAACTTGAGTTTCTTGTCCGCAACTGCAAAAAAGGATTTTCCTAGCGAACATATTGCCCTCTTCATTTTTTCCCCGGAAAGCTGCTTAAATTCCATCTTTACTGACGTTTCGTCGTCCATCAGTATGTATCTTGGGTATCCTGTGAGAAGTTTTCTATAATACTTCCGAGCACGTGCATCGGCCATTCGGTTCTGTATCAGTGTACGGTTAGGATTTTTGCTGGCACGATAAGAACGATAGCATTTGCAAAGACGGATCCTCTGGACGGTGGTTTTGTTAGAATTGTATTTTATGGCAATGTGGTTATGCGATACTTCTAGGTTCACTATAATTATTCTCATTACCTTCCAGTGCAGTGCCACTGGGACACTTACTGTAAATTGCGCTTACAATCTGAACAAAAGCTTCCGCTCACGAAAACGTTTAAGGGTTCTGCTCCCGGTAGATTTAGTCAAATTCAGTGATTTCGAAATTTTTCAACGTGGGTATTCAAAACTTATTTCCTTCTTTTGTTTTCCATCTGTCCCATTTTTTTTTAATTTTATTGAATCGTAAAAAGCTTGTACCTCTGAAAGTAGAGAACTTTAAAAGCAACCCTCTGTCCAAACTTTCACGAACCGACTGACTAGGAGGGCTGTCAAAAATGAGCAGTGCCTCCAGATGTTACGTGAATCGAATTTTAGTTACACCATAAAAGCAACTTCCGTTCTCAATTCCCTGCTTCACTCGAGTTTGGTTGAACACAATCTTCACACAAAAGCCCGCTCGAAAGATGCATTTGATTGGAACTAAAATTTCCTGAATGACCGCCACTCCTGCTAGCAGTGACTAGGTATCCATCGGAAAGCTGTACCATACCACAACTGCATTGAAGTCCACCTATTCGCGCTCATTGTCGTAATTGAACTTGTTTCCCGACCGTTACCACAAGCCACGGTTTGCCTTTGACACACATCCTGCCGAAATCGAGTCGCTATTCGGTGCACAGTTGCACAACACGCTCCTGAGTGTAATATCAAAACCACCGAGTGATGGTACATATACTGGTACCTGGCAATCCGGAAGCCAGGAATGGCTTGGCTCGCCATCACCGATCGGTGTAACAAAACAACCGCCGGTCCGATAACGCAAAATTTCCCATATAAATTTTCAATCAATTTCCTATATTGGCCATCGAACAAAGCTTGGCGCTTTTCATATAACGCCGACGACGTTGGCTGACGCCGGCAGCGCTGCGCCGATATTACACGCCATTTCGCCTAACAACAACAGCTCCTAACCGGACGCTCCGATAGTTGAAACTCACAAAAACACCAGCCTGATTGAGTTACTCCAGTGCTTCCATCAGCAGCCGAATCCCGCGTTTGTTGCAAGCCGATAAATTCCAGCAGAGGCTCAGTGGTCGGTCTTCAATCGAAATTTATTGAACATGTTACTGGTTTCATCCATCTCAACGACGACAGGAGTATGGTGATCCTGATAGGCACAGAAAAAAACAAAAAAAAAAGGAACCAGACAGGACACAAAAAAGGATTGTTCGCGTAAAACATGCACTTTCGGATCCATCAAGCTGAACATGCAGATTATTGGCACCGGATTCGATCGGCCCCGGAGCAGCTGTCAATTTCGCAACGGTTCAGCCGGGCAGCGACCGTTCGACGATGGATGTAATTATCGGTGTAAGCACTTTGTCCCACCATTTCGAGGGGGTTGGGAATTGGTTTGTGAATGGAAACAAGTGTCCCTCCCTTTGCAGCACTCAGAGAAAATATGGTTGGGTTCCCATGCGTGTTAAGCTGCATCTAATTTCTCTTGAAGTAGTTGCAGTAATCAATAGTTTAACAAATTGACATGTTTTATGGTGCAAAAATGCAGAAATTGAACATACTTTTTAAACAGTGCAGCATTCTACTATGATGCATGGAGGCTCCCCTTTTAATTATGTGGGGTGGACAATTGATATTCATAAAATCATGTTACCAGACCCAATTACTCATCTGCATCCAACAGTTCCTATCGGGTCTCTAATTAATTGATCATGGACATTTAAAAACTGGTGAACGGTGGTGATTTCCGGGGTTGACGTTGGGTCTATGAACGTTTGCTCTAATATGGAATTCTCGGCATAACGATTACTGTGTGCGGCGCTCCATGAAAACATATACAATGATAATTATAGAACTATCTAACTTGTATAACGTGTAAGTTCATTTAGATTGTTTAGAAGTGAAGAGGTGAACATGGGCGAGTCGTCCTTTGATTATCCGGTGAAGACGTTACTACAGTAAATATGTTCAATTAATTATTGAGGAAGCGTATCTAGAAAAACGATTCCCCTACACAGAAAAAAAGCGTTTCCAAAAATGAAAATGGATCGTGAACTATTTCACGTTTTCAGTTCGTGGTGTGTTTTTGCTTGATCTCGAATTCATGCCTGCAGTTTACGGATCTGGGCAAGGATTTTTATCCGTGTAGCAGCAGCAATAGTTTTGGAAATTTGCAGAAGAAGGAGAAAATTCACCGATGTAGATGATATCTACAAATATAAATAATCAGTGAACTTATATATTCTAAATCATCCATCATCCATCTACATGTTTTAATCACACTCATTTTGATCGTATTCAACTTTCCAAACAATTACATTTTTATTTAAATTTCACCTCTATCACACCGCAAATCTAATCAGCAAATTTCCTTTCCCCCCTTCCTTTCATTTCAGAATCCAACCCGGTGGCGGCTGGTGTTTTCGTGAATTCCGACGTGCTCGCGTATTTAAGTGTATTTCGAGTTCCATACGAACCACCCGCTCTCGGTCAGATCCCGGCAGCACCGTGGCTGCTGCACACCGACCTAGGACATCGATCGCATCGTCGGGGGTCGAGCGTCCAGTCGTCCGACGACTTTAATGTGGGAAATGTTGGATCCGGATCTAGAGTGTGGCAACGAATGTGGTGGCCCGGGACCACCTCCGGAGTTTCGAATTCCTCCACCGCCGCGGCCTCCTTTTCTGGCCGAACTGAGTAACTGCAACGAGGACGGTGCCGGTGGTGGTGGTGGTGGTGCAGTGGCAGCCATGCTCGGACCGGGTGGTTCGACGGGCAGCTCCTTCTCCACCGATGGGGACATCTGCGAAGCGATACCGGTAAGTCCAACCAACGACGCGCTCACTTTTGCTAATTAAAACTTCGGCTAGGTGCAAACTTTTCAATTATTCCCGGCGAACAAATTGTGCTCCGGGCCGGAGCCGTATGTCGTCAAAGCGGTTTCAAATAGTTTTGTCAGCGTGTGTCGTGCCATTCTAACGTTTGTGACCGACGACGAAAATGCACACGGTCAACTTTTTGTCGCTTTTAGATGGGATAAAAACTAACCCCGCAATTGTGGGATGGCATAGTTTTTTTTTTATAGCGAGAGCTGTTTTTTTTTTTTGACATTGGGATTGTTTCATGGAATTTATTTTTAATTCTACTAAAGATACTGTTCATTTTGGCTACCCCTTGGCTTGATTTTTTACCGTAACGTGGTGGGTAGGAGGAATCTCGTTCTTTACATACGGTCATATTTATGTCAAAGCATTGACGTTGGGTTTTATACTGGCGGAAAATCATTGCAAATAATTTGAATTATTTGCAATGATTTTCCGCCATTACGTCAATTAAAATTCATGTTACACAGTGAAACAAGTTCAAAACACGTATCAGTGCACAGTGCACGTATGCGTGAACGGCATTCATTGCTGTTTCTTTGGAAAAAGTATTAAAAAAATAACATTAAATACCAATTTGAATGTAAGTGGACTTATAACTAATTTACCCCGTTTGATTTCAGATCTGTGGTAAATATTTGGATGACTGCTCGGGATTTCCATTGCATTGCATTTCAATTATGATGCAATATTCTTGTGAGACATAGATGAAATATATTTGGGGTGATGGGGGTTGAGGTGATTAGGCCGAACGCCATTAGGCCTAACGCCATTAGGCCGATTGCCAAAAGACCGATTGCTATTATGCCAAATGGATTATAAGACTGAATGGGTCATTAGGCCCAATCGGACACAAAGCCAGTTGAGTCATCGATAATTTACTTGTTTCTGTTTGCTTTGAATCACTTTCTAATTTTAAGGATGTTAAAAACTTCAACAAGTCATATTAGCGTGTTTAAAGATTCGAAATTTAAAAATAACTTTTTTTGATTGAAAGAAAAATGAATCTACCATGACAATTAATTGGTTTTTTGATTCCAAGATTACGAAAAAAAAAACTTAAATTCAATCTTAAAAAAACAAAACCATGTAAGCAAATTGATTTTTTTTTTATATCCAAAAAAAAACTGCTCATGATTCAAATTAGGAGAAATCTTCCAAGTTCGATTATTTCAGGTATTAAAGATAGGGGAATGTGCTCTAATGTGGGTTGATGGATCTAGAACTCACCCTATGCGTAAAACTCGAGGTAAATATGTTTTCACCTTTTTTATCCTTAAAATCATAAATTTACAGTAATATTGCCTTGTTGACATATCAATATGGGAAAAAATTTCGGACAGGTAAATTTTATCGATAGACCAAATTCTAGATCCATAGACCTACATTAGAGCACTTTCCCCAATCTAGTAAAATTATCTTATTGCCAGTTTTCAAATAAGAAAAAAAAACTTCTCACGATAGAAAGAAGGAAAAAATGTACCATAATAGTTCATTGCATCAAATTTCAAAAGCATTTAAAAATACAATGGTCTAACTTCAACTGTCAACAGATGACAAGTTTAAAACTAGTTTCAAACAGCTTTTAATCAAAAGAAAAATAAATCATCCATAAAAGTTTATTGGTTTTATGTCAAAAAAAAAAAAATATCAAAAAATTATAAACTTAATCAGAGCAGATTGAAAATATTGAGATTAAGAAGAGCTACATGGTTTAAAAAAGGAATAATCTTCCATGAAAGTACATAAGCGAGGATTTCATGAAATAGTAAGTTCAATCTTCTACGTTTCAAAACTTGTCCTTGTGACCCATTCGGCCTACTGACTCGTTCCATTTAAAGGCATTCGGCCTTATGGAGTTTTGCCTGCATAAAATTCGGCCTGTTTGCCCTACACCATTGTTGGAATATTTAACATACACAAAATAGTAGCCAGAAAGGAGAAGATCGGTGTGATAAGATGAACCATTAGAAACATTTGTTTGTTTTCTCTGTACTAATTTTATCGTAAATTTACATGACTTTTAGAAGACGTATGTGTCTTTAGTTAAACTTTTTTCAAAATATCATCGCAAAACCTTCCAGATGTATCTAAATAACGTCTCTAAAGGAGCTGTAGAAAATAAATAAAACCTGATAGAATAAATGCACAGTGAAAAAAACTCATGGTTTCATAAAATTAAAAATTAAACTAATTTTCTGATTTGGCAATCCCTCCAACGGAAGTTGTTTTTTGTTCGATTTGTCTGAATAATCTTGAACAAATAGAAGTTTTTTGAAATACAGATAAGGCACGGTTTAAAAAGTTTTTGAAAGATTGTTTTATGGATTTTCAAAACTGGTTATGAAAAGGCGCATTTCAGTTCTTGAATATAAATGTTCCTCTTCTTCTTTTAGCATTTCAAGCTTATTGCTTTCAAAATTAGCTTATTGCTTGCTCTCAACTTAGTGTTCTAAATGCAATTTCACAGTTATTAATTAAGAGCTTCCGATGCCATCTACCATTTTTGCATTAGTAAGATTCTGTGGCAAGTACATAGTTTCAGTCAAGAAATTTTCAGGGAGTCGAGTTATTTTCCTTAACGAAAAATTCCTAGACCAGACCGGGAATCGAACCCGGCCACCTCCAGCATGGTGTTGTTTTGTAGCTGCGCCTTCACCGACTGAGGTAAGGGAGGAGCTTAATGTTAAAAACATTAAAACTTGCATACATAATATTTCTCAGTTAAACTATTTTCGAGGTTATGTATTTTTTCATTCGTAATTACAATTTATTGTCCAAATTATCAAATCCTCCAACGTGCGTTTTTTTTTTTTTTTTTCTTTTTTTTTTGGGGAAGAAAAAAAAAAAATTTTTTTTTTTTTTTAAAGAAAATATAAAAATAATTAATTAAAAAAAAAAAAATTTTTTTTTGACGCGGCTGGGTAGCTCAGTGGTTACCCGTTCTGCTTACTGAGCAGATTGTCGGGAGTTCAATCCCAGGCCCGTCCCCTTCCTTGCCATTTTTCACTTGCCTCTTTCTATCACCACTAGATTTAAAATAAAAAGCAGTCTACTGCGCTTTCTTTCATTGATCGCATCACTTACCACAGTGCATCCATTATCTAAAAATAACCTGCCTCACTAACACAACTATCCTTCCCTTGGCAATTGTAGAGATGCAGTGGTGTTCACGGTCTCTAATAACAACGATTGTCAAACTAAATCATCCTTCCCCCTTCCCCAAAAGACCGTGAGGACGTGGCCGGCGCCGGTACTGATCTATAAATAGAATTAGTGAACTTGTACATTGAAGATGTAAAGCTTACTCCCAAGCTCCATCTATGTGGTTCTCTGTGCAATTCCACTAGTTCTGTCAGTAAGGGAGTAGCAACTACGAATTTGCACGGTCTTTTTAAAAAAAAAAAAAAAAAAAAAAAAAAAAAAATTATTTTGTTTATAGAAAAAGAAAAAAAAATAAAAAAAAAATAATAATTAATTGTTGTTGTGTGTGGGTAAATTTTGTGTATTTTTTAGATTTTTTGTTTTTTGTGTGTTTTGGGGGTGTTGGTGTTTTTATTTTGTTCGGGGGGGGGGGCGTGTATCTTTTTTTTTATTTTTTATAAATAAGTAAAAAAATAAATAAATAATAGGTGTTTATTGTTTTTGTTTGGGTGATGAAAAAAGTAAAAAATGAACTATAATGCCTCCACTGCTGTGTTGCCAACGGCAGCAGGGTAAATTTACCCTTCTCATTGGGAAAATGCTCCTTAAACTTTGGAAAAATGCTTCTTAGATGCGTTTACCCGGTATAATGCAATCGGAGGTAGTAACCTTCTGGATAGCGCTTGCCGGTTGTTTTGACGGGTCTTAAGTTTCTTCACAAAGTTGACCATGCTCCGCAATCTTCTAGGGAATTTTGACGGGTTTAAATTTCATTTTGAAGAGTCTTAATTTTGTTCTGACGACTCTTAAATTCAGAAACTTAAGACCCGCCAAAACTATACAATCTTGAAGAAACTGAAGACCCTTCAAAACACCCGACAAGCGCTAACCAGAAAGTTAATACCTCCGATTGCATTATACCGGGCAAACGCATCTAAGGAGCATTTTTCCAAAGTTTAAGGAGCATTTCCGCAACAAGAAGGGTGCATTTACCCTTTGCCGTTGCCAGCACACACAAAAAACGAAAAAAAGTTCAGCTTGATGCAGATTTGTTGTTTCAAATCTCTTGATTTTGAAGGCCAAATTTGCGAGGTAATCCTACGAATCCAAGCAGAAATGAAAGAAACATGTTGTATTAGTGGAGACTCAGAAAACGAAGAGAAATGAAAGTAAGGTACACGATCAAAAAGCACGAAGAAGTAGTTGGAATGAAAAGGAAGGCTAGAGAGTTTTTAACTAGATGGAAAAATAAATCAGAGCAATTACATACAATAATCCAGAAACATCATTCCTAAAAGTTTTTTTGAAACACGGAGATAACATTGAGCAGAAGGAACAACAAGAACAAAATTAGCCCAAATGAAGGCTAGTGAGTACAATTAAATGTTAAGACGTACATATTAAATAAATAAGTACCTAACTTGTTACACCATTGAGAAAATATGGATCATTCTCTCTGACATACTTTACTTACCGGTTGTATTCGAGATGCCTTCAGAGGTGCACTGGGCCAGCGTGAATCACTTCTTAGGCCGTTGGTTGTTTTTTTTTTGGGACAATATTTCAAGTGGGTTTTGGTTTTTTTTTTTTTCTAAGTTTCTTCTGGGCTTTTTTTTCCCCCTTTGGGGGTTTTTTTTCTCTTAAAGGTTTTTTATTTTTTTTTTGTTTTGAACAATCCATCTGATTGGGTCAAAAAAAGAGGATATTTTGGGGGGGGGGGGGCCCTCGCCCCCACCAACAACCTGCGGGTTGTGGGGGGGGGTTTTGGAAATAAATAAAAATAAAATTTTTTTTTTTTTGTTTTGTGGTGAATGAGAAATATATGCGTTTTGTTTTTTTGTTTTTTTTTTTGGTTTTTGTTTGTTCATTGAGTGATGTTCCCCCCCCCCTTTGATACTTGGTAAGTCTTCGAAAGTTCGCGTGTAGATTTGATTCTAAAGCTATGTCCATTTAGAATCCGGAATAATAAAATCATCTGTATCTGGTTAACGAATATACGTACAAATAAGTTTAATACATCAAAACAAAGGTAATTCACTGTACTTTAAGGAAAAATATCAAATCAAGTCATTTCTCTTCGTTCCTAATGAAAATTCGCACTTTCTTCTTTATTCCTCCCATCAAACGCTGCACACCTCCAGAGTCAACATCCTTGGCCCATTTGTTCCACATTTTGGTCATCTGAGTCGCGTCCCGAGCCGTTTTTCTACTTTTCTTAAGCTTCCGCTTCATTATCGCCCAAAATCTCTCGATGGACCGGAACTGCGGGATTTATGTTTTTATCGATGAAATCTACGTTATTATCGTGCTACCACTGGATGACTTCCCGGCTGTAGTGGCAACTCGCCAAATCTGGCCAAAACTTCACGGGACCTTTATGGGCTTTAATGAAAGATAGTACGCGGTTTTTGAGGCATTCTTCCTTGTACAGCTTCGAGTCCATCGTCTTATTCTTCACGAACACTTTGGTCTTTGTTCCGCAGCTGCATATCCCTTGCCAAATCATAAGTTTTTTTTTTTGGCAAATTTGTCCTTAAAAGCAAACTTAAGCTTAGCAGGAACATCTCCTCGTGCCGTCGCCAAGTAAAATTTTTGGCCAGGAAGCTGTCCGAAATCCATTTTGACGTAGGTTTCATCCTCGATGAGCACTGAGCAGACATCCTTAGTACTTCGTCAAAACCTGCTGGTACAATTTCCGAGCTCGAGTTTGGGTGACGAAACTTTGCTTCAACGTTCTGTTTTGTTGCTTGCTAACTCGATAAGAACGATATCCTGTTCGCAAACGAATTTTGCGAGGAAGCAGCGTATTTTTGTGCGATTTCACTATCTGATAGTCCAGGGTTTGCTCTAACGGTTCTCAACACCTTCTGGTTCAGCTTGCGGTCACATGTTCCACTACGACGCTTGCTTTAAGGCACTCGATTCACGCTTTTTTGCTCCCTGAAACGTTTGAGCACATCATACACGGTTGATTTGGTGATTTTCAACGTTTTTGCGATTTTTATTGCGGACCACGTTGGATTATCAACGTGGGTGTGCAGAATTCTTTCTCTCCTGTCGGCTTCCATCTAGAATAACTTTTGACTCACTGCCCGATACACCGTGAAATTTATACCACGGAAAGTGGTCTAGGTTAACAAAGCGCTGTAAACGAATTCTTGCAGCGGTCAGTTTCCGTGCCGCTGCAACGCAATAATTCATTCCGGATTCTAACTGGACAGAACTATAAGGCGCGGGTTTGAATTTTATCTTGCGCGGATTTGGCGCGAATTCATTTTCAGATTTCTCGTAACAATAGAACACAACGTAATTTCTATAGAATGCACCATAAACATCGCTAGGTGCGTGAAAATAAGCTGCGACTATAGGAAGTGCTCAGTGTGTATGTTGTGTAAATGAAGTGACATTGTTTGAATATGAATTAGTACGACGATTGACAGGAATTGGTCTGCTGTTGACAATAATGGTGTTTCACCCTATTGCTCTCAATGGTTTGAGAAGACAATTTTCCCTATTGAAAGGATTGCAATAATTTATAATCATATCTTGCTATTCACTATGCTTCACCTTTCCTATCACTGCAATCAATAAAGAAACCTATTCAAAACGGGTTTCTACCTGTAATGAACTATCATGTGACCGTCAATATTCATTCACTTTTCAAAAGCAACGGAAATTCGTCCGCAACCTACCAACCTTCCCAGAAAGCATAAAATCAGCAACGATGTTTCTGCACGGACTTCGTCTTCAATTTCCATTTTTGTTTTTCAACCAACCTACCGAGAACGTCCCCCTCGTCGAAAGCACGCAAATATTGACTGTGTACAACTTTGTCGCAGCTGTAATCAAGATTCCATCGCGGCAAATAAAACTTTGTGCAACACATTTCATCAGATTCACTTTCACTTCGAGCCAAAAGCACGTGGCTTCTTCCCTCCGGGGGCTCCGGGGAATTGGCGGTGGAAAAGTTTCATTGGATGCCTCCGACAGCCAACGACGAAAGGATTGCCTACCCTCACGCTGCCTCCTCGCTTCGTTTCGCAGAAAAACTTGGCGCTCGCAGTGACGGACGTTCGCTGGTCAAAATTAAATACCTAAAACCACCACGCGAAGCGAGCAATCGAAAGACAGTCCCCTTTCCTTTCGCTGCATTCGTATGACTTGTTCTAAAAATGTGACATTTCTTGAGCGTAGGAAGTGTCTTGGTATCGAATAGAAATCCAGATCCACCGGGACCGGGCCTCACGATGACTGGATTAATTTCGGTTCAACCCTTGAAAATGTGATGAGAAAAGTTCGGCGAGGGCCTCGTTACGCTCTGGTTCAGAGATGGTCGTTTTCACTTTCGGTCCGAACAATTTGGAAAATTTGCCAAACGTCCTGAGCAAAAGTAAATAAAAATTCCATTCGCTGTCTGGAGACAGGGTTGGTGCAGTTTTTTTTATGTTCTTCGATTTGTCAGCAGCTTGATGATGCTGAATTTGGGAGTGGAGAAAGGTTGGGCTTGAAAGGAAAGGGTGGAAAATGAATTTCTTTTAATTAAAGACCCTGCCTTCTGCCATTAACCATTCTCTGGAGAGACCGTGTGAAAAATCGCCGCACGTCTGGGCTGAAGTTTTATCTTCCCCAGCTGCTGGCAACGTAAAGAGCAAGTTTCAAGCTTAAGAAAAAAAACTACGATTCTTTTATCGAGAAAGTTTGTATAGTAGCAGCCATAAATTTGAACAATTTAAATAAGTTGTGCTCAGACTTTGAACGAGAATAGCCGCGTTCTCTCCCGCTCGTCGAAACCTGTTGTTCATGGATCGGATCACAACACATTTCAAAAGTCTGCTACAGGTACAGTCGATAACGCTGAGCTCAACAAGCTAATAGCACTCCTTTTCCATTTTACGACATTAAAGCCCACATAAAAAGCAACTTCAAATTTCGCCAACTAAACTACAATAACAACAACAGAGCCAATGACGATTCCAACGAGCAAAACAATCGAATCCAAAATCACGACACGAATTGGAAACGGGAAAAAGAGAGCAAAAGCTCGTTCGATTTTTCCCGCCCCTGCCAACGTGGGGTGGAAAATCGCCAAATCCTATAAAGTCGAGCAAAAAATTCCACTCTGCACGAATAAAACTTAATTTTATTCGACATTTATAGTGCAGTTAATGGATTCGAAAGCCCCTGGACCCCGGAAAGTGCGATGAAGGCAAGGGTTTTTTTTTTGCTCGATCGGATTGGGTCTGTTTGCACCGACTGCGCTCTTAGCCCACAACGTCCACGACGGCGACGACGACAGGGCTGGTCTGAGATAATGGGAAAAGATTTTCCCGGTCCGCCTCTTGGGGTGGTTAGAAAAAACCAATATAGTATTACGGTTGTCCTTTTCATGTTGAAAGGTTGAATCGAAAGTGGGGACACGTTGGTAATAGTTTGTGCCTGGCCCCGCTAATCTTACTTGAAGGATATGAAAATTGGGTATTCTTTAGAAGGTGTGTGAATCATTGAGAGATTCGGTTGTCTTTTCACTTGATTTTCAGGTTTGAATAAGTGACTTGTAAGATAACTGACATGGAGTTGGCGCATAAGTGGATCACAACTGCACCCTACAAGAGTTTGCATTTCAATAAGATTCATTATTTAGAAAAAATAAAACATAATTTTATTCGCCCTCTGACCCTGATCGGACCATTCTTAACTTCAATTGCTTTGGGCATCAATGTCTTACTTTTTGAGTCCTCCCTTAGCTCAGTCGATAAAGGCGCAGCTACAAAGCAATACCATGCTGAAGGTGACTGAGTTTGAGTTTGGAATTTTTCGTTAATGATCGTTAAGGAATTTCTCGGCTCCTTGGGCATAGGGTATGATTGAGAGCATATGAATTGTGAAAGCATTAAGCTTGAAATGCTGAAAAGAAGAAGAATACTTACTTACTTACTTACTAATCAGACCAAGGCTGGGTCTGCAAACAGAAGTTGTCTCCATTCTATTCGTTTCATAGCTGCACCTCTCCAGCCTCGCAGTCTGCGAAGGTCCGAAGGCGCCTTCTACTTGATCGATCCACCTTGCTCGTTGCACTCCGTTTCTTCTTGTGCCGGCTGGTTCATTTTCGAGAATCATTTTAACTTGGCTGTCGTTCGAAATTCTTACGACATTCCCAGCCCACCGTAGTCGACCGATTTTAGCGATGTGTTCGATGGAATTTAATTTGCCTTCTCCACGTTTTGTCTTTCATCTGCACTCCACCGTAGATCGTTCGCAAAACCTTCCGTTCAAGGACGCCAAGAGTGCGTTGTTCCTCCACAAGCATTGTCCATGTTTCGTGGCTACTACCGGTCTAATCAATGTCTTGTACATGGTCAACTTTGTAGTTCGGCGAACTTGGTTCGATCTTAGCGTTGTTCGGAGTCCAAACTTGGCACGAATGCCAGCCATGAGGCACCTTTGCGTCTCTCTGCTGATGTTGTTATCGGCAGTCACCCGGATTGATGAATTAGTCTACCGCCGCGATTTCATCACCGTCGATCTGAACTCGTGGTGGGAGGCTAACATAATCGTCTCGAGAGCCTCTTCCCCTCATGTATTTAGTTTTCAACGCATTTAGCACAAGCCCAATCCAACAAGCTTCAGTCTTAAGTGTTACGTGTTACGTGCTACGTGCTACGACTTCGTCGTCGACGAAGTTAAATAATTGGACAGACTTCCTGAAGATTGTGCCACTCATGTCTCATGTGTCATGCCACTCATAATAAATCGTGTTATAGTACGACTCATCACCTTGCCGTAACCCTCTCCGAGATTCGAGCAGACTCGAGGATGTCCCTGAGACTCGGACGATCCACATCACTCGATTCATCGTTGATTTGACCAATCGCGTCAGTTTGTCTGGAAATAAAAGGTATAAATACTGTGATCCCTAGCCTTTTGTCCAGTAACTCCTATTCCTACTACCCCGTGGTGCCAAATAGGGTATGAGTAACCATAAAAAAATCGGGTAACAAACCCCGGTGGAACCTTGGTCATATACTGTCTCTCTGATTGTCTGTTCTCCATGCCAGGAGTGGCTAAAAACAACGTGTGTTCTCCATCTCAAGAGTGGCTGATCATCGTCCTCGTGCCAGCGTGGGACTCTAAACAGTGCTGTGCACGATGGCCCTCTGGCGAGACAGGGGATCGGAGAAGGCCCATCAAGTCGCCCATAAAAATAAGAATTTTCAAATAATACAGATGTAAATACGAACCGAAAAAAATCGGCGAAGGCCTAGACCACCAATGAACTCGTTACTGAATTCTCATTTGGTTCAAGGGTCGATTTGAAGGTTTTGGTCCAAGACGAAGTGGCCACTTTTTGGAGCGTGATACTTGCACCAATCAATATGAATCTAGTGATTTGAAAATGAATTAACTGTTGTAGAACCCTAACATGGCCTACCTGTTTGCATAGATAACCATGAGATCATGATAGGTAACTACATACAACAAGTGGAAATAACGGTCCGAAAGGGGGCACCCAAGTATAAAAATAATAATACGTATGTCGACTTCCGCACGCCAGACTCAGTAAACGAAGAGGAGAACGTGTTCACAAGAAGCAGCACGTTGCCAAGATCAGCCGCTTCGAACCAGGTGACCTCAACGAGTAGCAGCAGTAGCAAGCTCCAAGAGGGACAGCAAGAACTCCAAGGAGATCCGAAATCCAGCGTCCATACCCTCCAGGAAGGTTTGCTGCTTGGGAGGTCTGGCATGATGGTTGCAAGGAAGAAGACGGATGAACTTTATCTCTTCGTCGATGGTAGGCATAACGTTCACAAACACGCCAGAAGACTATCAGATAAGCCATGATAAATGCTGAATGGAATCAGGAGGCGTTGGGGAAGAGAACTGAAATGGCGGAGAAGGTGCTGAATGAGGCCATGGAGAGGAAAACGGCTGGAGTACAGGAGACGCCGTAGGGCCTCTCGAATCTATGTGTGGGTAAGAGGGATCGTGAAATGCCAGGGGAAGAGCAAGTGTCCAAGAAATTAAGAATGAAAAAGGCAGTGAGCAGGAAGCAGCAATCAGTAGATAGTGGATCGTCCATAATAAGGCCGTGAATAAGAATGAAGAAGAGAAGAAAGTAGAGAGGAAAGAAGAAGAAAAGAAACAAGAAGTGAAGAAGAAGGTGGAACCCAGGCAACGTCGGAAGAAAAATAGGGAGGCGCCCTAGAGGTCGAAGTAAATGGCGGAACGACGAACGTCGAGCCTCTGCGGAAAGTAGGAGTTGAAGAGTTAAGAGAGATCGTCGTCAAAACCACGCGTATTCAGAAATGTGACATGCTCTTCGAGCTAAAAAAGAATCTGACGGTCAAGAACTCAGCCATCAAGACGCTTGTTGAAAGGTCTCTAGGTGAGGAGGCGAACGTTAGAGTCTTATCCCAGAAGACAGTGGATGAGGGTAGAGATCTGGCCGAGATCACAACGGAAGATGAGCGGAGGAATGCACTTTAGGTACAAAGTGATCTTAAAGGTGTTCCAATGGTAATCCGAAAGAGGAGATCTTACAGTAGCACGCAAACAGCGGTGATTCACCTGTCCATAGCTGCAGCCAACAAGTTGATGTAGACGGGTAAAGTCAAACTTGGTTGTTTGCCCACGTAACAATTTTAGTTTTATTCCAGCCGTATAACACTTCTCCCGGCTTTGTTGATAAAACTACAATCAAAACTGTTTTGTCTACCAACACCTCCTCTATGCTTCTTTAAAGCCGAAATTTGTACAAAATGGCCCACTCCATAGACGGTTGTGAAAACAAGTTAATAAAACCTTTATAAAAACATAAAGATTTTGAAAGAAGTTATGACCACTTGAGAACCTTCATAAAACCTATTGGCTGCCTTTAAAACCAGAATGCGGCCAAATGGCCACAGCTGTCCAACTTCACTGTGCAATCGAGGTTGTTTTTTGTTGTTCTGCTTTGTTCGATTTTCTGCTCTTCTGATTAATTTAGCAGTAAAAAAAAGGTCTAGTGTTGCGGGAAATTTTATTTGATAGCAAAATATGCAAAACAAATTGTGTTTTCTACAGCGTATTATACTCCAAATTATATGCGCATTTATTTTTATGGTGAATATTGGCGCGATAAGAGCTAAAAATTTATAGCGCCTCGGAGAAGAAGCAAAGCAAGTCTAATTGCTACAAAGAGCCGTGCCAACAACTGGGGCGATGAATTTTGTATAGTGACGGTGAATTTCAGTTCAACGACGCCCGCTGAAACGAGCCTGGATAAGTCGAAGATCATGGTGGTTGGGATTTCTCGTAGCACGACCCAACGACGTGGCCACCCGAAGATACGCACGTCATCAACGAGGAACTCGGGGCAGTAACTAAAAGGTGAAGATGAAGAAACCCCCTATTCCCTTGGGAATTCCCAACATGGCACTGAAAATGGCGATCCAGGAGTTGCTGGATATGTTCAGAGTGGTGCTGCAGAAATGTCTGGACGAAAGTCACTTTCCAGACAGGTGGGAGATCCTGAAGCTAGTGTTGCTGCCAAAGCCAGGAAAACCGCCAGGAGGTCCAGCATAATTTAGGCCAATATGCCTGCTGGGTTCACTCGGGAAACTCTTTGAGAGGATTATCCTCAACGGTCTGACCAATTGTACTTAGAGCGTACTCAGTCTGTCGGAGATGCTGTGTGGTTTCCGAAAAGGGATATCAACATTACTATCTGAACAGTGGTTGAGAAAGCTGATAAGCCGTCCGAACAGTTGCAAAGAGGGAAGCCAACAGTGCCGAACAACTCAGGGGACCTTCTGGCAGAATCAAACACTCACAACAACGTGCTTAAATACTTTTGCATTTCATTCGCCTACCTTCTTGATGGCCAATTCTGAAAAAAAATAAAACTATGACCTAAATCAACTATTCAAATTGAAAGATAGCGAGAAATTGCAGCATCAGATAGCAGTGGCAGAAACGGAGTAGCAGCGACATCCAAACAACAGCGGAGTTTTGCAGCAATAATTTTTGTACTGGAGTATCTCCAGCTCCCAGGGTTCAGTACACAAACTGATATGGTCACAAAGTTTTTACAATCGTTTATTGATGTTCTTACACAAAGCTTCAAAACTTGTTGCTTACACAAAACTTCACAATAGTATGTTGACACTGAAGCTGCAGAAAGGAATCATGGACTAAATTTTAACAGCCACGTCGACTATGCCTGTGAGAAGGCCATAAACGCGTTAGCTAGACTGATGCCGAACAACCATGGACCTAGCAGAAGTAAGAGGCGTCTTCTGGGTAGTGTGTCATCGTCAATACTGAGGTATAGTGGTCTATTCTGGGTTACTCCGATGGCAACCAAGTGGAATCAAGTGAAGCTGAGCAGAACGCTTCCGCTTGTGACTATGCGGGTTTCAAGCGCGTACCGAACCATATCATCGGAGGCAGCATTCGTTATCGCAGGCATAAACCTGCTGGAAGACACCGAATGCTAGACGCGAAGAGAATCGACAGCAGTACGAAAGATACGGAGAGCGGAGAGCAGGAGAGCAGTTGCTATCTGGTCATGCACGGCGGGACAATTTAACTCAATTTTGAAGCGTTTTTGACTCACTTTCGTCAAAAGTGGAGTCACTCATATACACCGTTTCCATTATATTCTCATACAAAATAAAACTCTTTTTATTTCAAATCAATAATCCAGATTTTATTGATAACTTTACCCATTATATTACAATATAATACTGATCAACTACAGCATATGTTTTGGAATAACAGCGCCTTTAACCTTCTTGACCAGCTCCAGACGTTTTTCGAAACCGTCTCAGGCGACACGCACGACTTCCATCGGCATTTCGTCCCAAATTCGTTTGATTGCGGTTTTGAATTGGTTCATATTAGACGCCCTGTGGTCATTTACCTTCGCCAGCATGTATGACCATACGAAATAATCCAAGGGATTCAGATTCGGTGAACTGAGAGGCCATTCATTCTTGTCCAAAAAGTCGGTCAAATTTTCTCGGCACCAGCCCTGAACGAGATTTGCAGTATGCGATGGCGTTCCGTCATGCTGAAACACATAGTGATCATCTCCAAACACCTCTTGTACATATGGCTTGACAACTTTCTCCAAAACTTCCGTTTTATAATATACGGCATTCACTTTAACGCCTTTTTCGATGAAAACCAGTGGTAATACGCCTCGCTTGCAAATTCCTCCCCAAACCGTCACTGACGCAGCACTACCGTGGAATATTCCTATCACTCTCTGGAACAGTTCTCGAAGAGAGAGGCAATCTGTCGTTCTGGACATTGTTGGATTGTTGCAAGACGAATAACTTTTTGTCGGAAAAGATAAATTCTTCCCCACCGTGCCGCGACAAAAGCAGACTTGCTTTTTCGAGTCGTTTCTGCTTGGAAGGTTCCGAGACTCCGTGAACCTTACGTTTCTTGAAAGCTTGGAATCCGCGTTCATTTTGCAGTATATTGTGCATTGAAGATCTCGAAACATTCAGATCTGCGGCCATTTTACGTACAGAGCGCTGTTATTTTCGTCTAATCCGTTCCCTGACCACCACCAACAACTCGTGCAGTCCGCACCGTACGAGTACGACCGGATCTCTTCCGGTCATCCAACGAGCAGGTGTCACGGTACCTTCGGATGGTTCGGTACACAAAATCCCGCTTTACTCCGAGGTTTTTCAAATTTCTGAAAATAGCGCCCGGGCGCTCACCTTTCAAACACTTTTTCATCACCACAGCATGAAACTCCTTCATCGCTGGTAGAAGATAAACACCGAATGAAAACAATCGGACATAACCTAAAAGCGTTTATATAAACATAGTGCAAAGCTACACCAACACATACGTGAAGCACGTTGAGTAGTTGCACGACACCAATGCAAGGAAAAAGTGTATGAGAATATATTGGACACGGTGTATGAGTAAATGTGACTGGGATTGACAATTGAGTTAAAGTGTACCGCCGTGTGGTTGTGTCAGGCAGTATCTACATAGGTTCGGACATGCAACGTCATCGTTGGGGCTATTCATAAAACGTAGACTTTTCTGGGGGGATGGGGGGGGTTTGACCAAAGTCTACGCTCCATAAAAAATTTCAAAACATTGTATGGAGAAAAATCTACGAGGGGGGGGGGGGGGGGGGGGTTCTGAGATTTTCAAAAATGAGTCTACCTGGTTTATGAACAGAGGAAACTCTGGAGCACCTGGTTTTTGAATGCCCTAGATTTTAGATTTTAGCCCGTAGGAAGATACCTGCCCTGGAAGTGGGTAATATCGTTTAAGAGATGTGTCGAGATGAGGCCATATGGAATCCGGAAAAACTGTTGGAGCTGCAGCGTAGGCGGAGAGAATGCTAATGCTCGTAGAAGTCCATGAGCACAATCCGAGTATAACGTGGTGAAGCTGGGAGCCGACTGGCTCATATCAATGCGTAACGGTTTGGGAGAACTTTCGTCGCCGGGGGACGCTCCGTTGGGGTAGGTTAAATCCACCTTTAGGGTCTAGCTGAGTAGAAGGGACATCGCGAGCCATAGATCAGGAGAAAGTGTCCCACGAGGGTGGTTGTGAAGGAATTACCACGAAATCACTTTAAATGGTTATTTGCTTCTTTTTGCTACTGTTTCTAAATGGAATTAAGCTAAGTTAATGAAATTGTTCAGTTAGTTCAAAAAGTCTTACTTGCTGGAAATTTAACTAAAACACTTATTTTGGAAAAGCAATGTTTGTGCTTTTACTGTATACTGTATTCTAAACCATTGAGAAGTGTTCACCAATTGTCATAGAAAGCTTTGAACATAATAGTTCCACATTTTAGTGAATCGGAATTTGTAACTGAGTCGTCTCAAAAAACTCCAAACATGGAAAGTATCAAATAGCTAACAAGACAGTCGAAACAAAGTCCTCCGTCTGTCGCCCTGCTGCAGAGAATATCCTTCCGAATAGAGAAGCCTTTCAATGATGAACATGATAAATAACAGAGGACCATTGTCCATTCGAAGAGTATATACTGACACATTCACACACGCACAGCCATAGGCATAGAGGATGGACGGTGACCCGGTTTCAAGTTGGAGTCAATTCAATGCCATACACCAGCAGATCTGCCTTGGCGCAAGCCGTAAGTGGAAGGACTGCACCCTGATGTGATACACCGTAAAGGTCTCGATTGTGCAGTTTTAGAACAAACACCGATCCACAGCAATGAGAAGATGAAAACCGACGTGTTTCCATCCTTCCATCCTTCTCGATTCATTACGATAAGAGCGAACAAAAGGAGCAAAAATAGTTGACTCTTTCTTTGGAGAGCAGATTCAATCCCATCATCCGACGACTGCTGCCTCCGAAGACTCAAGCATGGTGAACTACAAACAATGTCCAGGTATTCTAACGGGCGCGGGCGGGTGCAAAAGGATTGACCGAACGGGTGGGTGGCCAGAAGTAGTGATAAGAGCTAAATCAATTTCCCATTGTGTTCGCGAAGTATGAGCAATTTTCAATTACCGGACGATGCTAGCTTTCTATGACCACACGGACGCCGAGAACGACTCAGCGGTGAATTTAATTTAACTCAATTCCAAGTTGAGAATTTTTTTTCTAAGAATTTTGATTGAATTATTCCCAGAATGGCTGAATCGTTGATAAAACTTGATTCCAACTCTACTCACTTTTGAGTCATTCTCCGCCACCTTGTACCTTCCCATAAAATACGGAGAAAGGCTTTCGTCGCTTTCAATTACATTTAATCCGAAACAGTGCTCACCATCACTTGATTCGCCGGTCGGCGATCCAAAAGGGCCATCAAAGACAGATAGCAGCAGCTGCCCAGAGCTTGGTCGATCACCTGGGAACGTAATTTAATGACACACGATATGATGATGCGAGATTGGTTTTTCGTTTTTGTTTAAATCGAATTCTCTGTCTCCCAATGTGAGGGCGAAATCGGATTTCAAATTGAATTTACTACCGGTCTCTTGTCCCGGCCCAACGCAGGGCACTACGGTTCAAGGTTTTTTCAATTAGTTGAACAAGCTGGAATTTGCCACTTTGATGTTAGATTTGCCAGGAACAGCAATTAAATCCAGTGGCTTCCGTGTTGGTGTTCAGATTCAGTCCGAGCAAATATTTAAATGCGTCCAATTTACCAGAAAACATTTGCCGACATCGCCACTTCCAACACGCTAAGGGTTCCTTAATTAAGTTATTAACGAAATGTTGACTTTTAATTGTTTCTGCGATCTGCTGTTTTACGATGGTTAGGCCTCGAGTTCCCGGACCCATTTCAGATCGCCGCTAACGATGATCGTTTTTATTTGTTTTCATCACATCTTCTTCTCTAGCTAATCGCTTCTCTTCAACTTGTATAACTAAATTGTTTCTCTCTCTCTCTCTCTCTCTCTATTTCTCTCGTTTCAGATCCTCGATGCCAGCTATCATAGCAGTCCATCATTCCAAACATCCGCCATGATTGTGCTGTGTTCAGTGCTACTATTGTTAGTCATTTTTATATCGTCGTTACTAGTGTGGAAGTAAGTAGACCTTGAACACATTTTATATTTGATTTTTTGTTGTTTTTTTTTTTTGTGTTTGGTGAACGTCGGTGTTTTTTTAATGGGTTTTTACACTTTTAACGACGTCGCTCGAAGTGTTCCTAAACAAGTGGATACAGCGCTACCTGAATTCGGTCGTTTTGGAGGCTCCTATGGTTTTTTTTGTTTCTGTCTTGAGATAATCATATCACGAAATAAGGATCATTTGTAACTTTGTTTGAATTTCTACTCATGGTACGATCAGCTATTACTGTTAACTACTAAACTTTCTTTTCTAAATTGTCGGGATTTTTAGCCTCGGGTTGGTTCATTTCCCACCGTAGTCACATGAACACTTTTAAGGGTATTTTGTGTGACTTATCCGGAGGGAGTTTCGAACTCATGACTTTGGCGTGAGAGGTATCGATGTTAACCACAACGCCAGGGTTAACCCCAAGCAACTAAACTTGTGAAAATTGAAATCTAGGGGTTTTTTTCATTAGGGCGAATCTACAATTGAGAGACTCTCTCTGGGCTCGCTCTCTTTCATTCATATTCCAATCACCTTTACGTTTTTCATTCTCCTATTTGTTGAGTTTGCTAGCCAGCACTGTTGTGTTTCGATCTGTACTAAAGAATCCTTCGAAAGTTTTATAATGGCGATGTAATGAATGAAAGAGAGCGAGCCCGAAGAGAATCTCTCAATTGCAGATTCGCCCTAATGAAAAAAAAACCCTAGTAAATACACAAACATCTGGGGATAGTTGCTAGAAAAGTTAACCCAACTGCAACTTTCTAGTCCAAGGTAGAGGCAATAATTTTTATTTAATACCACAATTAAATCCAATGATAAAAACTTCGTGGAAGACCACTTCGTTCCAAAACTTAGGCCGTAAATGTATTTCTCCTTTGTAAATTCGCGTTCAGGGCCAGTGCACAGTGGTCATTTACATAGAAAGGAAAGATACATTTTTAACCTAAGTTTGATGTTTGTGAGCAAAATTGTTTTGTACAAAGTTGTTTTTAATAATGAGACCCGTTCTTTTGTGTAAATGAATACTAGGGCGATCTTTATTTTCAATCTATTTTCTTTATTTGTAGAAATAAACGCATATGTCTTTCAAAAAGTTGTAGATAAGAAAATTTTAAGAATTTTTGATTGATTAAATGTTTCTGTAGCATTTAAAATGACCAAATAAGAGCAAGAGTTTCCTTAAGAGTTTGGGGTGTTACTGATAAAATCAAATATTTTTCAGCAAAGCTGTCTACTCACTGATTCCATAACAATAAAATATACAAACTTCGGTGTGCTAAATTATCGCTATTGTATGTCAAAGGTTGTTATGGTTTTTGTAAGAAATAAGCCTTTTTAAAATGTTGATCCCTCTAGTTGAGATAAACAAAAAAATTGTCATCAGTGCTTGAATGTTTTTTTTTTTATTGCATATCATATCTGTAAATTGGAGATATTTTTTTTTAATTGAGTTAAACACTTATGAAAAGGGCATAATTTTATAAGAAAATTGTGAATTACTCGCTAACAGTAAGAGATATCGGCGTGATTTAAGCGCCAAAAATTGATCTTTTAAAGTTCTAAAATCCATCTCAAGACAACTTTGTTGGAAAATTTGAAATAAAAAAGTTAGTTTCTTTTTGTCGGGACAATCACACCCCGGGAAAACTGTGGATAAAGGTCTCCTTCTTCTTCCTCAGCATTTCAAGCTTATTGCTTTCACAATTAGCTTATTGCTTGCTCTCAACTGTGGATAAAGGTCTCCTTTTTCTTCCTCAGCATTTCAAGCTTATTGCTTTCACAATTAGCTTATTGCTTGCTCTCAACTTAGTGTTCTAGATGCACTTTCTCAGTTATTAGTTGAGAGCTTTCGATGCCATGTACCATTTTTGCATTAGTATGATTGTGTGGCAAGTACAATCATACCCTATGCCCAAGGAGTCGAGAAATTTTCCTTTACGAAAAATTCCTAGACCAGACCGGGAATCGAACCCAGCCATCTCCAGCATGGTGTTGCCTTGTAGCTGCGCCTTTACTGACTGAGCTAAGGGAGGTCTCCACTTCCGTTATTATTGATGAGTAATTTTGCTTTTGGATTGTTCGCTGTTTGATCGTAGTATCTCAACCGTTTTCAGCTAGAAGAGTTGCTAAAAAATTTTGAACAAAAAGTTAGAGTAAAATAACTGATTTTTATAGGGACACCCTAAGCTGCGTATGACAAATTGCTCTAATTCGGTCATTTTAAAAGCTACAGAAAAATTCAATGAATCTAAGTTGCTTAAAATTTTCTTATATATAACTTTTTCGAAAGACATATGCGTTTATTTCAACAAATAAAAATAGATTTTAGATTTCTCTGAAAAAGGACCACCTAAGTTTCACACTTAAGTGTTAAAGAAGGGCCTCATTAATAGAAACATTTTTGTTGAAGCCAATTTTGCTCCAAACCTTCAAACTTGGGCTGAAAATGTATTTTTCAAGCCATAGATGGCATTTCGCACTAATGTTACGCCAGCGCGTGAGATTCGTACCTTCACAGAGGATACAACCATAACACACCGCAGATAATACAAGGTGCTCTTTTATTCGGTGGTAAATAGACAAAGTGAAATTGTGCACGGCCAGCCATTTTAACTCAGTTTTGAGTCGTTTTTGACTCACTTTCGTCAAAAGTGGAGTCACTCATATTTGAGTAAATGTAACTGGGATTGACAAGTCGGCAAATCCAAAACATCCATCTGATTTGAGTCGATTTTTGGTTTGTCGACTTGTCAATACCAGTTACTTTTACTCAAATATGCGTGACTCCACTTATGACGAAAGTGAGTGAAAAACGACTCAAAATTGAGTTGAAATGGCTGGCCGTGTGTGCCAGTGAGGGGATAGCTTGGAGTGAGTGAATCACTCTCTCTTTGAAACGACCGCTCTCACGTGCTCTCATCTGTCTTCGCCCACGTGCTCTCGCTTGCGATCGCTGCTGCGTACACTTGAGCGAGAACGCGCCAGTGCTCTCTCTGTGATTCGCTGGTGCGGTTGATAGTGAAATTTTCGTCGTATTTGTAAAAAATGTCCGAAAAAAGGAAGCGGGAAGAAACATTCTTATTTCTTCCTTTGTTATGTAGTGCCAAAGCGAATTTGCAATAACTGCTATATATTAGCAGAAGAGCCCACGCTAGCGAGCTCACTGGGGCGCATGGGTCAGAGAATTTATCTGCATTCACTTCTGTGAATTTGAGAGCTCTTCTTCTCAGTCTAGAGCGATCGAGTGTTGTGAGAATAAAAACCATGTTTTCACACTCACATGCGCTACCCGCAAGCAAACACGGGGATGAATATAAACAAGATAGACGAGCTCTCGTTGAGCTTGGAAGAGTGTGTGGAAAAATTTAAATCTAGGGGTTTTTTTCATTAGGGCGAATCTGCAATTGAGAGATTCTCTTCGGGCTCGCTCTTTCATTCATTACATCGCCATTATAAAACTTTCGAAGGATTCTTTAGTACAGATCGAAACACAACAGTGCTGGCTAGCAAACTCAACAAATAGGAGAATGAAAAACGTAAAGGTGATTGGAATATGAATGAAAGAGAGCGAGCCCAGAGAGAGTCTCTCAATTGTAGATTCGCCCTAATGAAAAAAAAACCCTAGAAATCTCTCTTTACCACACTGAAGGTATGAACATCACTGTTTCCAGATAAATTCGCATTCTAGACCACTGTGCAGTTTGCAATGTTGCAAAAAAAAAAAAAAATTAGAAGCATGATACTGGATGAAAAATCAACGTCTTGATAAGAAAAAATTGATCATCGATGCCACTTTCAAAATGTAATTGAATTCAGTTTTCTGTCAAAAAAAAAAAAACTCAATGAATTCCAGCAGTTGATGTTGGCAAGACTTTTGCCATACACACGATCATTTTGTTGATTTTGACTGTCCTGAAGGAGGAAGAGCTTTTCATTCGAAATTAAAATCTCGCAGTCACCGTGCCGAACCAAAAGATTTCTGCTTCTATGGTCCCTGGCTTGCTTTTGACGCTCCGTCAACCCGTGAACCCGTTGTTTCTTGTACGGCTTGCATTCCAGATCATGTCTGAGGAGCCTATTCATTGAAACAGGGGGCATTTGAAATTGTTTGCTCAATGTACGGCCAAATACGGCCGGATTACGTCTTATTCGCTCCCTCACACATTTGTTCTTTTTCTTCGTTCTGGCAGTTCGTCTGGCACCTCCGTGGTGTTGAATATGGACATTTCAAGTTTCCTTGAACCATTTCAAGGTACGAAAAACAAAACGCTTACTCACTCCGAACTGCTTAAGGCTATTGAATATCTGGCACAGTCTAAGCATATGCAAATGAAATTTTACAACTTGCTCTCGTATGGCTTCCATGGAAGCTGATAATTAAAAACAAACAGATTCGCTAATTTATCTTCAGCGATAAGCTGTCAAAAGAATACCCAAGTAACATTGCTAACACCATCCTGCTTTATTAAGTTTTATTAAAGTTTTATGAAAGCCACTTGAAATCAATTTGGTTTTATTAAGGCACCAAGAGGTGCCAATAGGTTTCATAATTTAGTCAGGTTTATGAGAACCTACACAGCTTGTTTACAACAATCTTACAACCTTGTTTCTCAAATTCCATTTACTCCTATCAAAGGTTTTATTTCGACTTTATGAACTCGTAAAATGCTGTATTGAAATGCCGTTTTAGAACTCATTGATTTTATCTTATTATGATCAGTTGAAAAAGCATTTTAAAACCATTTTGCCTCCAGTAAATGCATAAAACGGCAAATTGGCATAGAAGGAAGTCACAGTAAGACCAAAAAGTTTTATAATAGTCATTGCGAAGAAAAATTGGCTTTGTGGCAAAACTGTGATATTTTTCCAAACGCCATAATGAATTATAAGAAAAAAATGAAATGTGGAAAAATAAATGCATCAAATTTTCAATGGTGTGCAAATAAACTGTAGATCGGAGACTAATTTCGGCATTCTTTTAGATAATCTCATCCAATTCCAAGCACTTTTCAGGAAATTCATGATTAATTTATCGAATATATTTGTTTTAATTTGATTTATGCTGTTGTATATTCACATAATTTCCAAGGCGCATTAATTTTCGGCTCTTAACGTGCCAATATTCACCATAAAAATAATTGCGCATTTTATTTGGAGCATAATTCGCTGTAGAAAACACAATTTGTTTTGGATATTTTGCTATCAAACAAAATTTTCCGCAATACAAGACCCTTTTTTTTACTGCTAAATGAATGAGAAGAGCAAAGAATCGAACAAAGCATAACAACAAAAACCAACCTCGATTTAACAGTGAAGTTTGACAGCTGTGGCCATTTGGCCGCATTCTGGTTTTAATGGCAGCCAGGTTTTATGATGGTTCTCAAGTGGTCATAACATCTTTCACTAGAACATTTTCAAAATCTTTGTGTTCTTATAAAGGTTTTATTAGATTGTTTTCACAACCGTCTATAGAGTGGGCTATTTTGTACAAATTTCGGCTTTAAAGAAGCATAGAGGAGGTGTTGGTAGACAAAACAGTTTTGAATGTAGTTTTATCAACAAAGCCGGGAGGAGTGTCATACTGCTGGAATAAAACTAAAATTGTTACTTGGGTACACTCAAAACGGGTATAATCAATTCCACTGTTAAAATTACCCAGCTGAAATAAACCAAGACTGGAAAAAGGTGACACCTATTGAGAGACACACTGTACATGATCGCGTGAGCTCAGAAAATAAAAAAAACAACAAAGCTGCTTTACGGTGAGATAAAGTGGTTAGCATAATTAATTGTGACCCTTGCTATTGATTTGCCATATTTGCCGTGACACAATGTCTTGGAACGATTAAACTACTATCCCATTTTGTGAGTGGCTCCAACAACATTTTTACTATTGGTAAAAATCTATCCAAAATGCCTTTACAGCGCTAATATTAATCAAACTTTCTAAAGAAAACCCACCATCAGTTAAAAATCTTGATGTGATCACATTTTGTGAGTGACCTTTACCGTTGGTTCGAATTGGTATTAAAATTGGTACATCTTCTGAAAACTAACTAAATGGAGAAACATCTGAGAACAAAGATAATTAAAATTTCAGCGTATCGCTTACCAACACGAACCCTGCTGTCACCCAACTCTTTTATCTAACATCCTTGAAATTTCTCGTGGAGGTTCAGAGGATTCTTCGGCTTCCAAAAAACCGGAATCACGTCAACACACTCCTACCATTTTCTTATTTGACCTGCATTTGGTCGGGATCGGCATCGGTTTTGCCCTAATTAAGGATCACCAGTTTTCAAACATTAAGGATATATTTGAGAATATGCTGATCCTGCAACATCAGGCGGTCGATTCCGATCATGCTCATGCTCGTTTTACTGTGTGATTTTTCAGATTATTTTCAATAGAAACTGATCATGTATGGCATATTGCTAAATCAATATATTTTGAAAACAAATTCTGTAATATGTGCAGCATTGGCTAAATACATTATTTGCATTAGTAGACGTAATGTTTCATCAGAAACGTGATTGAAATCTGCTTATTATTATTATTATTTCCAATCTTTTTCAATGATTTTTTTTTCAATCTCAATTCAAACGTACTCGAGTGTTCATTTTCAGAACATTCTCAATGTTAATACATCATTTACCCATTTAGACAAAACGCTCAAAGATGATTCTTGGAGCACACTAAGCCTTCTAAATATTCAGAATACCGATAAAGATCCAAGTACTCCAGGTGAAAATCAAAACTCCCAATTGGATCGAAGCTTCTCAATTGAACTACACAACCTCCGAAGCCATCCAGTTGACCCGATTGGAACTGCAAAAATAAAAACTCAATCAATTGATTGACCCCAGCCTGCGTCACTCTAAATCCGGTTTCCATGGGATCGAAAATTCATTTATTTCAATTAATTTGGTTCACAAGCATTGGGCACGGCGTGCGGCAGTGCAAAAGTCGCAGGAGATATCGGTGACATTGGGATAGGTCAAAGCCAGTTCCAGTGTATGGCCAATTATGATAAATGTGTGCGATTTAAATTAAATTTTAATTGACACTTTGTCCTACGAACCGGTGGACAATCGACGGAGGACGTGCGGGAGTTTCAATTTGGAAGCAGCTCGAAAAATACACGAGTGTGTGGGAGTCGGTTTTTCGGGAGCGGAAATCGGCAATGAATAATTGGATTCATCGGTGCCTAGCCGGAATTATTGAGGCGATCCGGGGCCATTTGGATTGCGAAATGAATTGATTCAACAGAGTATTGGAGGAGGCCAACCGAGCTCGAACTCGGACAGCTGTTGAAGCTCCCGTCGCATTTATGTCCGAATCGGTGTTGTGATGCAAAAACAAAATGAATGATTTTCACAATAAGCGTAGCTGTCATTGAGCACGGTGACTCATCAGCAATAGAATTTCGCCACCTTTGTTTGAAACGAAATCGAATTATACAAGCATTCAAACGAAAAGCGTTTAATTTTGACATCTTCAGGAAGGCGGTTTAAAAAGTTTGTTTTCTTTGAAAACTAGCCAGTGAACATTCAAGAAATGCCGTGAATTTTTAAATATTTTTCTTGCGGATTTTCCACTTGTATCTGTCGAAACTGCGTTGCCAAGAGCGTACGACCCCGAAATACGTTCGCGAACATTAAAAGATTATTTGTTTTCTATCCCTTGGTTGCTTGTTGTGGCAAACGAATCGCTCATAACTCAACATTCCCGTTGTAAATCCCACCGCACCGGAGCACATTTATTTATAAACACGCGCATCCGAACAGGAATTTGCGCCAAACCTCGAACAAGGTACCTACCCAACTCAACTAGCCTTGCATCTGCTTTACCGAAAAGAGGCGTGGTCGAAAACGATGTCAACCGATGTCTGCCGTTCCGAACTGTCAACTGAGCAAAACAAAAGTATGAAAACTTGTGCACACCAAAGCATCACATCCTAGCAGAGCACCCAACATTTAAGACAAATTTACCAGCAACAACATCACGGTCCTTAAATCACAGACGAAATAGTTTCTTACTGCGAGTGAAAGTCGTCTGGCAAGACGCAGACACGCCCCATTCGAGTTGATTGCAAACTATTTTTAGGGAAATCGTCTCCGGTACAGTTGGATGCGAGTGTTGACACTCCACCACCAGCACCGGGTGGAAAGGGTTCAACTCTAAATGTCAAATCATGCACTGCTTTTCGCGGTCGATCGATTTGAAAGCGAATCGCTCGGTGACAGTTCCAAAGTGGCATTTCTTGGCGGGCAACGACCACGTCGACGGCTAGATGATAGATTGACAATGTTTATCTCCCCAAGGAGAATCGGGGAGTGTTTCAACGTTCCGAACGGGATTGAAATGCATCCTTCTGCCTCTACCGGTCGTGGTTTTATGCTTTATCGTCTGTTTGGGAAATTCGAACGCTTCGCCGTGACAGCGCGACGATCGAGTGCGACATGCGATGCGGTTTGAGTTGGTCAACAGATGTGGACTACGAACGTATCGTGTGGTGGAGGTGGGATTAATATTGAGACACTATCGCTAGTTTTTGCGGTTTTCCTCCCCGTTTGTTGGTTCGAAGTCAAGCGATTTACCGCCAAAGGCCACCCACGGGTGGTCACGAAATGGGTATCACACTTCCATGCAGCGGAGTTCGATGGAAAACTGAGATTGATTGATTCCGATGGGTTGGAAGCGAGGGAAGTTACGAAGTGCAATTCCGCCTCGTAAATCAGTGTCTTTGTCCAAAGTTTTCTTCGCTTCGGAATTCTCCATAAACAACGTCATTAACAGTTACAACACTTAGCGATAATTAAGCGAGAATCGCTTTGTTACGACAAGGACAGCCACCATTACTGCCCCCACTACCGACCGCAACAATATCAGCGATGAAAGACAAAAAACTCCCACTGGAGCATGGAACTAGCTTTAAATTGCTTCCTTTTCACTCGCTGCCGATCGCAGGAAACCCCGTTGAATACGACGCAGTGTAAATTTAGTTTTCCTTTGGCCGTCGCTCGCTGGCTGGGGAGCCGGAGGACAGACACGGTCATCAACTTGTTCAATCCCTTTTCAGGAAGGAAACTTTGTAAATATACTTCAATTAATTTAATTAGTTGTACACAATGAGTGTCTGTAAGTGAGTAACCGCCATTGATGGGGCCACCTCCCGTTTCGGGCCGGGAAGGACCTCAGGAAATTTCTTTTGAAGGAGAACAACTGTTTTTTTAAATTGATGAACTGTTCGGTTTTTACTAGGATATGCAGAACATCTCTCAATGTAATTTCTTCATTGACCGTTATGTTTTGCCAATTTTAAACTATTGATAGTTTTTTGAATGTCAAAATCTGCTTTAAGACTCTTGGCACATTATCATTAAGAACGATTTTCGTCCACCAAATGCCACGCGAAATCATACTTCAAAAAGATAATCGAGTATTTATGATCTCTGGAAGTTTTGGGAAAGTAAAACCGTTGGTCCCGACCCATAAGTTGATGAGTTCAATATGTGGGGTCCAGGTCGTCTCCCTGGTGTAATGAGCAGTCTCAGGCTGAAAGTCACGTATATACAGCAAAAACAACAACAACAAACTAGAAAACGAGAAGAATGATTAGTAATTTCCATTTAATTCCAACTACCTTTATTCCTTCAGTGTCGTGTACTATATTAGTATAAGAACGGGTATTAGTACACGACACTGAAGAAGTCTGCACATTGTAGACGAAATACGCGTATCTATCAAGAAAAGCAATAAAGGTAGTTGGAATTAAATGGAAATTACTAATCATTCTTCTCGTTTTCTAGTAAAGGTATTCCACTAAACAGCTCACACTCTCCAGGATTTGACAACAACAACCTTCTTCAATACACAAGCTGTTCGAATGTTTTAAGAAACAGGGTGCGGCAGAAAATAATGCGAAAATTTGTTCTATTTCTTTCAAATCCCATTTTCAACTAAATCAAGCAATAATACCAACATTTTCGAACGCAGTTATCTTAATAAAGTCCTTTTAAACTAATTTATTCAATGTGTCCTCCATTTTTATTAATAACATCCTTGAGCCGACGCCGGAAGCCAGAGCATGCCATTCGGACGTAGTCCTCCGACATTGACTGCCATGTGCCTGTTATGGTTGACTTCAGGTTTTCACACTAGGGTGTGATCTTTTGCAGGCTCGTGCTTCAACATATGCCCAAATCGAATAATCCAACGGATTAAGATCTGGACTGCTAGGGGGCCACAAATCCTTCGGCCAAAACTTCATGTTATCGTTCAACCATTGTTGAGTTCAATTGGACGTGTGACACGGCGCTCCATCCTGCTGTAGGACAACGTTTTGGTCCTCGGAGAAGTTGGCCTTCACCCAGGGAAGCACTTGGTCCTTTAATATACCGATATACACTTCGGTATTGATTTTAACTCCAGCAAGTTTGTCATGGAACGCAACGTTGCGAGCAATTTTTGCACGGACCGATTTGATCACTTCTTTCGCGAACATTTTGACGAATTTGCAATAAAACAAATAGAATGTTTGGATGCAGCACTTGAAAGTAAACATAAACAAATACACTTTCGACAGAAATTAGTCACTAGCTACACGAATTAACCCAATACTCAAGTTTGAACATTTTCGCATTATTTTCTGCCGCACCCTGTAGAGCCGGAGTAAGGGCGAATCACACTTTGTCGATTGCTCTTCATCAACTTTCCCTCCTTTAAAATGAAGTTATAAAAAGCAAGCTTGAATGTATTTCTTCACATTCGAATGTTCAGCAGCAAAAGAAATTTCGATTTTGAGTCGGAGTGGTTCTTGTCACCTTTTGTCCAAAGAGGGGAATCGAGATATCTGCTTCGCCCTATGTAAAGCTCTATCTAGATATAAATGTTCTATTCTGAAACAACTCAATTCGCAGCCGATAACTGTTCGCTACGAACGCTTCACACCATTTGCTTCACAATGATGAAAAGAAGAGCAACAGATTTATTTGTTTGGAAGAAGTTTACTGAATATCAATATTTAACTGAGGTTGAACATCACTTAAGGGTGCGGCAAGAAAAATGCTAAAATATATGATATTTCTCTAAATTTCAACACTTTTAAGTAATAATTCCAAATTTTTGAGCTCGTTTATCTTGAGTGAGTCCTTTCAAACAAATTTACTCGATGTGTCCACCATTTAAGTCATTTATCAATGACTTCGTCAAGACGGCTGTAGAACCTAGAACATGCCTTTCGAATGTACAGTACTGGCAAGAAAAAAGTACACACTGTAAAACCCTTTAGAAAATTGATTATATGTTGACTATGATAAAGTATAGCACATGAGTTTGTTTGAAGAAAATTATCGATATTCCATATTCATTTAAATGAATGTGTCAGTTTGCGGACGGCGTGCTTCATTTACCTGTGATAGATATACTTAGAAAATGTTTAACAATTTAAGCTGGCAAAAATAAAGTACACACCACAGTCACATTATTTTTTATCACTACAGACAACACCATATCGATAAACTCTCCTCTTGTCCACTCATACTGAACGTAACCATTGCAAGTGTCAAACGTTTGTAAACGTGTTTGCGTCATAGATGCAAAGTTCCGAGTTTGTTGTTTGAAGTACATCGAAAGCATGAAAATATCGTTGCAAGTGCGAAAACTTAGTGTGAGAGATTGTGAAAATGGTCTCTTATACAGGAAAATCGCGAAAAAGTTCGGAGTCAGCTTTCCTGCGGTTCATAAGCTTTGGAAAAAATATCAACAGCGGGGAAATGTGAGTGATAAAGGTGGCCGAGGAAGAAATCGTTTGACAACAGTCAGACAAGATGCTCGAATACTACGAGAAGCGAGAAGTAACCCGAAAATAACAAGCCGCGCGATAAGAGAAAGCTTGTCCCTAAATATATCCGCAAGAACTGTTCGTCTGCGATTGGAACAAGAAGGGCTTAAAAACAAGTTTGCCGGTGGCCGTCCTCACATCAGTAAGCGTAATAGAATCAAACGATTGAAATTTGCGAAAAAGTATGCAGATAAGCCCATTTCCTTCTGGAAAACGGTTCTTTGGACAGACGAAAGCAAATTCGAGCTGTTTGGTACCAAACTCCGGAAACCACTATGAACGACAACTGTTACAACTACTAGTACTAACTCAAAGAACACTTCTCTCGATAGTTACACACTGCAACGCAAAACCTAAATGGAACTGATGATTGTTCAATCGTAACCGGGAGCGAAGTTTATTGCACTGCTGATGATGGAAGCTATGACCATAGCAAAGCATCGACCATGAATAGTACTACCGACTCGGCTGTTGGTTTTGATGCAACGACAGTAGAGAACACGGAAATTGAAGCCGAATATGATATTCAAGAGCAAGTTATTGCAGACGATTATGATGTTATCGTGTTGAGTTCAAGTCACAGTGAATCAGAAGATGAGCACGACGCTGCAGATTCTCTACTGTCTGAGAGTGCAAAAAGAGATACTGCTGCCCTTTTCAATAACAGGGACAACTGGCAAAAAGACCCTGTGGGCCAGAAAGAGTATTGAGCGAGCCGAGATAGGTATCGTGTATTTAAAGACTGTATTCGATGAAATTTGGACACACGCAATTGTTCGTAACTTTTTAGCGTGTGGGTAAAAAATATTGAAATTTTAACTGAATGTATTTCATTGTGTTGTGTCAATTGTGTAGTTTCGTGAAAATCGGTCGAGTGATTTCAGTGATGGCTTCGAATGAAGAAATAGTGCGCCAAATAATTTTGGGCACTCACTTCGAAAACCCAAATGCTTCTCATCGATGGATCGGAAAACAGCTCGGAATCGCATATTCAACCGTATCTCATGTGATCAAAACGTTCAAGGACTGTAAGACAACCAAGCGGAAAAATGGTAGTGGCAAAAAACGTGGCACATCAAATCCGGAGAAGGCCAGGATGGTATTGAACCAATTTAAGCGTTATCCCAACATTTCGATCAGGGATGTTGCGAAAAAGGTGAAAGTTTCAGTTTGTTTTGTGCAGAAAACAATGAAACGTTCTGGATTACATGTGTACAAGATCCAGAAGGTACCAAACCGGAGCGATAAACAGACCTCGGTGGCCAAAACTCGTGCAAGAAAACTATACAGGGAGTGGCTCACAAAACCGTTCTGCATTGTGATGGACGATGAGACCTACATTAAAGCCGACACCAAACAAATGCCAGGACAGGAACACTACGTCGCCACCTCTAAGTTGGCCGTTCCGGAGAGTGTACGGAAGAAGAAACTGTCGAAATTCGCCAAAAAATTCCTTGTCTGGCAAGCGATCTGCGGATGTGGCTAAATGAGTCAGCCCTTCATCACCTCTGAGACCGTCAACGGACAAATCTACAAGGACGAATGCCTCCAAAAACGACTTCTGCCCTTCTTGAGATCTCACGATGGCCCGACACTGTTTTGGCCGGATTTGGCATCTTGCCACTATGCCTGGCCCGTCTTAGACTGGTACAAAGATAATAATGTAGTTTTTGTACCAAAAGACGTCAACCCTCCAAACACTCCGGAACTTCGCCCAATTGAAAATTTTTGGACAATCATGAAGGCAAAGCTCGTTAAAACTCCAAAACTGATAGAAAAAGAACTTGAACTAAAGAAAATGTGGTTAAAAGTAAGTAAGCAAGTCGGTCCTATTATTGCCCAAAATTTGATGAAAGGGGTCAAGACAAAGGTGCGGGCATTTGGACTGGGAGAAGAAGTTCAATAAACCAATGATGTCAAAACTCAACCTTTTAGTAGTACTTTATTTCCAGAATGTTTGAAAAGAATCGGGCTCAAGAAAAATTTTTGGTGACCTATTTTGTTTGTCCAAATTTCATCGAATACAGTCCTTACGGTTTAAAACTCAAGACCAGGACCATGAATTCTGCTTTGACGTTTGTTTCATCATCCATAACCACGCAGTAAATTTGTTTCAGCAATTTGTCGTACAGTTTACGTGCTCTTGTTTTCGAACTGGTTTCCTGCCGTCTCTTGCTTGTTTGGGGTTTTTTTTCCTTTTTGCAACTTCTCTCTTCTTCTTTTTTTTTTTTTTTTTTGTTTGAAAAATTTTGGGTTTTTTTGACTTTTTGTCCGGTTGGATGGGTAGGGGGGGTGTTTTTTCTCATCACGCGGGGATTCGCCCGCCGGTTGGGGTTTGTGTTGTTCCTGGTCCCCCGAGCGGGGTGTGCTTTCTAGCGGGCAGCCCTCCCGGCCGGGCGTCGGTTCCTAACTTGCTTTTCTGGTGTCCAAGGGGCGTGGGGTTTTTGTGTTGTGATGTGGAAGAAAAAAAGAGTTTCCACACTTTAGTGCAATTTTTTTCTCACGCACTTGTTGTTCTTTCGGCTCCATTTTCAATACAATGCTTTTGTGACAGCAAACCGTATGTCAAAACGATCACACACACAATGACATTGCGTTAGCGGTATTGGTGACATCTTTATATTGACAAATAAAGAAGATGTGGCTAATAAACCATGGCTAGATTTTGCTGTGCGCATACCTCACGTTCACATGGAAAATCTTAAGCCATCTCATCGTGCTGGAAAAATGCTGCAAATCTGTGACTCAACTGTCTCAAGAGTACTAAAAAGGTTCAACGATCAGTTGATTTTGGGCCAGGGGGGGGGGGGGGGGCGCGGGGGGGGAACAATGTGGGGGGAGGGAGTGTTAAGGGGTATTTCCCCCGTAATCCCCCCTTTTCCACAAGATGGTGTTGCCAAAAAGGTCAGCGTTTCACAAAGTTACGTCCAGAAGGTTAAGGCAAGAGCTAGATTACATGCATACAAGGTTCAGTACTTCCCAAACCGCGATGAACGGCAGCAAACTGTTGCCAAGACTCGTAGTAGTATGCTCTATACAGAGATATAGACTGTTCCGAAATATATAAATACACTTCCTTTCTCAAATAAAAAAGACCATACTGTAATTTTGGATTATTTTACTCTCAAACAAATTGAATAACAATGTTTTCTTTCCATTTTAATTTCAATTTGCTTGATTTTTTGTAGGGTAGGCGAGTTCTCTAAGCTCTCCCTTAACACTACTCATAAGCTTCTGCACAGGGCTTTCTCCTATCATTTTCACCACTTTTGGCCAATCTTTCTTAAAATTTTCAACACTATTCGCTGGTTGCGTGTGTTTTCTCAGCATCGCCTTCGTCAAAGCCCAGAAAGTTTTGATAGGGCATATCTCTGGGCAGTTTGGTGAATTTATCTCTCATCATTGTTCCTACTAGAGTGGTACAAGTACATATTTAGAGAAATGGCAGGAAGCAAGATCAGGCCAAAAAATTGTAGGCTTGTTATGTTGTTTGAACAAGGGTAGAAACCTTTTTGGCAGACACTCCTTCACGTAGATTTGACCATTAATTGTGTCTGCCGTAATGAATGGACGAGATATTTTTCCACAGCCGCATATGGCCTGCCACACCATTACCTTCTTGCCAAATTTTTCGGTGTCAATGGCTTTCACTGATCCAGGAACATCCTTTCTCTTCGGCGAGGTATAAAACTGTGGTCCCGGCAGAGTTTTACAATTGAGTTTTATGTAGGTTTCATCGTCCATGATAACTCAGCCCGATTTTGTGGTCAGCAGTATGTCGTACAGCTTTCGAGACCTCGGTTTCACAGATTCAGCCTGTTTGGTGCTTCGCTTTGGCTGCTTCTACTTCCAACGAGTCTGCAGGCTCATTCTCTGCTTGGCACGCACAACATTAGTCGACAAAGTACTTAGATTTTCTACCACATCTCGGACTGATACTGAAGGATGACGCTTGAAATAGTCACTTACTTCTGTCGACTGTAGGATCAGCGGGACCGGGTTTTCTACCTCGTCTCGGGGAATCTATGAAAGAGCATTGATGTTGATACTTCCGTAATGCGGCTTGAACTGCTCCGATGCCCACACCTTCTCCCTTAGCCAGTTTTCTGATCGAAAGACCACTGACGGTGCACCGTTTGTGCACAATCCGTTTTCTTTGCTCGGGAGAAAAATTGAAAAAAAATGACAACATCAGTTTAATTTGGATGTAAACAAAAGGACACAGCCAAACGTTGGTGGAATACTGCACGCATTTTGAAATGACGGTTAATCTTTAGCGTATTTATAATTATCGGAACAGTCTATTTTGACCAGATACCGTTGCTGGGTGATGGATGACGAAACATACGTCAAAGCTGACCTGTAATAATTACAAGAACAGGAGTTGTACACCGGTATGTAAAAATTCAAAGTGTATGAACGTTTCAAAAAGAAGAAGATGTCACATTTCGCATCGAAACACCTCATTTAGTAAGCTATCTGCACCCAAGGCACAACAGGCACCATCAATGGTAAAATTTACTAGACTGAATGCCTCCAAAAACGTCTGTTGGCATTTTTGGGGCAGCACGATGACATGCATTAGTATTTTTGCCTGGTTTAGCTTTGTGCCAATATTCTAAAAGCGTGCTGGATTGGTATAAGACTGATTCGGTGCATTTTGTCCCCAAAGACAAGAATCCACGTAGTTCAGGACAGTTCTAACTACTTCCAATCGAAATATATTGGCCCATATGATGAAGCGAAAACTCAGAAAGACCAAAGAGAAAGTAAAGGATGCAAATGACATGCATAGGAAGTGGACGAAAAGGTACCGGATACGAGTGTACAAGCTCTTATGGATGATGTGAAGCGAAAGTGTAGGAAATTTTACCAAACAATCTTCAATAATTGATACAAAGTATGAAAACTTAGTTCAATACATGTATAAAACTGCCCTGTAAATTGGGTTTTTATCCGATACATATTTAAGATTTTTAAATAAATTAACTCTGTTGCAATGAATTCGTGTTAGCCCTTTAGTTTGGATGTTGCTCATGCCTGCGTAAAATTTTGATTCGCTGTATCTCTTTCAAGGTAACCAATAAGTAGTTCCAAAGCGTCTTTACGGAAGCCTATAAAGCATTTAAGTCACCTTTAATGACACGTAAATGCCGCTTTTGGCCCAATATACGGCTGCTTTACTGCAATCCTATGATAATGCTTCTTCAATGCTATTTTGCATTCGAAATGCTTATTATAGGCTACAAGCATTTAAATAGCATTTGAAATCCAACTTTACAACAGATAGCGTTCAAGATGCTGATATAATGCCAATATAATGCTTGTAGCATCTGAAATGCGATTTAGGGTTGATTTAATGCATATGCTAATGCTTATTGGTTACCTGGGTTGTTTCGACTCCAGTTTGACAACAGAATAGAAAATGGTAAACATAAAACAGAGGCAACGTTCCGCCCGCTCACACATACATAATAAGGTCCAATTATTTTTTTGTGGAATGCAAAATTAGATAAACATACGCCAAATGTGAGTTGATCAATTTTTTTTACCGCGCCACCCTTGAAGTAGTGCTGTCCTAATCTATTTGACTAACTGAATTCGCAAGGATGTACCACCTTCAATAGCTTTGTGGTATTCGAACAGTTTGAAATTTTACTGAAAATATGGAATTTCATAAAATTCTTAAAAAATCAGACAAATTTCACTCAAGTACGTCAAGGCTATCGAAAGATCTCCTCCTAACCTATTGAACCCTAGCAAATGGTTCAGGATGCTAGTAGTATCCTTGAGTTCACCTAATTCTGAGAGATGAATTCAGCTTTTCCCATTCCGAACATCCCCCCTCGCCCTTTTGGTGGACCAAATTTTCGACCTGAATTTCGATTCTTTCCCCCAACGGCTGTGATCGGTAAACCGCCCGTGACTCACAAACGGTCTTGGTTGGCCTTACCACGAAAAATCCGACGAGCAAAGCACGAACAAGCAAAAACGTATCACACCGCGCCCCGTGCGCCAAATATTTATTATCAAAGTGGAGCAATAAATTTTGCGATCCATCCATTCATGGAGGGGAGTTTTTGCTCTGCGTGTTCCGGCCGGCTCCGTTCCACCTTGCCAGCACTGTGTGTGGATGCAATTTTCGCTTCAGGACAGGACACGAGTTTCTAATGAGTCCGCTGCTGCTGCTGCTGCTTTTGCAGCAGCGGAGGAATCTTAATGGATGGCTATTTGAAATTTTAGCTGCTCTTTCGATGGTTCTGTTCGGGACTTAGTTTCTTGAGAGATAAAAAAAGGATGATTTACAGCAGTGATGGTATTCTTTCATAAGCGATCTTCCCCCCTTTGATGTGCACTAATAAAGTTCGATGCGGTGTGCTACTGGGCTTTCCGTGCTACAACCGCCATAAGACGCTGGGAGTCAATAAAATCAAAATCACGTGTAATATGTTAGGCAAGTGCCGCATTAGAGGGCCATAATCCGATTAGGGGGTATCAAAACAAAACACACGACTCCAAGGCGAGAAGAGCTTTGGTTGTGCCGGCTTTCTTTCCCAGCAGTTTGGGATTTGATGCTAAGTCTTATGACACCTTCATGAGTTATCCAGTTTGAAAATTCGGTCGGGTTTGCAGCCTAAGCGGATTCAATTTTTCCTCAACTCGATGAAAATCCTTGAACGGCAAAACAACCGCCAGCGTTGGAATCCCACAACTGTGGAAGTTAATTTCGAAGAATTCGCAAACAACATAGATTGGCTCGCTTCTTGCCTTTGTTCGTCAGCTTTGCTGCAAATTCAGCCTTCCCTTTGGCTGTGACAAAGAATGCACATTCTTCTATACCGGTGATGATGGCAGGGAGCGTATCGATGCAGGGAACCACCAGAGAGGTAAAACATGCAAAGTTTAATTAAAAGTGTCGTATGTGCGAACTCCACTAGAGCTCGTTTCAAATAGCGCCGCAGACGGGAGAGAATGGGGCGTGGGGGGAGTTTGTTTTTATGTCGGTAAAGTGGAGGGAGAAATTGGACAGAGATTCTGAAACTCCATGGTGCGCGTTTTAGGACGTGAGATAAATGTATGGACTTACCTAATTTGAAATATATTCTTTAAGATTCATCATGTCTTCGTCTTTTTTTTTATATTTTTTAAATGAGAATAAATTTTTACTTGCAAAAATATTAAGGAAGTTGCCTTTCTGTACAATACTTTGTCAAACGTCAGTTAGGAATTTCATGACTTTCTTGACCGATATGCGGAAAGAAATTGAAGAAACCTGCAGATAGTGGAACTTCACAGAATACGCAAATGACGTCGAAAATAAACAAAACCGGTAGTGAAATCAAATTGAACTTCATTAATCCAGTCTCTTTCACTTCAGCCAATCCCAATCGCTTGAGGCGCTGATTTTTGAACGTGCATCCCAATGAGATTGGCTTTCCAGTTAAACGAATATTTCACTCACCTATCGACTTCCTACCAACTACTATTGAATGCATTTCGATTCCAAATAGAACATGTGTGAAGAACGTTAAATCTTTCATTGTGATTGATGGATTCGAGTTGTGCTGGTAGGGCCACCAGTTTTGAGCTTTTTGTATAGCTGTCTTTGTTGTTAGTTTTCTGTAAAACTTTATTACCGGCTAGGTGATTTTCAGCTTTCGAAAAAGTCCACGTTAGATTTTGTGATGTCTTACCACCCTATACAAACTAAGCACAGTTCCCGTCAGATAAATGGCCCACAAAAGGTATGGAAATCGATTCGCTTAAAGTTCAATTTGCTCCCTCCGGTGTCGCGATTGATGAACTATTTCGAAGAAGTTGCAATTTCGTGCTCTCGCTGTACGAATACAGTCCCAAATGTGCAGTCACTTTTCACCGTCGGAGTGAGCGAAACTGATCGGAAAGGATTTTTCAAACTGAAACGGTAAGCTCATACGCTTCGTTCTTCGTTATGTTTATCATCGGAAAACCCCTTTCCCCGGTGGCAGATCGGTCTCTCTCCCTCTCGAGGGTCCCATTAGGCGAGAGCGCGTCTTGCCAATTTCCTCCAATCCATTTACTTTTATTAGCGCGTAATCCGCTCAACTCGAACGATCGATTCGGAAGCTGCTGCAACCGCCCTCCTACCTACTTATGGCCTCCTACGCTCTAATCCATTAAATCGCACTCACAATCGTTCAGTATCACTTATTGACATGGTCTATCGCAAAATCTACCATCATTTGATGGCTCCCACAACCCAGCACTCGGACGCTGATCTAGTTCTATAAGTAGCAGAAATCGACAGGGAAACAGGCGGCGATTTAGTTCTTACTCCCATCGTGTAATCACTGAGGCTACTGCCTGCCATCTCCTCCTCCTCCAGCCAACTCGGAACGACTGACGACGACTAATCGAATCAGCAGCGTCGACGGTTTTGCAAAAGTTATCGAACTGGCTCGAGTTGGGCTGGGTTGGGACGAGATTTCAGTGACTGCCGCACGATGACAGGCGATTTGTTTCGGTACCGCCCACCTCCTACACCCGTTCCAAGTGGGCGGCATTGACGACGACGACGACGTCGACGACGATGGTAATAAACTGAACCGTCAATTATTGGGCTTCATTTGGGACAGAGGAACTGTTGAGCTGGAAAATGACTCCGGCGATAGATTGTTTGTGCCCAGTTTCCGATATTTACCTTCAGTGGCTTTTAATTAGTCTGGTTCAGTTTTTGACGCGAAAGTTGAAAACGACCGAGGAGGTTTGAGGCGGAGAAAATGGAGCCTGAAAGCACTGGATAGTCAGAATTGGCTTCAAATGATGTTTATGGACTGGAGACGACGGTTTCCGAGCTAGCAGGCTTAAATGATTTGTGTACTTTCTACTACTCGGAGATTCAGAAAATGGTTACAGTGAGATTATAAAGCTAACAGGTTAAAGTTGATTAAACCCAATGGTCTTGAAAATCGCTACTTTTTTTTTCTGAAATATGAATTCTATTAACTTTCACCGAACAGACTAACAACTTGTTCAAGGTAGGAATATGACAGAACTTATTGCGATTTCATACATATATTCAATGTAAATCAAAGGAATGAAAATTCACTTAAAACACCAATGAGCTTGACGCTCTCTCGTGAAAGTAATTTGTTCACCGTCATATATGACGTTTGTTTTGACAAACATAAATTACACTGTATATCACCATGCAAAAAAGGCGAACACCGCAAAGAGAGCAAAACTCATTAAACGGTACGCAAAATGACGTCGCGACATCAGAACACATGTTCACCGCAAGAAACGACGACGTGACTAATGTTGTACATCATCATTGTCCAACCACCACTGGGATGCAGAGAACTTTAATGATCATACAAACCAACGGCAGCCGACGACGGCCGTTGGAAGAAGACGACTCTGGCCATAATTAGGTGCTTGAAGCGAATTTCCCTTTTGCTTCTATAGTTCTTGACATATCTCTATTAAGAAAAACGACCGAGTTCGGATCCGCGCGCAGTCCGTCGTCCGTCGAACGTGATATATTTTTGCCGCAATATATAAAACGATAACATCAATCTCAATTGGCTGGCTGTTTTTATTTTTCAGTTTTTCTGGAGTACAGCGGGCAGTTTCCAGTTGAGAAACGATGTGAATAATATGAAAAAAAAAAAAGAATCCATGATGTCTGTTAAGCGAGATTCGGTTTTCTGTTCAGGAAATAAATGTCAGTTTGTCCAACAAAAATTTTCGTCGGATTCACGAATCCATTTGTTATTTTTGCTGGGTCAGAGAGAACAAATCTAGACTAACATTTGAAAAATGCGGAAGAGCCAAAATCTTAACAAATCATATTGTATTATATTTTGATTGAACAATTTCAGAACAACTAATTTACCTTGAAATTGACATTAAAATCAATTCTGCACTTCCTTAATTAAACAAGATAAATAAATTATAGCGGTCTTCCGGAGCACACATTGCTCTAGTTATTTTGCTGTTCCGCCACTTTTTCAGTTAGCTTAAAATCCTGGCTAATAGTTTAATATTTCAGGCAAACACTATTCTTATAATCATCTACTTATTTTGATTTGAGCTTGAAGTATATATTTACGGATTTTATGCGTAAATATAACTTTCTTTACCAAAACTTGAAAATAACCATTACGGTCTAATCACTAAGCAGAAGTCATTCCGCCGCATATTTTCGCCCGTTAAAATGTCAAATTGGAATAATGCCGTGGACATAATGTTGTTGGTTTCCATTGATTGTTGTTATGCCGTCGATAGTTTTTACCTGTTTTACTTGCTAAGGATAAGGTTCCATTGAGATCTCATCAAATGATTTTGCTTCGCAATGAAGAAAACATTTTTTTTATCAATTTATACAACAAATTTATTACCTTTGTTCAGATCACCTCAGATTTCGCAACGGAGAGCCATGTTTTCCTCCTCTGTGTAGACTGCCGGTCAATTATAAACGCCGTGCATTAGCCTTAGCTAGGCAAGAATATTCACGCAATTTTCAACTTATCTTCCGTTCCCTCCACGGTCACCTAAACCATAATTGATCCAGCCCTCAGGTCTCCTCATTAGATGTCGCAGCTTTGATTCCATCGCGTTGTCTATGTCCGTGACTGTCAAAACATTATTAAGAATCCGCAATTCAATTAAGACAATAATAGAAATGTTCATTGGATAGATTCACTTACCTCTGATTTTCCTAGTAGTACCTAGATTCATCTAATAAGTTAAATTAACTGTTTTGGTACGTGAAGCATAGAATTCAATGTCTGTAACATTTGAACACACTGGGTCGTAATTCCTTGCCACTTGATTAATGTGACCAAAGAGGGTAGGCGTAGTAAAAAACAAGGTGCCAGAGTGTCATAATTTAACGGCGAGTTTCCAGTGCTGGCAGTTTAACTGGTGAAAACCTAAGGCGTAATAACACACAAAAAATAAACTGGGCGTTTTTTTTGGTTTTTATTAATTTTAACTCAATAAAACATGTTTCTGCAGGTTAAGCACTACATTATTATAAAAGATGTGAGCATGAAAAATGGCTTTCTATTGAAAGTAAGATTCGATTTTCGTATTCCAATCTTTGTCTCAGTTTTCTCGGTTTCGTGATTTTGGAATATCGCTCTTTTCAAATGTTGGTCTAGAAATGAAACATGCATTAAAAACCAGACGATAAAAATATTCACAAGAAATTTGTGCAGAACATTGTTTCGTCTGTTAAATGATAGCTTTAAGAAAACTTTTCGTACAACTTAAACATTAAACGATGATTGATTGTAACAAAAACAGCTTTAAATAACCGGGTACTGTTTTTCAGTTAATAACGTGGTTTTCGGCAATAATTTATTTTTAAGAGGACAGTTTCTCTCCATAATTTCCAGATAAAATGACAGTTTTCTGATAGATTTTTCGTTCGATTTTCACGTCATCAATGCGATAATTATGCACTGGTGGGATTTAAATGTTTCGCTATAAGTATTTTGTAAGGTTTATAACCAAGGTCCTTGCTGAATATAGTGTGAGCAGCCGTTTTCTGGATCGAGCGGTTCGTTTTGCGCAGAATCCGCTTCTTGATGACCCGTGGGGTACTCGCCAAACGCGGCCGACCAGATCTCACACGGTCGCCGGTCGATGACGTCTCCTGGTATCGCCTGATGGTGATGTAGACAAAGTTCCGCTTGATCTCATGCGATTTCAGCAGCCGGAATATATCATCAGGTCGCCACCGTTTAAAAAACGCTTAATTATGATGTCCCGATACACTTACATCGCGCGTAACAAACGAAAAACTCTGACAGAATGTGAACATCAAGCACATCCCTTATCGTATATATGAAGCTAAAGCTGACACCAATACCAATACATAATATGTACATGGTGCTTACCTACATAATGATGACAATTTGTATTCGAACTTATTGAACACCGTCTACTACAGCCTCTTCTTTTGGAGGAAGCATGGTTCCGCCGCCCGATAGTGCTGCGTGACCGTGAAGTGTAGCAGAAGCTGAAGAGGTAAGGGAAGGAGGTAAGAGTTAGCATAGCATAGCATAGCATAGCAAAGCATGTTCCAACCATACAAAATCCTGGGTTGGCTGTTGAAGAGACGATGGAAGCGCCCGAAGAGCTGCCTTGGGTATGACAGGCTCTTCATCCATCTATCGCTTTGCACAACACCTGGCCAGGTCCTTATGATCAGCAAGGGATGGGAGGGAAGTGTTGATTAGATGTCTACTTAAGAAGATGCTGAGAACTCATGCTGCCTTCATAGACATCTGGAGTTGGAAGTTGGATGGGATTGTTAGGGTGGCTTTCCTTGGCGAGAAAGCATATGTATATTTATATGTACATAGGTCGTTGGGAGTGACAAAGCTAAGAGAGTTAATTCACTCCTTTGATGTCCGCTTTTCTTGGCTGGAACGCAGGCGTTTGCTACTTGTATCCAGGCTCCAGGCCAAGGGTGTACTGCATTTTCTTGCGTGAGAGGTAGCCTGTCGGTTGGGGCACGAGCACTAACTCTTGTCCTAGCCTTTTATGGTTTATGGTTATAGCGCCATTACTCGCTTTCTGAAAAGAAAAGAAGAACACGCACACGCATAGACACACACTCACGCTCACACACACGCACACACGTATGCACTCACGCACACCAAATATTCACACACAAGAATTTTTTTAACGTTGCTGATAGATCCATCATAGGTAGTACTGGTTATGTCGTGCATAATGGTTTGTTTGTTAAAACATAAAAGCTTTAAAATTAGAAAAATAAATCAAAAATTAAAAAAAATCAAGAGGGAAAGCTCTCACCTCGAAGTTGGACCAAAAACAAAATCCAACTGTAATAGAGTCTGCTGCTGTTGCTGATGCTGCTACTTCTTTTTTTTTTTTTTTTGTCTGGATTATCGAGATTTTCAGCCTCGGGCTGGTTCATCTCCCGTCGTAGTCACTCAAATACCTCTTTTGGGTATTTTCGTAACTTGTCCGGGGGTGAGATTCGAACTCGTGACTTTGGCGTGAGAGGTATGGATGTTAACCACTACGCCAGGGTCGCACCCACTGCTACTTCTGTCAAATTCTTATAATATTTGGGTTCATCAAGTTACTAATCATTTCGTTTTCCGTAATTACATTTCACGGGTTACTTGGAAACGGCTAAACGAAGTAGTTGATTGAAAGTCTTGTTTCTCCACTACCACCTTGAATAGCAGAGAACCAAACAATTCGAGCGGTGGTTATTCATCACTAAAGTTGCATACACGGCTTGTCCTCTTCGTGGTAAAAACAGCTGCTTGCATAAATCCACGTTTAATTATGTTGCGCTTTTTTATGCACTTTTCAAAATTTTAGTTAATTTAAATCATAATTTTACGCAGCAAAAAATATCCATTCGTCAGGGTTTCAGAGCATTCGAAAGATTTTTCTGACAATTTATTATTCTTTTTTTTCTGCTGTGGTTATATTTCCCTACAACAATAAAATCACAATCGTTGCTTCCAGTTTGACAAAATCACACACGCGAGAGGCAAAAAGAACGAGGAAGGCGCGCAATCACCGTGCATTTATTCCTCCGAGAAGGGCGGCTACACATATCTGCATTTTATCGTTAATCCGAGGACCAACAGACACCTTACTCTCCCACTGTTGTCCACCGCAGCGACTCGCCTAATGCACGACGAAAGATGAAACTGTGGATTGGTTGCGCGCTTGGGCGCCTGAATAGGCCGATTGTTCCGAATCTCCAGTTAGCCAGACTTCTGCCTCCAGTTTGAAACTAACCTTTTACTGCACTTTAACGCCCGTAGTGTAATTTCAATATGTGCTGCCGGCTTTCTTCAAATTGTTTGATAATAAACAAAATTGGAATAAAATTCGGAAATTTGAAGGGAGAAAAAAATATTTGCTTCCATCTTCTAGCACACTTCGTTTTTCGTTTCCTCGAAGGAGGTAAGAGTTGACGTCAAATGCATCTCCCATGTTCCTGAAGAATGACATTCTGTGGCTGACGTTCAGCGGGAAGGTAATGTCCAAGCCGTCGTTCTTTGCTTCGGGACTTGCGCTAAACGGGGAGCTTCTTGTTGGGGACGTATTGTCACTGCAACCATTGATTTGATTTCTTGTGGCGAAACGGAGAGCTAAACAGTACGATATACCTGCCGGAAGTTGCCGTTTTCATTAGGAAGTAACACGCGAAGAAGGATATGATCATTCGGCCAGACCTGGCCCATTATGTCAAGAAATCACTGGAGGAAATGGATCGACTTGATATAAACATCCATGAACGACCACCAAGCCACGCTATGTCCTCAAGGAGCAGCTGGTCATCAAGCCAACGAAAGAGTTAAAGAACATGTTGCCATTTATGTTTTCATCGGCCATGGCTAAGGTTCCGGCCAACTGCCGTAAAACCACACAAAAGAGCTTCGATGAATTTTCAAAGAAAGCCTAATAAACGTAGGATTAAAGGAAACTTTCTTCCAATGAATTTACCTTTGTAGTTTTTTTTTCACCGTCATTTGAAATTAGTCCATTTCGTGCATTCGATATGTTGTCAAAAGGGAATATTGAACGTTATAGGCTCATTAAGACTTTTAAAACATCGTTCAAGACTTCACGTGGCATTGAAGAATAAATAATCTCAGCTCCAAAGTTGTTGTCCAAAGTATCAATCATTAATTATCTTGAAATCAAATCTTGATTTTGAAATCTTGAAATCAATGATATGATATGATATGATATGATATGCATTCGGGTGGGGCAAAATATTGTTTCTGCTCAACCCCACTCGATCGATTTCATATCAGCTGCTTACTCCTTCGCTCAATTTGAACTCAAAATCAATCTTTTTGTTCTAATCTTCAAGCTCTTTGGCATCATGGTATATGAAAATCTGTGCTTACAAACATTTATCCAGCTCTAACTTTTTTGAAGAACACTATGCGATTGCACATCGGTATAATTAGATGTCAATTTATAGGTGATGCAGTGTTCAAAGGCAACATTGGTGCTTAGTGCAATGAATGGAGCCAAAAACTACCCTAGCAGGAAGTAATACCTGACCAATAACAATAGCATGCTATGTTCTGATATAATCCTGTAATGTGGTATAAATAAATGGATGGAGATGGGCGAAATTGATGAGTTCGAAGATCGGATTGCTATCTTAGAATTGGACGAAATTGTTTCTGCAAATGTTAGTCTTGATGATTATTGGTTTTGCCAAGATGTTCTATACATTCAATTTTTTATGACTGCTAAATTTTATTGCATTCTATAGGGGTGTTGAATACCATAACTAGACTAGTTTGCGTGATACACGATAAAAATAGGACATGAAACATTTTTTGTTAGAAAAACTTTTTTGCCTTAAAAGGGCCCATCTTGCAATGTATGGCAAACTTTTAGACAATTATATTGCCTTTATAAGGAAATTTTTTTGTCCAATTCTAAGATAGCCATTTTTTTGCAAATTCGCATTAAATCTTAAAATCTTAAAAATCGGTTTTAATATTTTACATTTTTTTTTCATAAAATTCCAGACAATTTTTCTAAAAGTCACCCACACATCACTTTATTGCAAGTCTTGTCCTTTTTGAGTTATGTTGACATGAAAAATGTGTTGTTAGGAAAACTTTTTTTTCCTTAAAAGTGCTCATCTTGCACTGTATTGCAAATATTTAGACAATTATATTGCCTTTATCAAAAAATTTCGTTCAATTCTAAGATAGACATTTTTTGCAAATTCACTTTAAATTTTATAATTTCTTTTTTATCATGTAAAAATCTATTTTAAATTGTTTACATTGTTTTTCATAAACGTTAAGACGATTTTCTAAAAGTCACCCATACACAACTTTTTTGTCAGTCTTTTCCTTTTTCAGTTATGTTGATTTAAAAAAAAATCGATCAAAAAACTTAAGCCCTTTTCAGTGGCAGTCTAGATACATTTTGAAAAAACAAAGTATTCAAAGTTGCTTGAAAAGACATAGTCTATGTACCCAGAAATTTTCATTGTATTCTGAGAGGATGCTGCCAAACAATGGATGGGTTGGCGTGAAATTCGTCAATATTCCTTGCCACAGAACACCAAATACTACATCATTTCTCAAAAGTGATGAAGAAACACGACATGCACTGAACAAAAGATACGGGATATACTGCAAAAGATCAAATTACTCAAAACTGTCCCATGGTCGAGCCCGTTAGTAAGAAACGTTATATGCACAGCTCGTTTGGTATGATTAAACCTGGCATTTAAAATTTTGACTCGTCTGACATTTAAAACTCCTGAAAAGTTGACTCGCTTTCAATAGAAAATTATTAAATTATTCAATGTCACCTCGTTAGATTGTTGCAAAGTCTAAGTTTGGCAAGCATAAAGTATTGCATTAGGTGATTGAAAAGGTCTTAACCCGACATCAACGAAAGATCAGAAGTTTGACCTTGTTTTAGAACTCGTCATCGCACGTCAGCAAAGTTTCATCCTTAGTTTATTAAAAATATCTGTAAAACTCCCCAGCCGTGAACATTGTCCAAGCTTCAATCGTACTGCAATAATTAACTAGAATCCCAAGTATGCATCGTTCTACTGCGTCCGTAAGTTTAATGCAATCCTTTCTGCCGCTGCGAACAAAGTGATCAAAGACGAAAAAAGTTTCCCAAGTGCAGTGACAGCAAGTGAGAAAAACTCGCTCTATAATTAAAAGTAAGACTAACTGGTATAAAACTGTAATAAATTTAAAATTAAGCTTCTCAACCCCTGCGCCCCATCAGCTGGGAGAATTCTCTGCCGATGCGACGCTGCAGCTGAAAGCGGATTTCCCTCGCCGAGAACCGACCGATCCAATGGGAAAACAGTGTATTTGCTTTGTTGATAGTCTGAATGCTGCTTTTTTCGTTGTTGTTTGCGAAAATAAAAGTAGAAAGCTTTTCACTCCCCCTTCTGCCCTTCCTCCTCTAGTTCGGCAGTTGTCCAGCGAAGCGATCCCGGTGGGCCCCCGCCGCAAAGGAAAACGCTAAAATAATTAGTTTAATGACTTTCGTCTGCAAATGAAAACAAATCCCCTTCCACTAACCGATTTTCAGTTCCAGTCCTTGCTTGGGCTATGCGCCAAGTTCTGCAAGGAAGATTGATAAAGAGTGTATTCGTAGGGCCAAGATTTTTTCCGACGTTAGCTTGGGAAATCTCTGTGTTTGCGATGTTCCCGAGTACTCCAGAGTTTTGCGAGATGCAGCAGTTTGTGCATTCAATTCGTTTAATCTATTCCAAATTATCTCGTTTTTTTTGTACGGTGGAAATATATTCCACACTTCTAGGGTTGTCCAATAGATCACAAATTTGACTGAGCTCATGTTGACACTCGTCTTGAGATCAGAAATCCCTGGGAAAAGCAGGCAACCCTATCCTTCGGAACGCTGCCGAGTTTCATCTCCATCCGACGGCGAATAAATTCAATTAACAATAGTAAAAACGATACCGAATCTGTTTGCTTGCAAGTGCAGGATCCAAGCACCAACTTTGACCCAACTATTTCAAAGCAAACACCATAGCAGCTCGAAGATAAGGGACCGTAAATAACCCGTCCTCCCCTCTCCTGTCCTTTTTCATCCTTCTCCATCAACGTTTGCAGCATGTCACAACAGAAGCTGCTAAATCTTTGGCTCTTTTTTGGATTCAAACGGCCACCACAGCGCTGTAGGTGTAGGTGTGTATGTACTAAAATTTAGGAGTTTAATTAAATGATAAAATGAGTCCTGAACACCATGCTCTTTGGGTGAGTGGAAATCCTGACCAAAGATCACAAGCGAGCAATAGTTGGGCAGCCTCATGTTGTTGTACAGGCAGGGATAGGATTTCGTTTGATTCCAATGGTGCACCCGAAGTTTAACCAGGGAAATTTGTTTGGATTTTTATCTTCTATTTGCTGGTCAAATGCCTATCTCGAAAAATTGGATGGACTCTGCATTTGGATTTCGTTCATCGAGACATTCTAGAAAGTAATAAATGACATCGATGAGATTCTAATAAATGTGTTTTCTTTTCTTCTTTTCAGGTATGTATTCGTTTCAGAGAAAATACATAACCAGGTTTGCTATGGAAACACACTAAATTTAGCTTAATTGAGCTCTGTCCAAACCACCATGCCACATTTCCATTGCCACAATAAAACCCAACCAATATCAATAAGGAAGTTTAAACAAAAACAGCCCTCGATCCTGAACATGATGTCAGGTACAGTTCATATTTCCTAGCAATCCACACTCAAGCTGCTGCGTAAACATTTCTTCCTAATAGGATGCCCCTTCCAAAAATTCCTAAAATTGTACGCAATTCCAGCAGGTCACGATCCACAACATCAGCAGCAAATGCAAATTCGCAATTATCGACTCCTAATCCTCCCTCTGCCGCTTCCGCTCCCTGCCAGTGCCAGAATTTGGTCCGACTCGATTTTATCGAAGCCCCATCTGTCGGAAACTGTCAATATTGCTCGTTATTTCAAAACAGGACGACCAGCAAGGAGGCGAAAAAATTCAATTTCTTGCTATTCCGACTCCACGGCAACGGCAAAGTCGAGATCGAAGCAGCCGCGCGAATAATCTGACGTGACAATTTTTCTAGAGTAGCCTCCTGCTGCCTGCAGTGTCCGGCCATACTGCGCGAGGCCACATCAGAATCACAGAACAATAAAAATTATAATCGTGACGTGGGTTTTCGACTGGATCGGAAGGCGCACAATTGAAGGAGTGGTGGAGAAAGGCGGTGAGAAATTCGGACCAACAGCGGTACTCATCATCGAAGGAAGAAGAACATTTTAAACTAAGCTTCTTGGAGATGATTTTCGGGGTAAATTTTAGTTGAATCGTGAAAAGTCGAAAAACGTGGTGAGAAACTATGGAACGAGAATGTTCCGAGAATTTAGAGTTTACTTACACTAACTGGCCTTCACTAACTGTCAAAAAGTGAAACTTATGGCTCCGTTTGCCAATATCTCTGGTGCACATGGGATCTGCGTCAAAGAAACGATGTCCAACAAACTGTATTGGAGGTATTAGTTCAAGCACTATCAATTTTAAAGGAACTTTATAATTTCCTTAGTACCCTAAGAGGATGCAGCTTTTGATAAATTCTTACAAATCTGCTAAATCCCCGATAAACTGTGTAAGTTCATTTAAGGCACTTTCAAACGAATTCCAAATATTAAATAAATTTCATTCCTTTCATGATTTTTGCAGACTCATTCCAAAAGACTTAAAATCTCTTTCCAGGAGACATAAAAGCTTTTTGAGGAATTTCTGAAACTTGTTTCTAGAATGAAATATCTTTCTATCCTGGTAACTTTTTGAATTCATGTATATCCCTTTCTGGAGTTGTGTAAACTTCTTCTAGAGTTCTAGAAACACGTAAGTTGTTGAAACTTGTTCGTGGAGCTTAAAACTCACCCTAATATTGTGGAATCTCTTTTCCGTAAATGCGAAAGTTTCTTCCAAGATTGTGGGAACTTTTTCCAGAGTTTTAAGAATCTTTTCAAAATTATCAAATCACATCCCAGGATTTTTAGGAAGTTGTGACAACTCAGGAGTTCTGATAACCCAGTCAACACAGAATCGCATATGATAGAGCATATGAGTACAACGTGGAGGCCATATACGTTCATTTTTCCATTTAACTCCATATGAAATGTACGCATATCGCCTCCACTTTATACTCATATCCGTTATTATTTGCGATCTTGTGTTTACTGGGAACTCTGTTTGGGGTGAAAAATTTGGCACTGTAGACACTCTTCACTGAAGTTGTGAAAACTCAAACGGATGTTCTGGATAATCTTCACATGTACTTGTAATAGTTTTTGGCAGGGATTTATTTTTTAGATTTAAAAAAAAATCATCATACAACTGTGAAAATAACGTAGGTATTTAACTAACGTATGAGACTTCAACATTCCGGAAAGAGTTTCCTCGTCTCCTGCAATTAACGATGTGAAAATTTCATCCTAAAGTTGTGGAAACTCCTTCCGAAAGTTACGAAAGTTTCATTGAAAAGGCGTGAAAACTTTTTTTTGATTCAGCCTCGGGCTGGTTCATCTCCTTCAGTGTCGTAGTCACTCAAACACCACTTTGGATATTTTCGGGGGTGTGATTCGAACTCGTGACTTTGTCGTGAAAGGTTTAAATGCTAACCACTACGCCAGGTTCGCCCTCACCATGCAAACTGTTACCTGTAGAAACTGGAGCGACTTCAACTTATTACCAGATTTTCAAAAACACCACCCTAAGTTGAGTTCCTGAAACTGAATAAATCTGCAAGTCACAAACAAAACAGGCTATCTGTCAAAAGATAATCTTTTTTCTGATGAAATTCAAAGGAATTTGCTCGTGTTTACTTGTGATTGATACGTTTTTCAGTTTTTAATTTTTGATTTTTAAAAACTTAAGAAGTGAAGTCTTAGTTTTATTTTTCTTGGTTTTCGAATTCTGAAGTTGCAAACAATAATTACTGGAGTTATTGAAGGAAATATTTCGGATTCTAATGGTTTATTTATGCTGTGAAAAGTTCTTCATGAAGTTCTGGGAACTCATACGGATATTTTGGAGTCTGGAGTTTGTTGCTGGAGTTTGTTCCCGGATTGTGTCAGCTTTTGCCTCGATTTTTTAAATCTTTCTTAGGATTATCAAAAATCACCTCATCATTTTTGAAAACTCGATCCTGAAATTTTTTCAACTCCGTCCAGCGTAAAATAAACTGGAAATTGATGCAACTGATTCCTGGGATTTAAAGCCTTAACACTACCCGAGATTGAAGAAACTTCTTACTGTAGTTGTGAAAGCTCCTTCCAAAAGTTGTAAACACTCTGTCCAGGAGTTCCAGTTTTTTTTACCAGGACTGACAGATATGAGCAAAATTTCTCACAAGAAACGTGGAAACTCTTTTCAAAGTTAGAGGAACTCAAACGGATATTTTTGACTCTATTCACGGAGTTGAATCTAAAGCGTCAACAACAAACAACAACAAAGTCCTTCTTGGAGATGTGAACTAAATTAATTCCTGGATTTTTGAAAACCTCAATAAACGTGTTGTACTTCTTACAGGAAATGTGGAAACTTTTTTAAAAAAAATAGATGACCTCATGTGGATAGAATGGACACATTTTAGAGACTTAAGAAAACTCGACGTTTTGGAAACTCCGGTTGTTGTGAAAACTCCATCTAGAAGTTATGAACACTCTTCTCTGGAATTATGGAAACTTTATCGAATCATCGTTACTTCATGCTGAATTCGTTAAAACTGCATCCAAAAGTGGTTAAAATTTCCTTCAGAGAGAGTGGAAAAAGTTGAAGAAAATTATACAAACGATGTGGACACCTCTTCCGTGGTTAAAAAAAACTCAATATTGTAGAAATGTCTTCCTAAAGTTGCGAAAACTTCAACTAAGATGGTAGAAACTCTTTTCCGTAGTAGTGAAAAAAAAAATCCAAAAGTTTTGTTTTTTTTTTCTAGAATCGATAAAACTCATTTTATGATATAGCGAAAAAAAACTTCATCTAGAATTTGTGGAGATTCTTCACATGTGTGAACTCCTACCAGGGTTGATAAAACTCATTCGGACGTCATGTAATTCTTTACGGGGGTTGTGAGAACTTGTGGGCTATGTAAATTTTTTCCTGTAAGTGTGAAAATTGCTTCCAGAAGTTGTGAAATATCTTTTCTGGGCTTTGATAACTTTTTTCGTTTGCGTTTGCGTTTTCGACACTTCTTCCAGGATTCTTCAAACAATAGTAAAAACTATTGACGGAACCTCCTACAGTAATTTTAGGGACTCCTATGAAAACTCCTTCCTTGAGTTAAAGAAAGGAATCCCTTCAAGATGTTGTGAAAACTTTATTTTTACTAGAATTATCAAAACACATTCAAAGTTTTTTTTTTTAAAGATTTCATCCAGGATTTGTGGAAATTTCTTACAGGTGATCTAGGAACTCCTTCTGGGATCGCAGAGATTCTTACGTAAGTAGTAGAAACCTTGTTTTGGACTTGTGAAAACTTATTTGACTGTTTTGAAAACTCCTTGTTGCAGTTGTGCAGATTTTTTTTTTCCGGGATGTCGACACTAATTATAAGAAACGGTACTTCAAGAGGTGAGATAACTACCATATTTTATAAACTCATATGTATGTGTGTTATGGCAACTTTTCTTCTGTGAAAACTGGTTTTTGATATTGTTTGAACGGGAGTTGTTATGGGAACACTTTCCTAGAGTTTATAAAAATAAATTCTGGCGTTATGAAAATCCCTTCCAGGACCCATCCCGGAGTTGTGAATGTTCCTTCCAGGAGATATTAAAACTAGTTCCGAACTAGAAAAAAACTCGTGTGTAAGTTGAAGAATCTTCTTCATGTAGTTGAAAGACTGTGAGATGTGAGTTGTGGAAAAGTAGTTTGTAAATTCTTTTCTGTAGTTTTGAAAACTTTTTTGTGGATTGATTGATTTATACTTCAGGGATTTGAAAAACTCCTTCCAAGAATGTTCATGCAAGTGATATAGCAAGAAAACTTATTCCGGATTTCACAACTCCTGAAAAACTCCTTCCAAGAATTTTCTTGCAAGAGACGTGGAAACTTATCCCAGATTCCACAATTCCTGGATGTGTCAATTACACTGTGGAGGTGTATTTAGGTGTATATTTTAGAAACTCTTTCCTGGAGTTTTGGAAACCTTTTTCATGGAGCAATCGAATCATATTCCAAGGATTTGAAAAACTCCATCCAGGAATTGTTAAAGTTCCTTGCAAGAGATGTAATAATGTATGTATTAAAATGAAGCTGATTTACATAGTCTTCCCTCGGATTATCAAAAGTCATCCCACCGTTTTTGAAAACTCGATCCAGCAGTTTGGTTAACTCCGTCAATAATTAACGAAACTGGAAGTTGAGGAGACTCCCTCCTGGATCTAGCAAAGCCTTAAACTCAAACGGATTTTGTTGAAATTTCTTACTATAGTTGAAAACTCTGCATATTTTGAACACACTTCCATGGAATTTTGGGAACTTTTTTACGGAGTTGATGCCACACATTCCAAGATTTTTGAAAAGCTTCATGTTGGCGTTGAGTAAAATTTCCTACAGAAAATGTGAGATCTCCTTCCAGAGTAAGAGGAGCTCATAAGGACACTTTATACGGAGTTTCAAAAATGACGTTGTGGAAATTCCTTCTTCGAGATGTGTCAACTTTAATGAATATTCTGAATTTTTCGTCTTGGTATTGTGAAAACTTCTTCCAGACCCTTTTTTGTGGACATTTGGAAACTTTTTCTAGAGATTTCCAGACTAAATCCTAGATTTTTAAAAGTTGAATTGCAAAAATTCCTTTCAGGAAAAGTGGAAAAAGTGCAAAAGGATTACAATGTTGTCGATGTTGTCAAAGAAGTAAGTGGTGTTGTGTTGTGGTGAAAGAAATTCTTTATTGTGGAGACGCCCTTCTAGAGTTGTGAAAACTTTAACGGAGATTGTAGATTGTTCTATCGATAATTCAAAACAAAATCTTTCCAATAGTTTTTAACAATTTTACCTGGTTTTGGAAGCTTTGGCCTTGATGAAACTCATTCCTCGATTTAGAAAAACAACTCCATTTAGGAGTTGTGAATACAACTGGCATGTTTAAATCTTTCTAGGGTTGAAGAAACTCATTCGAACGTCGTAGAGTGGCTCTTTGGGATTGTGAAAACCTAAACGGAAGGTTGTGGAAACTTTTTTCTGCAGTTGTGGAAACGTCTTCCTGCAGTTGTGAAATATATTTCCTTGCTTTTAGGAATTTTTTCCTTGCATTTTCGAAACTCTTCCAGGATTTTTGATAAAATCAACCTGGGAATTGTGAAAACTATTTACGGAACCTCCTTCAAGAACTTGAGGGACCCCTAGGAAAACTCCTTCCTTGAGTTGTGGGGATTCTTTCAAAATGTTGTGAAAAAAACTTTCCTGGGTCTTGGAATTAGTTAACTAGAGTTATCAAAACATATTCAAAGTATTTGAAAGACACCATCCAGGATTTCTGAAAATTTCTTACAGGAAATCTGGAAACTCGTTCTGAGATCATCGATATCCATACGTAAGTTGTGGAAACTTCGTCCTGTACTTGTGAGAACTCATGTACTTGTTTCGAAATTCCCTTGATGTAGTTGTGAAGATTATTTTTTCTTTGAGATGTCGACACTAATTATTCTAATTTAAAAAAAGCTCTTCAAAAGGTGAGAAAACTTTCAGGATCTCTTATGTGAGTAATGAAAACATCTTTCAGAGTAATGATTTTGTATACAGTTGTTAATAATTCTCCCAGGTATAATACACACTACCAAAATGTCATGTAAATTTCTGTCCCCTAACACCGACACATGCAAGCGTCCTTTAGCACATAAGAATGAGTTGCAAAAGATGAGAAAATAAATTCAATGAAACACATCTTTTGTCGAATTGCGTATGTTTCAGTTTAAGGAGACTTAATTTTACACGGAATCTTTCTCCGACTTTTAACAAACATGAATTACGTCTCGTGTAAAATTCATAATTTCCAAGTGTGTTCCACACTTTCCTAAAGTCTTGAAAAAAAAATGCTTGACGTTATGCACAAATATTCCAAAGTTCTAGAAACTCCATCCAGGAGTTGTGACTGTTCCTCTCAGGAGATATTGGAACTTTTTCCGGAATTGTAAAAACCCATACGTAAACTATTTAGTCTTCTTTCTGGAGCTGTGAAAATTCCTACGGATGTTGAGGTTTGTGTAAATAAATTCCAAGTGCTGTGGAAACATTTCCTGGTGTCTTGGAAAACTTTTTCCTGAAGTCGAATCATATTCCAGGAATTCGAAAAACTTTATCCAAGAATTGTAAAAAAATCTTTGCTAAGGCTTTGAAAACTTATCCGGGAGTTTTAAAAATAAAATTGGAGGAGGTGTAAATTTTCTTTAAAGGTGCTGTGGAAACTATTTACATGGTTTTATGAACCTCTAACGCATGTTTTGAAAACTTTTCCTTTAAGTTGAGATATTTCATGGAATTGTTTTGAAACTTTTATCTGTAATGCTAAGAAACTCCTAACGGATGCTAGAAGCTTTCCAAATTTGTTCAGGAATTTCAAAAAATTTCCTCCAGAATGTGTCTATGTCTTGTTATAGAATGTCCATAACATACAGGAAACATTTTTCCAGAAATTCGGGAAAAATCTTACGAAGTTCAAAATACTTCTTCCTCAAATTGAAAAACAAGAAAAAGTAAGCAGCTATTCGAAAAACTTCTCGCAAGGCCGTTAGAATTTTGATTTATTATTTTATGAAAGTACTCATGGACAATTGAATACCTTCATAAAGTTAGGAAAATTTCTTTTTATACAGTATTTGAAAAAAACTTTTCAATTGTGGAGGTTTTGTAGAAAATAGGTGAAATTCCTTCTAATGTTCATGTAAACTATTTTCAGGTGATGGAAAAAATCCATCTAGTAATTTTGGGTGTTCCGAGCTCTGCTGAGAAATAATTTACGGATGATTGAACCCGACTTTGAGATATCTTCTATGCGATAATAATAATGAAAAATATATTTCCTAGAACCGAGTTCAGAGTTTCTGCATATTTATTGAGGAATTCTAATGAACATTCGTCCAAAATATATACCAACGTGCTCTCAAGTATTCTGAGAATTTCGGAAGACTTTTTCCGGAAAACGTCTCTATTCATGTATGTTGGATTTTCTTCAAAAAATTTCCTTTTGAAACCTCCAAGAAGTTGAATCTTCCCTTAATGTCTAAAAAAAGCTTTCTCATTGCAGAAAATAGACCAACCATTTTTTTTATGTATGTTAGTAAAGATTGCTGAGTTGGAAAATTAAATCATTCATGTTAGATGACGCTTGTGGAAGTAGCCGATTCTTTCCAGGTGTTTAAGAAAGTCCTTCCAAATGTTTTGGATGCCTTATCTATCACACTTGGAAACTTTTTCTTAAAATACTGATAAAATCCTTATGAACACTTTGAATAGTGCTTTCCGATATGTATGTACATTTGTTTTTATTGTTCCGGCACTTATTGAAGAAGAATTTTGCCACAAAGTTCTTCCAGAATGAGTATATGCTTCATTCAATAAGTTCTCAGTATTCCAGGAACTTAATTCCAGAATATTGAGATGTCTTCTCAAAAGTACAGAAAACTTCAAAACGAAGTTAAAGTTTACAAATATTCATCCATAATTTGTGAATTTTATTTAAAAAAAAAAAACCTAATTTCCTAACTTTTCGAAAGATTTTTCAGATGATAGAATATTTTACCTTTGGAAAGAAGCAAATAAAATCACAGCAAGCAATAAAACAACTGCCAGAACCAGATGCCAAAATAACTTTCTTAAATCAGATAGTTGTTGAAACATTATAAAACATTAATCGAAATATCATTCAGAATACAGAAACAGCGCTTCTAGGTGATTGAAAAAATCCTGTCCGTTGTTTTAGAAGTTCATTTTGGAAACTCCTTACGAATAATTACGAAAAACTTTTATCAGTTGTCAAATTTACAGGTTTGAATATATGATTCTTTGCCAATAGATTTTAAGGAAAAATTACCAAACCCTTTTCTTTACGGAAAATGTTGAGGACATTAACCAGTGAGCTTAGAAAAAAAAATTCAGAACTTATGTTAGCCCGGACTAACTTTGTATGGTTGGCAACAAAATACCTACATTTCTTACCAAATTTGTGCCTGCCAGACTGTAAGAAGTCCAAGAATATTAAAGAGTTTGACAGATGAATCGGGATTTCGTCGGCAATCTTGATAATGAAAACGAATTTTTGTGAATCGTTCTCTTGAATTGCTCCATAGAAAGTGTTCCTCATAGATCGTTGTCTTTTTTTCTTCCAGCATGCTTTTTACAGAAGCTGAAGGAAAAATTCTGTTTAGAAGCTCATTCAAAGTGTTCATTTCTCAAACCTACAGCCTTTTCTGTAGATTAATTAATTAATACTGCAGGGATTTGAAAAACTCCTTGCATGAATTCTCAAACTTCCTTGGAAGAGATGTAATGATATATGTACTATAATGTACATAATGTAGTTGAGCAAGTTTCGTCCAGGAGCATGTAAACTTTTTCTGAATTTTTGGAATCTCTTCCCTCGGATTATCAAAAATCAACCCACCGTTTTTGAAAACTCGATCCAGCAGTTTGGTTAACTCCGTCCAAAGTTAACGAAACTGGAAGTTGAGGAAAACCCCTCCTGGATTATGCAAAGCCTTAAACTCAAACGGAGTTTGTTGAAATTTCTTACTATAGTTGAAAACTCCGGATGTTTTGAACACTCTTTCATGGAATTTTGGTAACATTATTCAAGAGTTGATGCCACAAATTTCAAGATTTTTGAAAAACTCCATGTTGGCATTGAGAAAAATTTCCTACATTAAATGTGAGAACTCCTTTGAAAGTTAGAGGAGCTTATAAAGGCACTTTTTTTTTTCTTTCTTTATTTAACGTCGGCCTATTTCCTCACATGGTGACAATCACCGACGCCAGGAAGACGACTCCACCACCTGGACCCTACCTAACGACTCATGGATATGAGCCGGGACCAACGGCTTTACTTCCCTTCCGAAGGAAGACGTGACCAGATTTTTTCGCCTCAGAAAAACCACCGACGTCGACTGGGATTGAACCCAGACCCACTGGGGTGTCAAGTAGCAGTCACGCTTACCACTGCACCACCGACGCCGGCAAAGGCACTTTTAACGGAGTTTTAAAAAAATGACGTTGTGAAAATTCGTTCTTGAAGATGTGTTAAATTTAATGGATGTTATGAATTCTCCTTCTTTTTTTTTCAAGGAAAATGTTAAGTTCATCGAAAAAAAAAATCTGTATTTCTTTTCTACAAATTTAGCTTAGAAGACTTCTTTGTTCATAAGTTCTGGCAATTTCTTTCGCAAGCCTATGAAATTTTTTCAGAGATTGAAAAAACCTACAACACCAGCTTCTCGAACATTTATCCACAATTTCGGAAGGAGCGTTCTGGATCTCAGGAATATTCAACTAAAATCTTAAGATAACTCTTCCAAAAGTTCTTTGGAAAACTTCTTTTAAAATCTGTATTCTTCCTTAGGAAAATATGTACTTTTTTCTTTGGGAAATAACCTCCGATTATAAAAGAATTCTCATTCAAAAAAGTGCTGAAGTTTTTTACAAATTTAGGGATAAATTTGGAATAGTTCTTTGTGAAGTTTTACGATGAAAATAATTATATTATAAATAAACTTGCGTGTAATTTCGATGACCAAAACACTGTCATGTTTTAACATGACGAAAAAATCGATGAGATTTCGAAGAAAATCTCTTTCATCGTTTCTGCGCCCGATGAGATTTTCAAACGTTTATTCGGTAAATATGCTCTGAATTCACAACGATTGCTCAATGATTAACGAGAAAAGTCCATTTCCCGGTACCACTTACACTTCTCCCCCGTCTGCTTCCGTATTCCACTGCGCGTAGTTGGAGGAAGAAAAATTTTGTGATTGGATCACGTCCCAAAACTGCCGTGCTGCTTCTACTTGTTCTGGCCACCGAGTGGTGCGCGATGGGGCGATAAGGAAATTCGCCGCGCCTCTGCCCTTATTCAGATGCTGCTCAAATTGGATCCCGGAATGGGCTTCCTCGAACCCAAGCTTGGTGGCCAGCTGCCAAGATGGAACTTTCACACTTTGCCTATCTATTATGGGTCCGCGGTAAAGACAGAGCTCATCCTTTTTTCGGCTCTTGGATTGTCCCTGGCAAGTTGCTGCCTGCCAATGGGAACATCATTAGCATATTTATGATAATGAGATTATTATGCTTATTATGCTGTGAGAGCGTTTTTCTCGGTGAGTTTCCTTCACACGGACCCACACGGGACTGGTCGACCACGAGTGTGCCACGAGAGGGTAGTGAGGTGAAAGTTTCTCAAGCCGGCCGGCAGCGCTGCAGATGCTGCATGCCGGGCACCTTCCGAAATGTACGATTTTAATTTTGGGAGCAAGTTTTGCTTCTAGTGGAGCATTTTATTTAAATTTTTATTGCTACCTTATCATTGTTGCTACTGCTCCAGAGTTGAGAGCGAATGGCAATCCCTGCCGGGTGAATGGATCTGCTGGGCACAGGCTGGCAAGTGAAAGCTTCGCCACTCACTGGAGGGCTATAAGTACGATCAAAATAATGCTGTCAGAAAAGTTTGGGCATAACTCAAAACACGCCGGGCGTCGACTGTCGCTTGTAATTTGCTTTCCGTTCATCTTCACAGTCTTCGGGAGTCATTCCTGAGCAGAACAAAAAAAAAACATTGAAGCAAAGAGATTAAAGCCGATGTTGTTTATCATGCCGGCACCATCATCGCTGTGCTTCATCATAAAAACGGTACCAAACTGAGGGCGCACCGTTGGAGGGTGAGATTTTCCAGCACGAGAATTCTTGAAGTTTCACCATTAAGGGAAGAAACACGAAACACGCCGAAGAAGTGGCAAAGTTACATGGCACAAACTCAAGGAGTGCAACTTTTCGTAGAGAAATACTTAAGCTTTAAGATTTTCATGTTGTAGTTTCTGCCATGGGCTCGACAAATGCATAGTTGTGACTAGGTCTGGAAAAGTGTGTTGTTATGAAGGTGGGAAATCGTCGTTATTAAAGTCAGTTACTGGACGAGGTTTTATGGAAATATTTGTCTGGCCTTCCGAGAACTCCGGATGACTGACCACTCTTTATTTATGTTCACTTATACTTTATAGGCAATCGAGCAAAAATTTTACACCTCAGGCATCGGCCCAAATATCTCAAAAACAATTTCTTCATGCACGTAAACCTACCCACGCCCATGTTAAGAAACGGACGAAGAATTCCAAGACTTGGAGCATGCTTTTGAAAAAGCTACATGCTTTTTATATTTTGTTTTCCTTCCATCGCACTCCAACACTCGATAGAAGACCGTTTTGGTTGGGTGGGATTTTCCCCGTGCTTGAACTTTAAACGAGCTGAGAAGTTCACTTTTTCGCTTGCTTGAACTTGCAACGACGACGACGACGGCGGCGACGCCAGCAAAGGCGGCCGCGTTCCCGTTCAAAATTGAGACATTACTGTGGTACCCAGGTTGCCTGAATTCCGTATCAATCACTCTCGCACGCGGAATGGCAATGCAATTTGCTACGGTCCTGCTTTCGCATAGGTTCTCCTTCAAACGCGGCTCAAGACGGGAAGGAGTTTGTGTGGTTTTTTCCACCTCACTGAAGCAAGCTTCTACACGTCCAGCCGGCGGGCTGTTCACGAATCTATTGGAGCGCATGCCGGAGTTGAGGGAGAATAAACAATTCCTCAAGCTCCAGGCAAGTTTATGCATTCCACCGGCCAAAGTTCCTCGAAGTCAAAGCCGTGGAGCAACGCGAAGGTGTATCTTATAATCTTCATGGGGTGAGGAAGGACAGGCCGGAATCATTACCCAAACCGACAATCATCATGATCATCATCATGCTCATTGCCGTCATCATCGTGATACACACAAATCAGCAAAGTGGGAGATTCATCACGATATGCCGGCGCGGCCGCCCCTTTTCCCAAGTGGATGGACACCGCTATCGAGATAGATCCAAGTCCGGTCCGATTGGATGCGAAAAGAGTAATCGGCATCGAGATGGGTAGTAATTTACAGCAGGTCACGCGAGTTAAAACTAAACGTCTTCATTACTTCGTCACGATTCGTCAGAAATGCCTCGTTTTGTGGAATATTTTTTGCCCGTCTCTTCGTGGCGCGCGGAAGGTAATTCTTCGAGGTTTTTATTTTGCTGCTCACACGTTACGTCTTGCATACGAGTACGAGTGGATTGCAGCCTGATGAAGATCTTTGCGGCGGCGGCGACGACGACCGGCGGCAGTGCAGACGAGAACACTGAGAGCATCTCCACATCGAGCTGGTGGCGGAAACAGGGCGCTAGATTATGGACATAAATTTCCACATCAAGGTCAACGAGATGGGATGATGGGGAGGGAGATGGGAAATGCGTTGGTGTTAGGGTGAGATGCGCCGTTCATATTTCAATTTGGATATAATTTGAAGTTTTTTTTTAGTGAAAAAGGAATTTTTAAACTACAATGCCACTTAAAGATTGTACTCTAAAAAATGCAACACTTTCTTTTAGGTTTAACTTTTAATTGCATGGGTAAAAATTGATGAAACTAGTTTATTGTGTAATGTTTACATGTGCAAAGTTTCGTCACAATCTGTCAAGTGGTTATCGAGATGGCTTCCAAGCAAGAAGTGCTTCGACAAAAAAATTTGAGCGCGGTTGTGAATAATCCAGGAAAGGTCCAAAGATGGGTCGCGAAACAGTTGGAAATCGACAATTTAACAGTGTCCCGTGTGGTCAAATCGTTCAAGGAGACCCAGACGGCCCAGCGGAAAAAAAGCGAAGACCGTCGAACCCATGAACGCAAGGAAGGTGAGGGATTACTTCAAGCGCAATCCAATCCATTCGATTCGATACATGGCCAAGAAGGTTGATTCTTCCGTCTGGTTCGTCCAACAGACAATGAAGCGGTTCTGACTTTCAAGGTTTTCAAGGTAAGAAAGTTGCCTATTCGAACCGATATACAGAATACAGTGGCCAAATCCCGCACCACAAAGCTGTGCCGCGAGTGGTTGGTGCAGCCAAAATGCATCGTAATCAACGACGAGTCGTACATTAAAGCGGACACCAAGCAGATTCCCGGCCTGGAGTTTTCGTCGGCAAGTCCCGCCTGAATGTTCCGGAGGTCGACAAATTTGCCAAAATGAACTTTGTTTGGCAGGCGATCTGTGGGTCTGACAAACTCAGCAAGCTATATATAATGACCGGCACCATCAACGGCCAAATATATAATGAAAAATACTTCCAGAAGCTCCTGCTGTCCTTCCTCCGGTCCCACGGAGATGACACTTTGTTTTGCCTGGATCCAGCATCGTGCCATTACGCGAAACCGATGATGAAGTGGTACGAAGCCAACGAAGTTGTTTTTGTACCGAAGGAGTCAAATGCACCAAACTCGCCAGAACTTCGCCCAATAGAAAATTCAGGGCGATTTTAAAGGGCAAGCTCCGGAAAACAGGTCAGGCCTTCAAAAACGACGAGGATTTGAAAAAAATAACGATTAATGGGTTTCAGAATTTTTGAGTAAGTAGTGAGAAATCAAAAATCTTTTACGGTTTTTAAACAAGCTTTTACATCAACTGTAGGTTGTTAAAGCATAAATTCATCCTATGTAGCCAAAATATCGTGTAAGAAATCTTGAATCTTGATCAGGTAAAATTTAAAGAATATTTTTCCGAAATTCTCCAGATCCATGAAATCTTGAAGAAATTTCTAATTATATTCTAATTAATTATTATGTATTATTAATCTCCTGCAACTGTTATCAGAAGTGATTTGAGATTTTATAAAACATTTTGCGAACATCGGGAAGGTCTTTTGGGATCATTAGAAGGAGTTTTCATAACGTTTGCATTTAAAAAAAAATGGACAACAATTGCCGATTTTTCATGGGTTGACAAAACTACCCATGCAGTATCAATCATAGTAACCCATGAGTCAGCAGACAAAATTTGACAACCCTATCAGTCGAACTCTAACCGTGATGGCAAAAACAGTGGAGCAACTCCGTTCAGAAGTGTGCGCGTTCAAAGAACGGCACCCCGCCGCGTCAAAAACGGACATCTGCGGCACTTTGTGGACGCCGGATACGCCCGTTCCAGCATCTACAACATCTTAGCACTATTAGACAACAATCAGAGCAGTGAAAGAAAGCCCGGTCGGTTCAACCGGCCAAACAGTGAAAAAGTACCTGGCGAACATGAACATACATGTCAGGAAGCGGAAGTCACGTCCACTGGTTTCGGAGCTGCAGGCAATGACGGAGCGGCAGCGGCTGAATAAGATGGTCAAGTCGATTTTCCCGGCAAATCGCGACGTGGCGGTGGTGATGGACGGCGAGGCCTATCTCACCCTGGATGGCAACGACTGGCAGGGCACTTCGTATAATGTGGAACCGTGTAGTGTGGAAGTGTGGGAGCTCCGAGGTGAAGTTCATTTCACACACCAAGTTCCCCAAGGATGGTGCTACTGTGACTGGCAATCAGGCAAAGCCGCTTTTCTTTCGCTCCGGACTGGCCGTGAACGGGGAAATTTATAGTATGAAATGCCTGCCGGAAGTTGCGTCGTTCATCAAGAAATACCATGAGGGCGAAGACGTGGCGTTGAGGTCGGATCTGGCGTCGGCCCACTTCTCGAAGCGATCGTTGGAGGAGATGGAGCGGCTGAATATCGATGTGGTACCCAAGTCGGCGAACCCGTCCAACGTCCACCAGCTGTGTCCCATCGAGAATTTCTGGGAGAAACCTGAAGCGTAAGATCTACTCCAACAATTTTGTTGCGAGAACTGATGAGGAATTGATAAATAAAACGAAGAAAGAACTCAAAAACACGCCTACACCCATGTTATCGTCCGCCATGGCGAATGTTCCGATTAACTGCCGATAGGCCGCTTGCAAGGGCGTAGAATTGTTTTGCAAGTAAGCTTAAATAAATACCTCTCATGGGAAATTTATCAAAATCAATTATCTGTCTTAGCTTTTTTTTATCACCATCCGAAAAAGTTCTTTATTTTTAAATGCAATCGTTCTCGGGAAGATTTTATGGGATCTTTAAAAGAAGTTTCCATACATTCTGCAAGATGTCTGCAGCGTTTAATTTTACTTGGAGGAGTATTCAGCGATTATGGAAATTGTTTCCTTTTCAAGAGAAGTTTTTTCATCTCCTTAAATTGTTTTTAAAATTCCTCGAAGAAGTTTGTTTTTGTTTTTTTTTCGATGACTTTGAGCCAGCTGTGTCTGCACCATTCGGGTTAATCTTATTTTCCGTAAAGAGTTTTTACAAATTCCCGAGAGAAGTTTCATAATTCTTGAATGTATTTAAAAATCCTGGGAGGACTTGCCACAACTCCACAAAGAAGTTTCAAAAACTCTAAAAAAGGTTTTCCAAAACTTCAGAAATGAATAATCGCGGTAACTTGAAAGAGTTTCCTCAAATTCAGGAGGGATTTTCCAAAGCTCCAACAGAAAGTGTTCAGAACTTATTGAAGCTACTGAAATAATGTTGCAAAGCAATAAGTTCAAACCGGAGTCCCGGGCAAGTCACAAAAGTCCAGGAAGAAGTTTGCTCTAAGTTATCAAAACTCCATGGAAAACTTTTCAAAACATACGTTAGTGGTTTGTGAAACCCCTTAAAGAAATTATACAACGTGTTTAAAAAATTTGAAAACCTCCTGAAAGAATATTTCTACAACTCCGAGAAAAAAAAATATCATCCAAGAAAATTTTCAAATTCTTTGATTGAGTTTATCAAATTCCTGGAATAAGATTCTATTACTCCTTGAAAAAGTTTTTAAGACTCCAGGAAAGAATTTCTACAATATTTTTACACATCTCCACAATATCAATAACACATCCTGAAAGAATGTTTCCAAAACTTTGAAAGTTTAGAAGAACCGTTTCAAATTCTTGGGTGAAGTTTTTTAAATTCCTTTAATATGATTCGATTCATTCGTCTTCTTTCTTTAGTTGTGAAAACTGTGAATTGTGGGTTGTGGAATAGTGTTGTGTAAACTCTTTTCTAGAGTCTTGGAAACTTTTTCATGGAAAAGCTTCTAAAATTTCCTCAACACTTTTGAACAACACACAGTTCACCGTTTTCACCACTACAGGAAGAAGATTCTTCAACCTTCACATTAATTAATTGAACTTCGGGGCTCGTTTTAATAACTCATGGAAGGAACTTTCACAAATTTGGATGGATCATTGAATGGATTTTCACAACGCCAGACATTTTTTTTTACAAAACACACGAAATTTGTTCTACATATAAAATCAGCACCAGTTCTTAAATCTCCTGGAAGAATAGTTGACATAACTCACATACGAGTTTCTGAAATCCTTGAACAAGTGTCCTCACCTATTGAAAGGCTTTTTTTTTTAATTCGCATAATTTGTATCGAGATTTCCCGAAAAAAAATCTTCATAACAACAACAACAAATTTTCAATACAACCACATGAATTACAGTAAAGTACAGTATAGGATAAAGTTTTTACAACTTACGAATAAATCTCTTAGATCTGCAAAGGAATGTACAGCTCTCCTGTAAGAAATTTTTACAAATCCTAGATGGAGTTAAAAAAAATAGAGTGTGTTTTGACAATTCCAGGAAAAAGAGTCCAAGAGCCAGGAAAGAGTTTTCACTTGAGCTTCTTGAAGAAATTCCTAATACTTTAGGAAGAAGTATTCGGAGTGGCTACCAAAATCACAGTTTGAGGTTCTACATCTCCCGAAGATAATTTTCACACTTCCAAGATGGATGTATTCAAGAATCCTGCAATGTGTTTCAAAAACTCAAGGAAAAAGTTCCAATTTCCTTAACTGCAAGAAGAAATTTCCACAACTTTCCGTTTAAGTTTTCCCCATCTGAGACACGCATTCTATGACGTACGAAAGATTTTCTTCAACCCTGGGAAAACATTTCACATGTCAGTAGTATTCAACACTCCTAGACTGATTTGTTTTTCTAAATCGAGTAATGAGTTTCATCAATTCTAGGCAAAAGCTTCCAAAATCTGGATTATCGAGATGTTCAGCCTCGGGCTGGTTCATCTCCCGTCGTAGTCACTCAAATACCTCTTTTGGGTATTTTCGTAACTTGTCCGGGGGTGAGATTCGAACTCGTGACTTTGGCGTGAGAGGTATGGATGTTATCCACTACGCCGGGGTCGCCCCCAAAATCTGGAATTTAGTTTGGATATCTCTAGAAAAAGTTTCCAAAAATCCCGAAAAGAGCGCTCATTACTTTTTAAACGATTTTTTTATAACTGCCGGAAGTAGTTTCTGTAACCTCTGTTAAAGTTTTTCCAACTCCAGAACGAATTTTCTACAACATTAAGTTTCTTTAAGCACGAAAGAGGTGTCCACATCGTTCGTATAGGTTTTTTCAACCCTTTCCACTTTCTCTGAAAGAAATTTTTTTACCTTTTTAGATGCAGTGTTAGAGAATTCAGGATATAGTTTTGACATGTTAAGAAAATGTTCCCATAATTCCAAAAAAGAGTGTACATTGCTTCTAGATGGAGTTTTCGCAACTAGCGGAATCCATAACATCCATTTAATTTTTCACCTTAAATGGATGTTAGTATTTTCAAGTCCATCCGCATGAGCTCCTCTAACTTTTTCTCATTTCCCGTAAGAAATTTTCACTACACCTGTATAAAGTTTTTCAAAAATCCAAGAATTAGTTTCGACAACTCCAGGGAAAAAAATCCTAAGATCCCAGGAAAAAGTTTTGAAAGGAGCTTTTACAATTTCCGGAACGAGAGTCCATACCATCCATTAAAGTTTTCACATCTCCATGAAGGACTTTCGTAAAGGTCGCTTTTATTTTAACTCCGTAAATAGAGTCAAAACTGTCCGTTCGAGATCCTCTAACTTTGGAAGGAGTTTCCACATTTCCTGTGAGAACTTTTGTTCACACCTGTCAGTTCTGGGAAAAAGTTTCCGAAATTTCTCGACAAAGTGTTTACTACTTATGGAAGGAGCTTCAAAATTACCGGAAGGAGAATCTATACCATCCATTAAAGATTTCACATCTCCAATAAGGACTTTCCTCAAGGTTGCCTTAATTTCAACTCCGTTAATAGAGTCAAAACTGTCCGTATGAGTTCCTGTATTTTTGGATGGAGTTTTCACATTTCTTGTGAGAAATTTTGTTCACATCTGTACTGGGAAAAATTTCTGGACTAAGTGTTTGCAACTTTTGGAAGGAGCTTCCACTACTACAGTACGAAGTTTCCACAATCTTCGTTTGTGATAAGGCTTTAACTCCGGGAGCCAGTTTCGTCAATTTCCATTTGATTTTACCTTTGACGGAGTTGACAAAATTTCAGTATCGAGTTTTCAAAAATGCTGAATCAAAATTTTGATAATCCTAGGGAAGATTTCAAAAATCCAGGAAAATGCTGACACATCCTGGAACAAACTCCAGGAACAAATTTCAGACTCCAAAATATCCGTATGAGTTTCCACAACTCCATTAAGAATTTTTCACAGCATACATAAACCCTTAGAATCAGAAGAAAAAAAATTAACCTTTTCCTGTAATTATTTTTTGCAACTTCAAAATTCGAAATGTAAGATTAATAAAACTTAAGTTTTTAATAATCAAAAATTCAAAACTGAAACACTTATCAATCACAAGTAAACGTGACCGAATTCCTTTAGAAAAAAGCTTATATTTTGCCAGATAGCCTGTTTCGTCAGTGACTTGCAGATGTCTTCATTTTCAGGTACGCGACTTCTATATTGTTTATTTTTGAAAATCTCGTAATAAGTTTTAGTCACTCCAGTTTCTACAGATAACAGTGTTCATGGTGAGGGTGAACCCGGCGTAGTGATTAGCATTTAAACCTTTCACGACAAAGTCACGAGTTCGAATCTCACCCCCAAAAATATCCAAAGAGGTGTTTAATCACTCAACAGTAGGCAATAAACCAGCCCGATGCTGAAAATCTTGACAATCAGGAACCCAAAAAAAAGTTTCCATGCCTTTTCAAGGAAACTTTCGTTACTTTCGGAAGGAGTTTCTACAACTTCAGGATGAAATTGCCACATCGTTAATTGCAGGAGACGTGGAAACTCTTTCCGGAATTTTGAAGTCTCATACGTATTTTAAATACCTAGGTTATTGTCACAATTTTTTAATGAAGTTTTTTTTCAAATCCAAAAAAAATTTCCTGCCAAAAACTGTTACAAGTCCATGTAGGAGATTATCCAGAACATCCGTATGAGTTTTCACAACTTCAGTGAGGAGTGTCAAGAAACGTACAGTTTTCTAAACATAGTTATCAAAACTTCTTAAAAATCCTAGGATGTGCTTTGGTAATTCTGAAAAGATTCTTAAAATTACACAATATTAGTATGAGTTGTAAACTCCACAAAAAATGTTGAACAACTTACGTGTGAGTTTCAAGTTTACACAACTCCAGGAAGGGCTTGGATGAATGTGTGTAAGAAAGATGGCACAAGTATTGCACAGGATTTGTTGGGGAGCGTTAATTCCAAGTTGCGGGCATTTCGCCCAGGACTTTACAAAAACATAGCTTATATGTGTTTACTTATTCTCTGAAAGTTTCAAAAATATTCGACCTAAAATGAATTTTTGGTGATCATTTTTGCCTGTTTATTATTTTAGAGTATAATCTTTTCTGATCGATTGATTGCCGTTGAATTTGCTTCAACTTAGAAATAATTACTCAAATTCTTGCATAAACTAAATTACTTAATGGTTAATACATTTCTTCATAAATTTAATGCACTGCATTTGAAATGTTTGCCTTTTATGTAATTCTATGGAAACGTTCAAATTATCAGCTTGAGTTTAAAACAACACATCAATCTCCCCTTTTTCCTGCGAATCAAACTAAGTAAAATTTGTCAAAAGATGACGAACGAATCTCGTGACAAGCTGACAAAATACGTTCATCCAGCTTCTCACGTCCTTCCTTCATTCAAGGAACCGAGCACGTGCGATCCGATTCACTCAATGAAGGGTTCCATCTCAGCGAAATTTTGAGTTCTAGCTTTCCCAGCTCAATTTCAACCTTTCTTCCTTTTCTGCTGCTGCTGACGTTACGTTTATCTGGACCGGAAAAAAAAACAAACGAAACCCCAAAAATGTTCCTTCCGAAATTTACTCGAACCGTTTCGACCTTTTTACTTGGCCCGAGGGGGTCTTTCCATCCGCAGTACCTACTGGTTGCCGCCATCGTCAGGAAACTATAATCATCAGCATAAAAACTCTCAAGCTCCACTGACAGCACCCTCCGCAGAGAAATCAAATCATCCTGCCGGAAGAAAGAGGGAGCGATGCTTTTGTCGCCCTAATCAAAGTTTAATGGCCTCAAATGTCGGCAGTCCTCTTCCGTACTGTGGAAAGATGCCACTTCCTGAAATCAGACTGAATAAAATTACCGTAAATATGATTTCACATTCATTCAAGGTAATGGCAGATTCTGGCTAATCGCTATCCCCTCGTCCAGGCTGGCCATGTTTGAGTGGTAAATCTGGGCCATCGGCAATCTTGGCATCTACGTAAAGTCACGATACGTATTCTATGTATGTCCCATGCATGCCCCAAGAAATCGAATGCTGCTTGTTTGGCTGATCATGTGGAAGGTGGCCCGAGCTGGAGAGGAACAGATTGTCACGTTAAACTAATAAAATTATACAATCTTAATTACGATCGCATATTGTAAGCTTAATTTAAGTTTTCCATCTTCCACTTGACTCCCGCGCGGGCACGCTCGGAGTAAGGCCCGAACAAGGAGGTGACTCGACCTCTGCCCGGTGCACATTCCACTTGATACATGTTTGCTTAAGATGCAAACATGAATTCCTTCCCTCGGAGCTCGAATTGCTACCTTCATTTAGTTCCCTCGGGGGATCGGATATCAAACACACCACAAAAACCTAGGACTTCCCATCGACGACGACGACGACAACGGCGACGAGGAGCTAGAAACAAATCCAATCACAGAGCGAAGCGTACTCTTATTATATGCGCTTAGTGCCATTATCACAGTCATTATCTCCTCGGTTACTAGGCAACAACACAGCCTCGGGACTAGCAGTGGGCGACATAGTATCGATGCATCACCGGTCATTATTTCTGTGCTTGGATACAGGAATCTCGGTTAAAATATGTAGGTTATTCTGAATGTACAGCATCATCGTAAAAGGATTTCAATTCGATACAGCGATTGGTTTGATTGTATCGCCCATTGCTACTTGGGATGCAACCGGAGAATCCTCTTACTTTCTACCTCTCCGTCGATGCAACTGCATAACATGGAAACCAGAACATCAAAGCCACTTCATCTCGTGAGTTGCAAAAGTGGTAGGACCCGAGCATCATGTCGTCGGCGTCGTCGTCTTCGTCGTCGTAGATGAGAAGAATAGGAGGAGATAGTCAGCGACACAACATGGTAGTCATCGCTCTGCACAAAAGCCAAGCTGCTCTCACATGCTCATTATATGGCACATTTAATTAATGTAATTAGCTGTAACATTAATTTAAATTCAACGGACAAAATTGAAACGAGAAGCTTTGCGCTGACTATGGCTTCCCGACGGAGATGCTGGTGAATGGATGCTTTGATGTACTGCTATCTGCGCTGAGATGGTTGTGGATTGAATGCGCGTTCCACTCGTTCAAGGATAATTTACACGCCCTTGCGGGCCAAGTGATTCAGGTGGTTTTGTCACTGCCACTTCTGTTTTCCAGCTCGTCGTGCTATGATCAAGTGGTGTGACTTCCTAGCTCACGCTTACGAAGGAGCTTGTTTGATGACATGGTTGAGAATTGAGCAATCAAAGGTTGGACTGCCGACATTTGAGCTTCCTGTACAGTAGGCGGTGGGTGACTAGGCCGAATGCCTCCTGGGTTGAGTGTCGGTTTTGCGATAGGTGGAAGGATTTTTTTTCGGACTTGCTTTTAGAATGAGGCAATATTACTTGTCACTTAAAATTTGCACGCAATTTAAAAAACTGTTGGATTTCAAGATGCAAACAGTCATATAAATTCCAAAGGAGATTTTTGTTTCAAAACCAAATTACGGGTAATGTTATAGTGTTCGCTACACACTGAGAATGTATTAACCAAAGATAAGACGTTATTCAGCTTTGATAAAGTATTTCAATAAATTTTATTTTATTATTCGATTTTCCTAAAGATGGCGCTAATAGTTTGAAGCTTAATGGAAGGCATCGTGAGCTTTAAGTCATCTATTTCGACTTGATCATTAAGGATTCTTCACCGTTTGGACCACTATGCTGTGGGCTTAAGCAGGTTTTTCTATTATTATCGTACAGATTGGGCCGAAGGGTCTCAGATTGTTACAAAACTTTGTTCACGCGTCAGGTTCATGTATATATGAACAAAAAACAATAATTTAAGTTTTTCAGTTTTTTTGGAAAAATTTAATTTAATTTTTTGGACGCGGCTGGGTAGCTCAGTGGTTACCCGTTCTGCTTACTGAGCAGATTGTCGGGAGTTCAATCCCAGGCCCGTCCCCTTCCTTGCCATTTTTCACTTGCCTCTTTCTATCACCACTAGATTTAAAATAAAAAGCAGTCTACTGCGCTTTCTTTCATTGATCGCATCACTTACCACAGTGCATCCATTATCTAAAAATAACCTGCCTCACTAACACAACTATCCTTCCCTTGGCAATTGTAGAGATGCAGTGGTGTTCACGGTCTCTAATAACAACGATTGTCAAACTAAAATCATCCTTCCCCCTTCCCCAAAAGACCGTGAGGACGTGGCCGGCGCCGGTACTGATCTATAAATAGAATTAGTGAACTTGTACATTGAAGATGTAAAGCTTACTCCCAAGCTCCATCTATGTGGTTCTCTGTGCAATTCCACTAGTTCTGTCAGTAAGGGAGTAGCAACTACAAATTTGCACGGTCTTTTTTTAAAAAAAAAAAAAAATAAGAAAAAAAGGAAAAAAAATAAAAAAATGAAAGTTTTCTAATTTTCTTTTCTCTTACTTACCATAAAAAAAATATAAAAAAAAAAATACCAAAAGCAAGATATTGTGTTGTAATAAAATTTTTAATAGAAAATTCGTAAAAAAAAAGAGGAAAAAAATGAAAAGAAAAAAAGAGGAAAAAAGCGGGGAAAAAAAGGAAATAATAATAAGAAAATTATGGAAAATTTTAATAATTAATTATTTATTAAAAATTTAATAATTTATAGAATTAAAAATTTATTGGTAAATTGTGGGGGGAAGATTGTTGTTAGAGTTTTGGGCGAAAAAGAAGGAGAAAACAGAAAAAATAATGAGAAATTCATAGAAAAATAATAAAAAAAAAAATAAAAAATATAAAAAAAAAATGATAGTAAAAGTAATGGGTTGGAAAGTTTGTTGTGGGTGGGTTTGGGGAAAATCGGGGGAGAGAGAATGGGAAAAAAAAAAAATAAAATAAAAATACACTATAGGTGAGAAAGTACAAGCACACTTTCAAAATAACAAAAAAGTCATGTTTTTTTTAGTTTTAATAATTTTATTTGGCAAATCATATTTTTATTTGTGTTTTATATGATGTTTTACCCTCGTTTAATCAAAATATTTAATCATAGCCAAGACTCCTAACTTTTTCTCGAACAAAACCCATTAGCTTCTGCACAGTGGTACTTCCCACCATTTTGACCACTTTTGGCCAATATTTTTTTAATTTTTTGGATGTCGTCCGCTGGTTTTACGAATTTTCGAAGCTTTGCTTTGGTTAAAGCCCAAAAAGTCTCGATTGGCCGTGCCTCCGGGCAGTTTGGCGGATTCTTGTCTTTCGGCACGAAACATACATTTTGACTTTCGTACTATTCTAAAGTGTCCTTTGCGTAATAACATGACGCCAAATCAGGCCAAAACACTACTTGACCTTTGTGCTGCCTGATCATCGGCAATAATCGCTTCTGGAGACATTCCTTAACGTATTTATGAGTGATCATCGTCTCCGTTGTGATGTACGGACTAGATGGTTTACCACACTCGCATAACCTTCTTACAGAATTTTTCGGTAAAAATTGCCTTCTCCGTTTTGGGGATGTCTTTGTCTTCGCTTACAGTATAGAATTGTGGTTCTGGAAGCGTTTTGTTATCTAGTTTCACATACGTTTCATCGTCCATTATTATACACCCAGAATTTCTACGCAATAACGAATCGTAGAGTTTGCGGGCCCGTGGTTTTACGGACGCGACCTGTTTTGGGTTTTTTCTGCTTTCGGTTTGTTTTTAGCCCAAGTCTTTGTTTGCCACGTATGACGTTACTCGACGAGGTCCCTAGTTTTTTCGCAACATCCCGAACGGAATTCGTTGGTTTTCGCTTGTAGGCATCCCTGATCTTTTTATCGATATCCGGACTAACAGGACCGAATTTCCGACCACTCTTCGGCGCATCTTCAAACGTACACTGTTTTCTATATTTTCGAATGGCAGATCGTACCGCTCCAACGCTTACACCCTCTTCCTTGGCCAATTTTCGCAAGGAGAGTCCGCTCACAGTGCACCATATGTGCACGATACTTTTTCGTTGTTCCGGAGTAAGACCGCGCATTTTGAGAGGTAACACAAAACTGTGCACTGTTTTGATGCTTTGTCATTCAGAAATGTGCAAACAAAAGGACGCAGCCAAAACATGTTGAAATATTTCATTATATTCAAAGTGACCGTTGAAATAAGGTGTGCTTATACTTTCTGGAACAGTCGTTAAGGTCGTTTACGAACAAATGAATCATAAGTTCACCTCGAACATCAGCAAGTGGTTCATTATTTAGACGTGGGTGAAATGATTTCGAAAAAATGGCTTCCTAATTCTTCAAGGGGGCAGTGCATTGATATATCGGAAAATTTTTCTAGGGGATTTTTTATTATTCGTTCATGGAGAAGGTAAAATACTACAAAGCTCAACCATTGTGCTGTAATCTCTTTGACCTAGAAAGCCAAAAACCGGTAAAAACTCATATGCGTTCAATTACTCAGAGTAACAGTTTGGTAGATAAGTCATGGTCCTAACAAAGCAAAAAAAAACTTTTATTTTTGCAAAAAATATTATTCAACATATTTTCCCTCAAGAGCAGCGATTAAAGCGATCTTCAAACTTTTCGATACCATTTGTGTTGTAGGATTTGTCTTTAGTTTCATAATAGGCCTCTGTTTCGGCGATAACTTCTTCATTGGCGCTAAGTTTCTTTCCAGCGAGCGTTTTCTTGAGTTCTGTGAACAGGAAATAGTCGCTAGAGGGTAGATCTGGAGGATACAGTGGATGGGGAAACAATTCGAAACCGAATTCATGCAATTTTGCCATAGTTTTCGATGATATGTGACACGGTACATTGTCTTGGGGAAACAACACTTTCTTCTTCGTCAGATATGGCCGTTTTCCGGGATTTCGTTCTTCAAACGCTTCAATAACGCTATTTAACAGTCACAGATGATGGTTTTTCCCTTTTCAAGACAGTCAATGAAAATAATTCCATGTGCATCTCAAAATACGGACGCCATAACCTTGCCAGCCGACTGTTGCGTCTTTCCAGGCTTTGAATTGGATTCGTCGCGTGCAGTCCACTCGGCTGACTGTCGATTGGACTATGGAGTTTAGAATTGGAGCCATGTTTCATCCATTGTCACATACCGACAAAATTTCGGCTTAATTGCTGTCAAACGGCTCACGTGGCATCCACTTTGCACAAAGCTTTCGCATGTCCAGATACTAGGTTAGTCAAAAAGTTTTGAAAACGACATCTATGTAGCAGTAGAAAAACCAAAATTTCTTCGCCATTTTAATATTTCATCTTTCATAAGAACGTACCATGATATTCATTTCGATCTGTCAATTCATTCTTTGTTTACAAGCCATTTGAAGTTGACGTTTCAGTCTATTTTTTAACAATCGAACAATCCGAATATCGTGCAGTGATTAAATTCTTTGCTTTGGAACGTTTATCGGTTCGCCGATGGGTTTTGGAGTTTAAGCGTGGCCGTAAATGCGTTGAAGGCGATCCACGCGCAGGACGTCCAAAAAGTGCATCAACATCAGAAATCATAGCGAAAATACTAGATATGGTTTTGGAAGATCATCGATCGACTTTGGATTTGATAACTGACACCATAGACATCTCACATGAAACAACATGGCATATTTTGGCTGCAACAATGCAACAAAAACACGTTCAAATGCGACTTTCTGAGCAACATTTGGAGCAATTTCGAAAAGATAAAAGGATTTTCTGCGTCGATTTAACACTATGGATGAGACTTGGGTCTACCACCATGATCCTGATTCAAAACAAGAGGCTAAGGAGTGATGAGAACCAGGTACATCGGCTCCAAAGCGAGTTCGTGTCCAGAAATCGGCCAAGAAGGTGTTAGCGTCAGTTTTTTGGGATATAAAAGGAATTTTATTGATAGATTATCTCCAAACTTGTAAAACAATCAACTCTGATTATTATCGTGACTTCTTGGACCATTTGGATGTAAAAAATTGTGAAAAAAGACCCGGTTTGCAGATGAAAACAAATCTTTTTTCATCAAGTCAATGCACCTGCTCAAACAGTTAAAAAAAACTATCGCAAAAATCAGTGCATTGGGGTACAAATTGTTGCAGCATCCACCCTATTCACCAGATTAGGCTTCCTCTGACTTCTGGCTGTTCTTACACCTCAAAAAATACCTTCCTGGAAAGCATTTTGCATCAAAGGAAGAGGTTGTAGCTGTCGTAGAGGAGTATTTTGCAGGCCTTCCAGAAAATCACTTCCGTGATGGGACAACAAAGTTAGGAGATCGTTGGACCAGTTGTATTGATCTTATGGGAGACTATACTGCGCAATAAAAGGTATTTCCCCAAAAAAATGTATTTTCATTTCTGTTTTCATAACTTTTTGACTAACCTAGCATTCATGATAAATATGATATACACGTTCCTTTGATATCTTCAGAGTTTCAGCTATCTCGCTCAACTGCACTTTACGATCATTCAAAATTATTGTGTGGATTGTTTCGATGTTTTCTGGCGTAAGCACCTCTTTTGGGCGTCGACTACATTGTGCATCGTCTGCATCTGTACGTACACGTTTAAATTCACGATACCAATATTTTATATTTGATTGTGCTGGCGCAGTGTCCGGGTAACATTTATCAATCCATCGTTTGGTTGGCATAGTATTTTTTCCCATCAAAAAGCAGTGATGAATCAACACACGAAATCCATTTTTTTTTTCAATTTTTTCACGATAACAATAGTTGCTTCACTCAAAACACTATATCTCAAATACTTATGGTCCGACTGCTGTCAAACTTAAACAAGTATCTCTTGAAAGTTATAATGAACTGAAAGTTATATGAATTTAATTCTAGTGGTGCCCTCTACGTGTCAGGACAAATACTTATCTACCCATATGTTAATTAAGATTAATTTCATTACGCATAGATTGGGTAACGAATGAAGTTAAATTATGTACAAAATGTTGCTTAAGGTTTACAAACACTAGTGAGGGAAAAATTCTCTTAACAGTTTCTGCGGAAGCAAAAGAGGGAAACAGCTTCCACGGGAGAATCCGTAGGATCATTGAATAATTTAGAAATAATACAAGCTCTTTCACAGTTTTCAGGAATATATATCGAAGGAAAGTTATCACGATTGGATGCTTCTAGAAACAATTAACGCTTTTCTAAAGCAACTGAAATATTTTCCCAAATTTTTAAACGATAAGAACATGGTACCCAAATGAAGTTTATGACATGTCGGAGGATTTCGATAAACTGCTAAACAATTTGAAATCAGCTTTTATACAAGCCGACACAACTGAGAAAAATTTGAAGTTCTTAGACCCAAGAAACTGGTCATAGGGTAAGGGGATGTAATGTTAGCCTAGCTCCTTCATTCGGCCTATGTACCAAATATGTCATTAATTTAGCGATAATCAACAAAATCATGTTGCTATTAGGATGACCGATGTAATCCGAAGAAATTGAGACAATATTAGTCAACTTATAGTTGTTCACTTACGTAATTGTCGATTTCTTGAACTTTTGGGGCATCATGATTTCAATGGTTAAGCTGAACAGATGATCTACACGATCTTCAAGTGATCTAAATTAGGCTGAATTGAATCGATAAAGCAAGTAATGCAGTCTGGATGTACAGAAAATAGTTACACGTTACAAAATTACTGTTCACATAGCTAAAATAACAATAATTTTACAAGAAAATCATAGACCCAATGTTGGGGACATATTTTTTTGTATGTTCCCAACTATGGCCTGTTGTATCAATAACATAGTAGAAAGGTTGTTATTGGTAAAATTTCAAGTGGAAATGCATGAATTTGCGGTTGTTTATATTCAAGTGGCTCTTCTAAACACAAACCGAAGGAACAAAATCATTGTACAGTGAATTATAATGTTTTCATTATTGAATAGCTGATAAATCATGTATGAACATCACTTAAGTATTTCGAGGCAGTTTTACTCTAGTTTGTTTTGTGAAATGTTGTATTTAGTAAATCAAATACAGCTAGCAATGCCTTAATTCATAAAATTTGAAAAAAAACCGTACAAAGACTGCATTTAGTAATAAATCCATCGAATGGGACGAAGTTGCATCCATGAATAGACCCAATTTGGTGCACATAGACCGACATTAAATCCATATTGCTCGAATGTTTCTGAGTTTATAAAAAGAGTTGTGTAACTTTTCGTGAAACATACTACCAAATGTCTTATCAAACTTATCTTAGCAAGTGTCTAACTAGTTGAATCTCGCTTACAGCTTAAAAACTTTATGAGTTATCATAAAAAATGTAATCGATCATTGCATAATAGGCTGAGTTAAGGGACACATACCCTATGTAAAACTAAAATTCTGATTTGAAGAAGCTACTGGTTACTGAGTCGAAAAAGCATGATTTAGGAATTCAACCTTTGTCAAAAACTGGGCGACCGTGACATAGTTCAGATGTTCAAGAAAAGGTTAATAGTTTTTATCTCAGTGACGACATCATTCGGCAATTTCCAGGGTTGAAAGATACAATTTCTATGAAATTACCCAATGGAGTTCGTCAAAACTTTCAAAATCGCCTTCTGCTTGCATCGTTGTATACATTATATAAACAATATATAGAATTGTGATGTGATGTGATAGGAAACCACCACCAGTGCAGGATAATCCATGGTGTACGGTCCTCTCAAGATCAAACTGTGAGGATACCTGGTATCCTCACTATTCCAATGTATGAAGGGCCAAAACGGGAGTGTGGACTCATTAGCAGAAGCACTTACACGAGACCCACGGAAAGGATACAGAATCTTCTTCCAAAGAAACGCTCTTACTACAGAAAATTAACAGTAAGCAATAAACATTACGATTTCCGTCTGGTGGTTTGTTAAAAATAGGGTTAGCAAACTCACTGTAGACTAACGGAATATAATAAGACCTTCGCTGATATCGATCTGATGATTTCCATCAAGGAAAGCATAATTGTCATCCATGACTTGTGCCAGATAACCACGAATTCCTCATCCAGCATACATTTTTTCTGGCACCCTGTATTCCCCCTTACTGAAAGTTTGTATGTAATGTATGTAATAGAATATAATATATGTATTTACAAAATACATCTGACATCCCTTGGATTGTAACTGCAAAACATAAACTAGATATAGATCAATATTTTAATAGTCCTGGAAAAGCTGAAAATCAGTGTAGATCAGTCCAATCAACGAAGAAAACATTTAAATGGAAAGATATTTAATTTGTTTTTTTTTTCGAATCAACGGACTTTTTCTATTGGTCGAAGAAAGCAGTTTGTATGATCAAAGAGACCGGTTTTATTCCTGAAATATATGAAGTATCTTATCATTATACCACAAAATATTTAACTACAATTCTAAACTGCTTATAATAACATGCCAGTCTTTTATGAAATAGTAATATTGACACTGTGTCACTGTTAAACTGAAATGCATAACAACAAATTGATCATAACAAGCAATTAATTGTCATTTCATATTATTTTGAATTAATAGCATGGAGCAGCCATGCTATTAAATCAAAATAATATGAAATTCAAGGATGATACCGAATAATTAAATGATAATGAAATATATACCCTGCTCATACGCAATCGCAGTCACTCACTTCGCTATTGTCAAATTGACAACATTGCCCAGGCTACGTCAACCAGCGTCTCCATGCTGAAATGCTGAAAAACCAATGTATCCTTTATTGTTTGTCATGTTGCTTCATGCTAAAATGTCTAGATAAATACTGTGGAAAAACGTGTGTTTGTGACATAACCTCAATGGAACTGACTCCTAACTTCGGGTCTTGGCAACGAGTCCCTACTGAGCCCTTGCGGTACGTCAAGCTGGCTTGTTCAGCCCAGGGGTATATAAACAATATTTAGATTTATGCTAAATTTAACAGGAATAAATTTCAAATGCCTCATTTTGAAATTAAGGCATAAACAATGTGTTTATCCTAATGATTCGTCAGCAATGAATGCGTGTGTTTGCATGATACACGACAACATGAAATTCCTGCTTGAAGCTTTGAATAAAACTAATTGCTTTTTAAATTTACATGCGGACTCAATACTGTTTTGATAAATAAAGTTTCATGTGCAGATAGTACAGAGGCTTGTTTTTTTAAGATCATTCAAAAATGCAACTTGAAAAACATGATTGACTTTCACATTGATTGTTGTTTTTGTATTCTCCCAAGCGCGGAAGTAACGATCTTAGATGAAGTTTGTCAGAAGCAGATAATTTCTCATCTCCATGCGAAGGCGCTAGGAGTGGACGGTAATTTATTGCTAGAACGAATAGACATGAAGAGAAAGTGTATTGATAGTTCCGTATAGGGCAACGGGAGGCTTTGAAAATTCAAAGATCAAGTTTGAAAACAATAATGCCCTCCGCTCGTTTTAAGCTAGCTATTAAGCTATTAAGTATTAAGTAAAGCTATTAAGTAAAGTTAGTGATGTTCGGGAAAATCAGAAAACTTCAATTGGCGTCTTCCAGGAAAACTGGCAACCCTGATTTTTTGAAAAATGTTTGTTCATATATCCATAAACCCTACTCGCGGACAAAGTTTAGTAACAATCTGAGACCCTTCGGCTCAAACTTGTAAATAATTAAAAAAAAAAAAATTCCCAGGAGCGTAATTTTCGTGACAACTGGCACTTTCAACCAGCATATTTATAGAAAAATATTGGGTAATCGTTAAGCGGAATCTGAAGAAAACTCAGAAAGCAGTTGAAAATGAGAAAAAAATGCAAAGCAAATAGGCGTTCAGCATCAAATAAGGTGGATACAAGAGCAAGCGGTACAAAACCTGACGGAAGGCAGATGGTCACTGAAATACTAAAATGGCCATAACCATACCATAATGACAGATTTTCATCGCTACTGTGAACTAAGAGAGGCACAAATCTAAGTATCAACTAGGGTCTAACATGCCAAACGTCAATAATAGTCTTGCTGCTTTACTAGGATACAAGCATAAAAAAATCGAAGTAATGATGGGGATCGGCTATGATAGCGGCCACTTTTATATTTCTCGACAATTTACGAACGGAAGAATAATCGAAAACATAGTTAAAGAACTTTCATGTATTTTGTAGTCATCTAACTATTGTTCTTTTATATAGCTATGCTTGCAACTAAATGAAGGAAAATTTAATATAACTGGCACGTTTATGGTTTTTTTTCGGATTTTTTTTTTCTTTAATGAGCAGGGGTTCAAACTTCTATCAAAACATGCTTCTTACCCGAGAAATACACGTTCTGTGTTTAAGTAACCTAGATAATTCTCATTTTTGGTAGAAATTGGTGTTTCAATTGTATGGGAGCCCTCTTTTCCAGAGGGGGGTGGTTTCTCAAACCACCATACAATCATTGCCTTCAAAACCTCCCACATGCCAAGTTTGGTTCCATTTGCTTGATTAGTTCTCGAACCATCACACTGGGCTCTTCGATTATAATAAAAATTTGAGTTTCATTTGTTTGGACCCCCCCTCTTTCAGAAAGGGGAGGGGTCTTAAACCACCATAAAAACATTCGTGCCTTCAAAACCCCCCACATGCCAAATTTGATTCGATTTGCTTGATTTGTTCTCGAGTAATAAAGAAATGTGTGTCTCATTTGTATGAGAGCCCCTCTTCCTGAGAAAGTAGGGGTCTCAAATAATCATAAGAACCTTCCCCAGCCCCAAAAACTCCTTCATATTAATTTTCACGTTGGTCGATTCAGAACTTTCCGAGTCTATAAGCGTCTGACGGACAGACAGACAGACAAAAATTCTTTTTTATGCATATAGAAATCTTGCCTCCAAAAACCTCCAAATGCCAAAAGTGGTTTCATTTACTTGATTAGTTCTCGAGTTATGCAGAAATTTGCTTTTTATTTGTATGGAAGCGGCCCCCTCCCCCCTTCAAAATGGGGAGGAGTATTGAACTGCCGTGGAAACATTTCTTGCCTCCAAAAACATTAACATGCCGAATTTGGTTTCATTTGCTTCATTGGCTCTCGAGTTATGCTAAAAATTATGCTTTATTTTTATGGGAGTCTCCCCTTCCAGAAAGCGGAAGGGTCTCAAACCACCTAAGAAACATTTATTTCCTTCAAAAACCTCCACATGCCAAATTTGGTTCCATTTGCTTGATTTGTTCTCGAGTTATGCAGAAATTCGAGGTTTCATTTGTATGAGAGACCCCTCTTTCAGTGAGCGGAGGAGTCTCAAACCACAATAGAATCATTTTTTGCCTTCCAAAACCTCTTCATGCCAAATTGGGTTCCATTAACTTGATAAGTTCTCGAGTTATTCAGAAATTTGTGTTTCATTTGTATATGAGCCCTCCTTGCAGAGAACGGAGGGGCTCAAGTCAACTTAGAAACATTTCTTGCCTTCAAAAACCTCTACCTGCCAAATTTGGTTCCATTTACTTGATTAGGTCTAGAGTTATGCAGAAACTTGTGTTTCATTTGTATAGGGGCCCCGCCCCCCTACCAGAGAGAGAGGAGGGGTCTCGAACCACCTTAGAAACATATATTGCCTTTAAAATCTCCGCAAGCCAAATTTGGTTCCATTTGCTTTATTAGATCTAGAGTTATGAAGGAGTTTCAGTTTCATTTGTATGACAGCACCCCTTCTAGGAGAGGGGAGGGGTCTCAAACCACCATAGAAACATTTTTCGCCACCAGAAAACCCCACATGCCAAATTTGGTTCCATTTGTTTGATTAGTTCTTGAGATATGCAGAAACTTCTGTTTCATTTGTATGGGAGCCTCTCTTTTTAGAGAGGGGAGGGGTCTCAAACTACCATATAAACATTTCTTGCCTTCAAAAACTTCCGCATGCTAAATTTGGATTCCTTTGCTTGATCAGCTCTCGAGTTATGCAGAAATGTGTGTTTCATGTGTATGGGAGCCCCCCCCCCCCCTTTCAGAGGAAGGAGGGGTCTCTTACTATCTTAAAAACCTTCAGCGGCCCCAAAAACCCCTGCATACAAATTTTCACGCCGATCGGTTCAGTAGTCTCCGAGCCTATTAGGATTAGACAGACTGACAGACTGACAGACAGACAGAAATCCATTTTTACTTATATAGATTATAAGTATTGTGAGCTTAATCATGAATGACCAATTTTTGACCGTTCCACCCCTTATCCATCAGCCGAGTGAGCACCTGTGTCATATAAAGAAAACCAAAAGACCGTAATGTTTGATTTTGCATTCCGCCGATAGGAAATCGAACATTTGAATTGACCGAGTAAAAATTGAAGAAGACGTGATAGATTCCCTCCCAGCCCACTAGATTCATGGACAGCACCACTGCAGAAAATCGAAAATCGGACAATTGAAAGTCAACAATCCAACAGATTTGATTTGAAATACCTTTTCAAACACACCGCCATGCTCGACGACTACCGAGAACATCCACTCCAGGCCGAACCGTGTCCATGTTGGCGTTCTTGAGTTGAATATTGGGCAAACAAGAGCCTCCAACTCGAGTGTAGTAGAGGTGCGAGGTGTGACCCTCTCGGGCTTACAAGCTTATCATGTGGCAGGCTCTGGCACTCTGCCTCGACCGGGACTGAAGACGAAGAGTACGGGCGATGCGGAAGGAAAGATAAAACAAGAATTACATAAACGATTCTGGTATTGTTTTTTTTTTTTTCTTTTCTTTTGTCGAGGGCCTTCGGCTAAGCCCCGCGACTGCCGCGCGTTATCTTTCCGCTCCGAAGACGGCAAACGATGACGCTTGGGAAGGCTCTGTTTGGAGAAACAAAACGAAGGCGAGGGCAAGGCATGAATCTAATCCATAATTATATTCGATTTATTTATCTTTCGTTACGTTTCCTTGACCTTTCTGGTACCTCGCTTCGGTCTTCGTCCAACTTGCTCGGTGGATGGAGGAGTGAGGATTTCCTTTCGTCAAGTCGATAAGGCTTCTCGTCACCGGCGTCGTCGTCATCCTTTTCGAAGTTTGCTCTCGACTTTGAAAACGTGAATATTTGTTTGTTGCTGTTGTTTCGAGGAAAATCGGTCACCGTTTAAAATTCTAAAGGCTTCACCGTGGGGAAAAGATCCCGGGAAAGGGATAAGACACTTGATTTATCTGATGTTGCGCGCCTCTTTCTGGTGAATGAAACGGAGGGATTTTATCTTGTTAGTCATCACTTACCCCGGACGGACCCTTTCGGCGTGTCTAAAATTCTGTAAATTTATCGACTGGCATTAGTTTGAGCATTTTATTGGACTTTGCGATTGCCTACAGAAAAGTCAGCAGTGCAGCATCGATAAATTAATCAAGCCTTGGGGTCTGCACATCAAATAGGTAGTTCATGGAACGAAGTCGTGATCGTTCAATCGCTTTTATAACTGAATTAGCTGGAATTGTTGCGCTCAGCCTTAGGTCATTGAGGTTGAGATCGAGCATAGCTCACCTTTGATTAAACCGAATCTCGAAAAAGCGTTACAATGAAACCGTTCAAATCTTAGGACTATGTGAACCGAGCTAATTAACCATCGCAACCGAAACTGGAGCGTGCCAAAAGTAGCTTCAAGATCCACGCCCCCTTTTTTTCGGTGACGCCGCCACCTTGCCGACGATAGCTTATGTGAAAGAAGTCAATTAAACTCGACTCACGCGCTGTTAATAAGGCTATCAAATTGCCCACCTGAGCCGTGATTCGTAGTTGATCTTTCGTCAGAGATGATAGAGTTGACCACATCGGCTGTCCCTGGGCAGTGTCGAGTTTTTCGAAACTCATTGCTACGATCATTAACTAGATGACTCTATATCTTCTCAAACCGACAACGGGAATCTTGGAACCTCCTCAGGGGGGAAAAAACGAGTTTGTTCTTCTATTTTGGGAAGTCCCAAGTTAATCGAAAATGTTTTCGCCTAATCAGGACGCCAAATGAGCATCATTAAAACCGGATCGTCGTTAGGTGGAAATCATAATCGAAAACGTGACGACGGTGGTCAGGCCAAAGCGCTACGAAGGCAACGGGTCACTCTCGCACAAGTTTGTCATTTATGGTTACTTATTGCTTTTTAATAAGCTTTCGCTTCAGCACCCATTCGGTGAGGAAGCTGTGGGAGGGAGGTTTCGTTCTCTTCAAGCGCGTTTCTTCACGGTCAATAAAGTAATTAAGATAGACAGCGTGCGCATGACATGACATGGCGGCGCTTTGTGGAATGACAGAATTGAAGCTTAAACGGTTCATTTCTAGTTTTGTCCAACGATTGCCACAAAAAAATACAACTAACAGATCTTGTTTTTTAAACCTTGTTTTAAATGTTTTCGTTATACCTCGACCATCATGACTTGAACAAAAGTTGATTCACAACAACGGCATTTATCCGAACATGCTCCTCAACATTCAACAGCTTATTCACACTTTAAACCACCAAAACTCCACTCTCCGGCCGGGGGAAAAAGTGCTAGAACCATCCACGAAAGTACCCTCTCCATACGAGTGATGATTATAGGCTTGGGCGTGTTGTAAGTAGGCACTTACCTCCACTCAACTCAGTCGCAATCCTGAGAAGCCTCCGTAGCTAACTTTGTTGGTCCTTTCCTTCTCCCACATTTTACCTCCATTTGCCATCGAAGCATTTGCTTTTGTTTCTATGCATTTACGCTCGGGGATAAGAACAAACTAAGAACCTGTAAAACACAATTTATGTCAAAGGCAAACGTCGAACGTTACGGCTCTACTAGCGGCCTTCTCGGAATCAATACGTATCGTATCGCAACTGGGTAACATGGGCTTAAGTACTGCCGCAGTGTGCCACACGTCGACTTAGCCGAAAAACCAACCACACGGTCTATATGGGTCGACTGCAACTGCCCCACTCTCAAGTCTCCTGCCGCTCAATTGCTAGAAGCAATTGAAGACGTGACTAAAGTACGGAACTCCGAGCAAGAATCTTTAGCAACAGCAGCGGCACAACAGAGCCCTTTCCTGAACGAGCAAATAAACGGGGTATTGGAATTAAATTGGTTTCGTTTTCGGTTTCCCTCGTACTAGATGCATACTAATATGAATCTGACTTTTTCTCCCATCCAATTTACCTTCTTTTCCGGAGAAAACTTTTCGATGAACTCCTCCGGAATTTCGGGGAAAATGTAGGTGTGGGTGCAAATTATCGTTTCATTTACTCACAACGTTATACTGGACATCGACACGAGCCCGGAGAAAGGGATACCAAGGGTCGGTGTCTGTTCTAATTATCCGGAACCGAAAGCAAAGTGGTTATGCGATGGGGTGAGGTTCAGAGCAAACAAGTTCTTCATTAATTAAAACTTTGGTAAGTTTTTTTTCCAGTGCGGGTTGGTTCAGAACAGGACATGGGTTCTATCAAAAGTTCTAAAATGTGAAATTAGGATGAAAAATGACGAACATCCCGGGAAGGGCGAAATCTCGAAGCTGATCGTCACGTTTTTGATGGTCCGAAAAATGGAATGGTACTTCTTATTGCGTTCCTTTTTGGAAGGTTTTTTTTACCTTTTTCTGAGGCTCGTTTTCTCAAGCATGCGTTGACAGTTAAAAATTTTATTCATGGACTCAGAAGAAGCCTGGCAAGATTTCAAGAAAGATGTATTATCCTTACTCACTACATTTGGAAAAAAAAAAATCTATATTCTACCAAGATAGGAACCAAGATAGGAAAAAATATCGCCTTAGGGGTCACTCGCAAACAAACTACGAAAGGCTTGTTTGCGACAAAATTTGGACACCCCTAAATACGAATATCTCTGGAAATACTTCATCAACGCGTGAAATATTTCGCAAACTGATGGACGTTTGCCTGTTCATTGTGTAAAACTCATTTCCTGGTAATACTACAAACTTTTAGATCGAACGTAAGAAGAGCGGGTGCGAAAAGCAATTGTCAGTAAGAAAACTGCAAGCACTGTCCATAAAGTTCTGAAATCTTTCGTTACACGTTTGACAACAGCTAGGAAGGCTGGGAACAGAACAAAAACGGATTTCAGGAACCACCAGAAGGACGCAAAGGTGAAGCAAATATTGCAGAAGAGACCAGATCTTTCGGTACATACTGTGGCTAGAAAAATAAAAATGTCCCCAACTTTCGTGCATACTTCCAAGCACCGGCAAGGTATAAAGTCGTTCAAAGTGAAAACTGTACCGAACAAAGCAATGATAAACAGAATGTGATGGCTAAAATCCGGTCTCGAAAGTTGTATCGCGAATATTTGACGAAGTTTTCCTGCGTGATAATAGACGAGGAAACTAATGTGCTGGAAGACTTTAAGCAGCTTTCCGGATCCGTTGGAGAAAAAATGGAGCATCACTTAACCTTCTTTGGCCTGATGCTCCCGACGATCCTATAAACACATTTTTGTTCTGTACACCAAACAAGGCATTTTGTGTAACTATTTTCTCCGACTTTTCATTTCCCTTTTCCTTTGATATCTACTGAAGGCTACGTGGGTTCCCCGTGTCTTCTTAAGGTAGATACCAAATCCTCCCTATCACCAACGGTTGCATAGACGTGCCCAGGTGAGCGATCGAGGAGTGTTTTTGTGGAGATTATTGCGTGAAGAAACGTATCAGCAACTGGTTCCGTTTAAAAGTGGCATGCAATATCTTCAACGAACTATTCCTCATCGTAGCTCCATCCACGAGGTGTGCAAACAAGAATGCTAATGCTAAGACTTTAAGCAGCTTCCCGGAATGTCTTATTATACTGCCATGCAACCGAACGGCGTAGAGTAGGATATCAGGACGCAGAAAAAGGCCAAGTTTGCCAAAACATTTTTGGTTTGGCAGGCAATATCTAGCTGTGGTCGAGCAAGCCAAAGGTTCATCACTACCGGAACGGTAAACAAGGAAATATACCGTGAAGAATGCCTAAATAAGCGATTGTTACCATTTCTACGCAGCCATGATGCTCCCTCGCTATTCTGGCCTTATATGGCATCTTGTCACTACGCCAAAGTTGTTTTGGAATGGCATAAAGCGAATGGAGTCCATGTTGTACCGAAAAAAGCGTATGCACCTAACTACCCGGAGTTGCGACCTATCGAGCGGTATTGGGTCTCGTGAAGAGAGAAGTCTCTCAATATAAACAACAAGCAACAACTATAGAAAAATTTCGAAAATCTTGGACAAAAGCAGCTAAATCGGTTGCAGAAAAGTTTGCACAGACACTAATGGCTGGAGTTAACTAAAAAGTTCGTAGTTTCTTCATGCAGCCTAATTAAGTAATTGTTAGTAGTTTTAAGATGACCAATAATGTACAGTTAAATGAATAAGGAATGCATCTTGAATGGAACTAACAGAACATTTGTTTTATTCCAACTTAAATCTGTCCAGATTTTGTCGCGAACAAACCTTACTCATGTCGTTTTCGGTTTTAAACCTGGGTCAGGTCTGACTCTGACTCTGACTCGCAATTACCGAACAAAAACGGATCCAGAGTCGAGTCAGTATGATGGTATTAGTGCAGAAGATAAACATAATCAAACATAAACATTTTATTTTGACAGTTCATGTTTGTGTTTATTGGTGAATCCAGGTTGGACCTCGAGAAAAGTTGAGACCGAACCTCATCGATGTTGGGTCAGATCCAGAGTGGATCCAAATCCGACCCGATTGATTAAGAAAACGTTTTGACAGCTGTAAGGGTGGGCCTAGGGTGAATTAAGTTCCGCACAGGCAGTAACCGACAACGACATTACACTAATCTCCTGTGAGTAAATAATATAGTAAATAATCAACATTAGACGATTTTTTTTATGTTGTCAAATCTCGGGTCTCCGATTCGGATGCTCCATAGAAAAAGACCGCATGTTGCCATTTTTTGTATGTAGACACATTCATGTTAATATTAATTTAAATTTAATTTCATGAATTAAAACAACCCAACAAATCATCAAACTAACAAATTATAAAATGTTTTTTTACTTATTCACTATAGTGATACGGCTCAGACCTATGTTGATTCATCTCGCCGTCGCTGTTTCGCTTATTCTTCGGGTAGTGTCTAGATGTTAGGGCATCTTCGACGATGGTCCAAATCGTGGTTTGGATTTATTTTTTCAGACCTAACGCAAAAACATCGCTTCACCGGTGTTGTAAATTTTGTTTTATACCGGATCTATTTTGCACCACTTTAAATCTGGTGTATGCTTTGATCTACTCTAGCAGCAATTTGGAACATGGAAAATAACATTCCAATACACTACACGCTACTTGATAATAGCAATTCGACAAAACTTTTTCATTGGGGCCTAACTGACAAACGTAAACAATGGCTTTTTCCGCGAGCTTGGTTTTGGAAAAGATTTGAAAATGGCCAGTTTTCCGGAGGAACTTGGATACCGCCCGGCCTTTTTTAGTTGCCAGTATGGTCAGAAATCCTCAACTTGTCTTCTGATGATCTGGTTTTGCTAAATCATAAAGTTTGATATGCCACATGGCATGTTTCGTATCTAAAAATATGTCATCCACCATCCCTGGACAGGTACTTACCCCAGTACTTCCACCTTGGAATCAGAAAGCACACTGCAGATTCACAAACGAGAACAACTTTGTGATCTATTGCGATAAATTGCATCTAAAGCCGATGGCTAACGATGGTATCATTAATTTTAAATTGGAATTGTTCTATCTCAGAGGGGTTGAGGACTTACGTGTTTAATCATATCATTGAATGTTATGTTCGTGAGTGATAAATTTTAATGTAAATCTTAAGACTTCCCACAAAACCAACATCTCACATGTGACATGAAAACTCATTTATCGAAAAGCGATACTCAAGCAATTTCACCTCGTGAGCTATTAAAATAAATATATATTGCAGGGAATTTCAATATTGCCCACGAAAACACATGTCTCAAATACGGATACACGTGTAGTTGTAAGCTTCAGACTAGATTTGGATTGTCATTTTCTTTCACATATGTTCAAATAGATTTACCAAAACATGGGCAATGCAATCATTTTTTTTTGAAAAATTATTACGAAGTCTTCAACCTTAACCATCGGTACCCTGACTTTGATTTTAATATTAGCGTTGACGTATTTTGAACTAGAATAGTGATTCATTTAGCCTACCAAATATTGTCAGATGAACAAAACTAATAAGGCCGGAACAAATCTTTTTTTTCTTTTGTCATGAAAAAGTTAAATTTATTAAAATTGTTAGGCAATTCCTAAAAGCTAGATGCATACAAATCTCAAACATTTGACGTTCAGTCGTTGTTTATATTCAGTATTTCAGCTTTTTTCACGTATTACTTGAGAAAGGGGCGTACTTATGACAGCTACCACGTCGTGTAAGTATATGTTGTTTTTTATTCCGAGTCAAAAGTGAGAAAAATATACATGTTTCAATTTTCTCCATTATGAAATAAATTTACTATCTTTTGGACACAGTTCGTCACTCTATTCAGTCCAGGGTCCATGAATATAATTCATTGGAACAGCGATCATATTTCAGTCCCATACTAATCCTCGTTCCCAACAGGTAAGAAACCTGATAAATCGTGAATATAGATTTCGGAAAACGATACTCGAAAGCTAAGAACATGTGTGATCATATGTTGAGAGAATGGTGAACACAAATTTCACTGCCTACCGGTGGGAATCGATCCCACACCTCCCAGTACGCTAGACGGGCACTCTACCACTATGCGATAGAGACGGTCCAACTCCCCCACTACGCGGGATGCAATTAAAAAAAAATCACCATTTTCTCATCAAATGATTCTACATTTTCTTAGCTTTCGAGTATCGTTTTCAAAAATTGAAATTAAGTTTTGACTCAACAATAGTCATTTACCCTAAACCATGAATATAGCGTCACTCGTCTTAAATGTACTCTAAGCTGGGTAACCGAGGTGAAACAATAATCGGTGGAGTTGTGTGAGTGGTATCAATGTAAAAAATATGCAAGCCTCACAACTACTGAACCAAATCATGATCATCAACCGAGTAAGAGCAAGGCTGTGCCTATAAAAACTATAAGTTTGCCTCATCCTTCATTCGCTTTAGCGTCGACTAGAGCGCTCTTGATCGTCAACTGCACTGAATGCAAATTTCCTCGCCTTATGTACTCCAAAGACAGTTTGAATCTTGGTTTGAATAAGCAGGAACTGTCGGAAACGGAGCGTTTTTTTGATAAAAAAAAATCTACTTTTGAAGTTTTTCGTTTGATGATTTGTCTAATATTTTTCAAAGCCCAAAAATCAAATGTTATGATCCCATTCACCTGCATTATTATCAATGTTCGTTCTTGAAAGGATACAAAAACTTTTGTGCGAAGTGTCTTGCTAGTAATCCCAGCGTAACCCACAATAAAATTTATAGTTGTGGCTTCTGCTACACATCACTGACAAAACCCGCTGAATCAAAGCTGTCTAAAGCTATGGCGAAGGGTAAGAAATAATGTAAATTTTTAAAATATACGGTTTGATTACTATTTAATATTGATATTTTTGATTTTTTTTTTTTTTTTTTTTACCTCAACCCCCGAACCCCCCCCCCCCCCCCCCCCCACCCCTTCGACTAGAGCGGACGCCGTGTGACAAAAGAAGAAATCATTATTTGTTCCGGCCTAAATATATAAACAAAAAATGCTTCCAGAAAGGCGACTGTGGACACTGTGCAGTATTTAATGGATGGTATCAAACGTAATGTTAGAGCATACGGAAATAATAAGTCCGAATAGTAATATTTTGATGTAAATGAGTTATAAATTTACCCTCTGTGACGATGATTTTTTTTTTATTTAGAAATAAATAGAAATAATGTTATACTGCGAGTTTTTCTTTGGATGGATTTTGCTGTGCGCATACCTTATGCCTAACCTTTCCTTATTTGACCTGCATTTGCGCGGGGCTGGCGTCAATGTTGCCTGACTGGCACAAACAGTGTAGCAATCTTGGGTGGTAAATCATGCTCATGCTCACTTAAATTCAATGCAAGCCTTGAAAGAAAACTATGTTTTGAAATTCTCGAAATGGTAATCAAACACCAAATTCAACTCGAAGATCTGAACCACTTGAACCTCATAACGTTCATGGCACTACAACTTATCAAACACTCTTTCGCAACCATTGAAACCATTTTGCAAAACCAAAGCTTTCCATCTGTATGAATTATTGATCAAAAGCGCTCATGGGGGAACTGCTCTAGAAATAGTGCCTTTGAAAAGGCAAAACCATCCTTGACTGAAACCCTTCTTCATGCACCCACAGCAAACAGCAATGAAAACATTCTTGAATCAACAAAATTTCACTATTTCTTCAATGATGCAACTAACCCATAAATCCTAATTGTTCTTTTTTTTTTCTCGTTCTCTTTTCAGGTAAGTGTCCTTTTAAATTCAACATACCACACTGGAGCACTGCTGACAGTGCTCCAGTTTCCAGTCGGTGTTAATCCGAATGAAAGATTCGTCAGCAAATGGGGTTTCCTTGAGCGAGTGCTTATCTCCCGTTCCTTGTCAGAGGCTTTCGGTTTAGGCTTGTGTTTTTGTTTTTGCGATGCACTATTTTTCAACCATTAGCATGTCTACGGCTCTCTGCTACGGTTTAGTTGCAGTAGAAGGAATCTGCCGAAAGCGATAAACACTAGACAGGTTCAAATCAATTTTTTTTTCTCTCTAAGAAGAATTTTCCTCAGAATCAGATCCTTCATTATCAGAACCAACCCACCAGTTCCAACAGTTTCTCATCGACCCACATTTTAATATTCACGAACCATCCTACGAATGTTCCACAGTCCTACTAACGCTCTCGCCGCAGCTGCCGAAGTAGCAGCATATGTGCCAGTTGTACGTGTGCCTCGTTTTGGTGGAGTTGTAAGCAAACACACCCACAGAAGGACGACGGGAGGCAAAAAAAAACCAGAGCCGAAAGCTAAAAGCGTGAATCCTAATGCATATTGGAAAACTTTGCCCGTCCCGAATGGGAAATTGAGTGGTCGTAAAAAATCGAACTCTTTCCACCCCCTCTGTCCACACCGGATGGAGCCAGTCAGCAGCTTTGCATCACTCCCGGCACATACATACATAGTCGACGTGTCGCTGGAGTGGGAGATGGTTCCGAAAATCCAGGACTAGAATTGACGCAGAATGTATCACATGCAAATGACTGCCGATTGTGCAATCGCTGTATGGTCGCACATGTTTGATCCTGCTCACCCGAAATCGAACGACGAAGGCGGGGATGTGGGAGGGCTGTACAGTTAGGTTAACAGAGTGAAAAGCGGGAGTTCTCCAAATGTTGCACGATTATGCAGGTGACCCAAAAATTGAGTCGAGTTCGTGTGGATGATTTTTCCCGGAAAAATGAATGGGGCTTTTCAAAGCTTCTGAGTAGAATTCGAGTGAATTTTGAGTGATTCTCGTTGGTCGTGTTACCATTCGGTTTACCGAAACTGGCGTGAATTAGGAGTGGACTCGATTGGAAATGCTAGTCAGTGTGAATGGTTTATGTTCAGAAATGGCTCGTTTTGCAGTTGGCAAATATGGAGAGCTATCCTTGGCTGCCACAATGGCTGGTGAGAGGTGTATATCGATGGAAAGGTATGAAATTTTCACTTGAATTTGGTCGAGAATTGACACTTGTGACAGGGTAGTTACCGTGGTCGCGGAATGTTTGAGCTGAGTATTTTTACGGTTCTTATGGTTGGAATTGCTACCGCTTGCCAGGATACAAATCGACTTTGAAAAGTTGGATAGTCGTTGAAGTTTGGTTTTTTTTTTTCCCTTAGTTCATGAATTTGCGATGTCAGATCAAATTGAGATACAAAGTAGAATTTAATTTACATAACCTACTAGAGACTAAACTAGTTTCTGTTGAATTCGTTCGCTCTCTCGTTTTGGTGCGTGGTGTGTTTGCATTGCGCGATACACAGTCCTACCCCGGCATAGGGAAGCCACCGCAAAGTGACGTTGACTCAAATTTGGCTGGGAAACGTTCCCAATTGAACTCACCCGGCGATGTGGTATCGTCAAAAAAGCTCTTGGCTAACAACCGCTACGCCGTTCTAAAAAAAACGGTGATAAACCGAAGATAGCAAAGAAGGAAAAAGTTCCGCCGCTATTCGTGAATAGATTTCCAAAGGGCCTCCCGGAGAAGGTATACTAATACATCAACAAGGGCCGGCGGTGCACAATCCAATCCAATCCCATTACAACGCGGTCAAAGAAATCATCAAGCAGATGAAAGTGCAATACTTCATGCACGGCATCGAAGCAAACAAACCGTTCTAGCTGATTTCTCTTCCGGAGAAAAAGACGGAGGAACTAGTGGAAGAATTAAAATCCAATGGACCCGAACCGCTGCAAAACAACAAGATGCATCGGCATGACGTCTCTCAAAGCTATCGGGACCAGTTGTACCAGATTCACTTCGAGAAGAACTCAACGTGTATGAAGGACCTGCAAAACATCCGAGCCTTGATCCACATCGTCGTTTAGTGGGACCGCTACCAACCGATCCACCGCGATGTCACTCTACGACTACGACAAACTGCCTGATGGCGAAGCGCTGCTTCGATTGTGGCAAACATCGTAAACCCGATGCATGTAAGCGTATGGAGGATGCTGACCCATTGTGTGCCAACTGCGGTGCGGCACAAAAAGCAACCAGTAAATAATGCCCAAAGCGAGCAGAATTCAACGAAATCCGCAGAAAATAGTCAGCCAACAATCAAGTCGGTCGTCGACGAAGGTCTGGTCCGCCTCCGGCTCACACGGCTGAGAAATTTCTGGCGCTACCACCACGCCAAGTGCCCCCAAACCGTTCGGTCCCCAGTCAGCCCTCTGTTCAACTTCGGTCCACAGCTGCAGCAACCCAGTCATCCCAAAGCTCTCTTACTGGACCGTCGTACTCTCGTGCAGCGCGCCGGATGAGCCAATTCTATCAACGGAGGAAGTCGTTGCAATCCTGACACAGGCCACCATAATCAAGCGGTCCTGCAGAATCCTATCGGAACAAACACAGGCCATGATTGCGGATCTGAATGGACCTTGAAATCGTCAGAATAGCCAACTGGAACGCTTGCTCGCTAAAGAGCAATAAGAACGAATGCATCGACTTTCTCAACGAATGAGTCATTGACATCGCAATTATAACCGAGACGCATCTCACATCAGCCTGGGATCAATGGTTCTTCCCCGATTTCCGACCGATCAGACTTGATCGAACCAGTTCTGCCGGAGGGAAAGTTTCCATCGCCCTACGCAACAACGTAAGGGGCTATTGATAAACCACGTAGACTTTTTAGGGGGGAGGGGGAGTTTGACCAAAGTCTACGTTCCATACAAAAAATCAAAAACATGTATGGAGAAAAGTCTACGAGGGGGAGGGGGGGGGGGTTCTGAGATTTCCAAAAATGAGTCTACGTGGTTTATGAACAGGCCCTAAAGTGCCAGTTGCCTTTAGCTTAAACTCATCGAAGCCATATCACTATCATCGTGGTCAATTTTCCCAAACAACACACATCTGGACAGATACGGCTCTACGAAACGATATCCTGAGTCCGGATCATCAGTCCTCACGAAGCTGCTGTTAACGAGCATGCAAATAACATCCATCTTTGTCCCAATGACTTTGCAGAGGAATAAAAAATCACTACTGACGAACTGTCGACCTATGTCAAAACGTCGAAAAACATGAAGGCCGAAGCTTTAGACAAAATTCTGAACTTGGAACTCAAGCAATTGAGTTTCCAATTCTACGAACATCTAGCATTGATTTTTAATAAATATCGGGTGCTCGACAACGGACCAGATCTTCTTTATACCGCAAATCCTGCAGAAATGCCGTGAATACCAGGTCCCGACGCATCACCTGTTGATCGATGTTAAGGCGTACGGTAGTATTGACCGCAAAGATATATGAAGAATTATGGGCGAAAACGGTTTTCGCGGACTTCAGAGTTACGATGGACGATGTTCAAAACTACGCTAAGATTTCGGGAAAACATTATAGCTCATTTGAATCGCGTTGGTGACTACGAAAAGCTGACAATTTATAACTGTTGTTCAACATTGCGTTCGTCGGTGTCGTTTAAAGAGGCGGGCTTAACACCAGAAAACAATTTGCATACTAGTAGGGCGGAAAGAGCACGATAGAGCCCCCCTAGAAATCAGCGTTATGATAGACGGGGATACCTTCAAGGTGGTGGAGCAATTCGTCTACCTCGGATCCTTGCCTCTTGCCGATAACGACTACAGCCGTGAAATCCGGAGACGCATAATCAGCGGAACTCGTGGCTACTATGGACTCCAGAAGAACTTGAAGAAGATTCTTCCCGCACAAAATTCACCATGTAAAAACACTGACAAGTCCGATGGTTCTCTACGAGTATGAGTCGTGGACAATGCTCAAGAAGGATCTGAAAGCACTTGGTGTTTTCGAACGTTTTAGGCTGAGGACCATCTTTGTCGCTGTGCAGAGAAACGGTGTGTGGCGGCGAAGGATGAAGCACGAACTCGTCCAAATCCTCTATGGCGAATTCAGAATCAAAAAAGTGGCAAAATCTTGAAGGATACGTTGGGCAGGGCATGTTGCAGGAATTCTGGACCACAACACTGCAAAAATGGTGTTTGTCTCCAATCCAGCCAGTACAAAAAGACTTGGAGCACCTTAGACAAGTAAGGTGGGTGGATCCGGTGAAGCAAGATCTGGCGAGTGTGGGATTAGCGATGTTGAAGATAAAGAGCCATGCAAAGACTGCATTGGTGTAATGAATCCCGTAGTTTCATAATCGTTGCTTGAAGGTAGAACAACTGGATAAATTGATAGCTTGGACACAAACAAAGTCGCTTTGTCTATCAGAATGGAACAGTAACTCATTATTCAATATTTCTGAAAAAAATATATGACGTGAAATATGGCAAGAATTTAAAAAAACGATATCCACTCACTTTTTAATTTAAGTTATATCCAAATACATCAATTTGCAAAAATGGGCGTCGATTTTTTGACGTATACGTCTGTGTTTTCAATACTGGGGTACACGACGCGAGTACGAAAAGTTGGAGCGTCACGAAATGTGGTTAGATTTTTAACGTTGACAACTCAGTCATTTCACGATCGATTTCCAAAAGTTTTGCTCCACTCAATTGGGATATTCACTACGCGTTGATTCCCATATTTTTGTCTTCAATCATATTAATTAACCAACCACTTGCATCTGAACGGTTGTTTCCCAACTCGAATGGCTGAGCCATTCACTAATTGGTTTGGGTGTGTACGTGTGTATATTCAACGACTGTGGCTTGTCGTCACATAGGGCATAAAGAGAGAAGATTGGTTTGGGTGTGTACATGTGTATATTCAACGACTGTGCATTGTCGTCACATAGTGCATAAAGAGAGAAGAGCAACACCCACACCGTCATCATTCTACGTCTGACCACAGTGCGCTCTTGACGTATTTCATCTTGTTTCTGTCGGAAATCTCAGTTCGATTTTCGTACCGGTCACTACGTTCATAGTGTAACGAATCTTCCCAAGAGCTCATAACCAAGCAGCTCCACCAGCAAGAAATGCAGCAGCTTCAAAGAAGGTTGGCAAAGCCTAGGAGGCCATTGCCAAAGATGGCCGCAAGAAGCAGAAGTGGTCTGACGGCGGAAGCGTTCGGAAGAAGGAAATGTACAGCCCTACATCTGCCGGGTGCTGAAGCAGGTTTCTGATTGGCCCAAATCAATCGACGGATGACGTCGCAGGAAATTCAAACCACCGTTCGATTGCTGCTACCGGGAGAGCAAATAAAACACGCCGTTTCCGGACGAATTAAAGCCGTGACGAAATAAACCAGCTTCATGACCAAGTGAGGTTGCCACCATAGGCCACCAAAATCAGTGGAAAAAAGAGTTGACATGGCTTTGGAAGTGCCATAGGCTGTGCTTCGGGGTGGTCGGTAACGAAAAATGTCGTTCCTGTGTTAAAGCATTTTTAGAGAAATTTTTAAGATGGCTGAATCTGCTTTTTTGTAAGGCTTTGACAGATAATCGCTTGTTTCAATCGATCAATGTCGCCTCTTTTCTAATACAGGCTTTTCAAAGATAATACTGTCCTTTGTACTTTTTTTAGATAAAATTGTCGTTGTTCTTTGTACTGTTTTCGTACAATGCACGAATGATCTTTTTGAATACGTAAATGCTTCGTTATTCTGACAGCGCATGTGGTATTGCATACTAAGCCAGCTTCATAAATCCATTGCAGAAAACATCGAATATATTAGTAAACTCAACGAACGATTTCGTAATATAAACGAAATTTTATTTTCAGTGTAATAATTTTGTTATTTCTATGTTGTTCTTTTCTGGTCGGGTTTTCCAACAACTGTGCGACATGGCCAACTAGAACGTACGGCGAGGAGGAAACAGACAATGCTTAAGGTAGTCAGGTCATCAAATCCTAGCTGTAACGTAAGTGTCGAAGGCGAAAAAAGCTCACGGTGCAGATGAAATCCACAACCTGGCATTGAAAGCATCGATCCAGATGTTTCCTGAAATGTTCAAGGCGGTGCTGTAGCAATGTTTGGAAGATAGTTATTTCCCAAATATAAGAAAGGGTCAAAGGTGTTGCCAAAGACGAAAAAATCACCGGGATCGTATATGTGTCTATTGCATCCCGAGCAGGAACGAATAACTTGATAACTGGCCTTGGTATTTAAGAGCGCTACATAAGAGGTAAAATAACTGAGGCTAATACCATAAAAGTGTTCCCACAATGTTTTGCGAATACCAAAATAGTACCTCTCAGGTATTCCTAGGTATCCAAAGTAACAAGTTTTATTATTCTAGAGATATTTTACTTGCAATTCTTAGGTATTTTGCTTAGAGATTTGACCTCTTAAGCTGTGCTCTTAAATACCAAGGCCAGTTATCAAGATCAAAATGAGGTATTCATATGTTATTTTCACCTGCTCGGGATACTTTCAGAAAACTATTGGAGAGCATTTTACTTAACACGCTGACGAAGTGTAACGAGACTCTGTCGCGGAACTAGTTCAAATTCTGTACAGGTAGATCTAATGTGGATTCTATTCGAAAAGTCGTCGAAAGGTTGAAGAAGGTTTCCAATTAGAATTGAAGAGGAAATCGGTATTTTGCAACGATACGGATTGTCATCAAAAATGCTTTAGATAGCCTGGAAAGCCATCGCAATAACACTGTTAAAAATAGATTCCCTGTCTTCCTGTACAGTTTCTGAGGAGCTACTTCTAAGACTCAGTTCTGATCTACGAGACCACCGATTGTCCCTATGCTACATAGGACGGTCAAAACGGGATGGAACTGCATGTGACTGAGTTGAGTCGGATAGCAGTTACCGCAACCGGTATGTATTAAGTTTGCTATTATGGTCCGAGATGCTTATTTTAAACTAAAAGACGATTTTTTGAACTTTCAAACCAAGTAGTGTTTCTTGGGCGTCTATTGCTGGAGTTCTTAAACAGCGTACCGAAGCTGAAGCAGCTAATGATGATTGAGTCTACCACTCATGTAGTAAGGCAACTGTCGGTAGCAATTGCCTCCTTTTACAACTTTTTAAGATTTTCTACTCATTAAAACATCTTGAATATATGGATTATACTGTTGAACTGATTTAGAATCTACTTGTTCCAAGTAAGTGCAGCACTTTATACTTAAATCAACCATATCCTGATGTATTCAAATTTATGATCTTCTACAATGTAAAACTTGCTTAAGTTAAACAGTGCATATAACACTGCTTGATTGTTGAAAAAAATCAAATACTTCCTAGAAAATCGAAAAGAATAATTTGAAATTCACCGCATACTACCAGAACAGAACCTGTAGGATTGTCAAGAAGAATGCACTCAGTTCATAATCTGCCATTCAAACAGTTTTACTTCCATTGCTTGAGCGAAAGCGCTTACCCATTCTGCTGTCGAGTGCGCGGTACGAACGTGGAGCGAATTCACCCGCGTCACTACATTAAAGTTTTCCCTACATTAACCCAGTGTGTAGCTAGCTACATACATATGTATATATCAGACTTGCTTCCCTGCTTTCAGTGGCAAAAATCCGAATCAAATCCCAACGACAGCAACGTCAGGGAAAACCGCTCGGAAATGGAAATCATTCGCATACGCTGCTCCCGCATCAGAAACCGAAGACGACGATGATGACGACGACGACGACTACCGACGCAGAGGGGTAAAGCCACGGATGAGAGCATAAAAATATGTTGCACTGCAATATAATATTTCATCTTTTGATTTATGAATGTCTTTGCCATTTTTTTTGCCCTCCGAAGCAAGCTGACTGACTGTATGTAGTGGCGCACTGCCAGAAGCCGTGTCGATTCGTTGGTTTTGCCTGACAAAAAAATGAACATTTTTCTCGATCTTTAACTCTCACTCTCGGTACCATTTGGTGGCAGGATTCTGACGATGGCCGAAGCATATGCGAAGTTATTAGATTTGATTCCTTTAGTGGACTACGAATGGCAAAAAAAAATGGTGCTGATGATGCTATTGGACCAAGTGCAGTGACATTGCCCTAGCCCTCGGTGTCGTAAAGTGTGAAAGTCACTAACTGCGTTGATGAAGGTCTTCCCCAAGGCAGCCCCAGCCGATCGATTCGAGGCTCTGGATATCAAGTTAACTCCTTTCGTTGTCGCGTTTTTATCCATCTGCTCACGTTTCTGTTCGTCGTTTTTTTTTTTATCTTCCGACCATGGCGAGTTTTATGACAGTTTATTCTGGATGCTGCACGTGCCGCCGGTTGCCGGCCACCGTCGTCGTCGTTGAGGAAGAATCATGGCCCTTAAGCGTTCAGTCTGAGGAGCAAAGCAAGAACGGTACCAGCCAGCGATTACAATTCACTTGCACTGGGGGACAGTGCTACATCTTGGGAGGAATAAAAGTTATGAATCAACTTGGTCCTTTTTTATATGCTGGAACATCGCTGGGCTGTCAAAATAAATTATTTACATTTGTCACGGCACAGCCCCAGCAGCACAACATCACCCCGCTCCGCGCTTTGCCTTGAGATGTCTACCTGGATGGTTGGTTTGTGGACCATACGGTTGCGCAATACTGGTGCTGGCGGTAGGAGTGTCATTCCGGTGCTTAGAAGTGTCACAATGTCGTAAATTTCCATAGCTTGCATGTGGATGGCTCTTCTTTTCCGGTTTCAGCGAAAACAATATCTTAAAGCGAGCTTTTGAACCTCAAACAAACATTGAAATGGTGGCAGTTATTGTTGAATGAAGTTTTTTTTCCAAAAAAAAACCAAAGCAATCCATTGTTTCGCTTTGCTAAAAAGGCGCAGTGAACCAATTAAGTTTGTGGAATTCCTAACGATAGTACCATAAAAAGGTTCCCACAATATCATAACAATCCCGAGCAGGAGAAAATAACATATGAATGCCTAATTTTGATCTTGATAACTGAAGTTGGTATTCAGGAGCACAGCATAGGAGGTAAATACCTAAGCAAAATACCTAAGAATTGCAAGCAAAATATCTCTCGAATATCAAAACTTGTTATTTGGGATACCTGAGAATACCTGAGAGGTACTTTTTTTGTATTGTCTTACCTCAATTTGGTATTCGCATAACATTGTGGAAACATGTTTGTGCTATTATCTTCAGGTATATTACCCCGAGCAGAAGCGAATAACTTGATAACTGGCCTTGGTATTTATGAGCTCAGATTAAGAGGTAAAATACCTGAGGATAATACCATCAAATTGTTCCCACAATGTCATGCGAATACCGAATTGAGGTAAGACAATACCAAAATAATACCTCTAAGGTGACCAGATACTTACCCAGGTATCCGAAATATCAAGTTTAGTTATTCTAGAGACATTTTGCTTGCAATTCTTAGGTATTTTGCTTAGGTATTTTACCTCTTAATCTGTGCTCTTTAATACCAAGGCCAGTTATCAAGATCAAAATTAGGTATTCATATGCTTTTGTGTTCTGCTCGGGACCTCTTATGCAGCGCTCTTAAATACCAAGGCTAGTTATCAAGATATTCGTTCCTGCTCGGGATAAGCAATTGAGATAAAACAATACTAAAATAGTACCTCTCAGATATTGTCAGCTATCTCAAATAGAAGTTCTGGTGACGGCGTCGGTGGTATAGTGATAAGCGTGGTTGCCTCTTACCCCAGTCGGTCTGGTATCAATCCCAATAGGCGTCGTTGGGATTTTCTGAGACAAAATATATCTGATCACGTCTTCCTTCAGAAGGATAGTAAAGCCGTTGGTCCCGGCACATGTGTTGATGGGTTCGGTATGTAGAATCTAGGCCATCTTTCCGGTGTGACGGACCAGCCTCAGGTTGAAGGTTACGTCAATACGGTTATTTTTTTTTTTTAAATGTCATAACTAAATCAATCATCAATCTTCAACGCATCTGTTTACTGAAGAGGAAAGCATGCGAAACACTTCTTAACGATATTTTGTCTCGTTGAGCTCTTTGAAGTATATTTTCAAGCTGAAAAGAGTTTTCTTCAGAGCCTCTAACAAACTTTTGGAAGTTGGTTTGCGTTAATGTGTCCTAAGAAGTTGAAAGTTAAAAAATATTTATCAGTGCAGAAGACGACGCGTTATTAAGGTTGTGAAAAATCTACATTTTTCATCGGAATAGCCTAAAATAGCTATAAAACCAACTACTTGAAGCTGCAAGTGAGATTGGTTTGGAATAAGATCAAAACTTCGTAGTTGTTCTCAACCTAGGTTAATTATTTTTTTAAAAGAATTATTTTTCCACCAAATCTGAACTCTCTGGGTCCTCCCTTAACTCAGTTGTTAAAGGCGCAGGTGGCGGGGTTGGATTTCCGGTCTGGTCTAGGCATTTTACGTTGAGTAAAATTTCTCGTCTCCCTGGGCATAGGAAATGATTGTACTTGCTACACAATCATACTAATACAAAAATTGTACCTGTCATCGAAAACTTTCAATTAATAACTGTGAAAGTGCATTTAGAACACTTAGTTGAGAGCAAACAATAAGAGAATTGTGAAAGACATAAATTTGAAATACTAAAGAAAGAAAAATCTCTGTATCAAAGGTGATCAACTTAGGAAAAAACCTCTTAGATTAAGGAACTCCTCGCGAATATGTTTCTTCTTGATTTCATTCCATTACTACAATCGATCAAATTACTGGTCGCAGTGGATTATGTCCCGAACAGTAAATAAAAAAAAAATCATTCCATTATACATTGAATTTTCTTAGAAAAGTAATAATATATTTATAAAGCTGATCTCATAATTCCTAGAATTATTTGTTTCCTCTATCAAGCGCTATTTTTCTTAATATTGTATCTCTGAAAATTGAAAACCTCCCAAGATCTTCAAAAAACTCTCTTGAAATTCAGCTGAGTATTTTTAACACCCAACTTACAAAATTTGCTCAAAATTATGTTTGACATTTTTGAAGATTAAAATTTCAATTATGGAGAGTGTGAGCTGTTTAGTGGAATACCTGTAACTAGAAAATAAGAAGAATGATTAGTAATTTCCATTTAATTCCAACTACCTTTATTGCTTATCTTGACAGATACGCGTATTTCGTCTACAATGTGCAGACTTCTTCAGTGTCGTGTACTAATACTCGACTGTCGAGTATTAGTACACGACACTGAAGAAGTCTGCACATTGTAGACGAAATACGCGTATCTGTCAAGATAAGCAATAAAGGTAGTTGGAATTAAATGGAAATTACTAATCATTCTTCTTATTTTCTAGTTAAAATTTCAAGATTTCCGATTTTGACGCAATGCAATAATCTTCGTTCTAATCTTACAATTGATAACACAACGTACTCTTTAGGACTTTTTTTTTAGCAAAACACCTTCTTCTTTTTATGTCTTAGTCGTCCAACCTTAGTGCTGTAAAATTTTCTCATTGCCAGCTCTCAATTCAGTGTTATAATTGCATTTCCACAGTTATTAATTGAGAACTTTCGGCTCCAACACTAATGCATGCAACTGTAAATTTGTGGCAAACACAATTAAAGATGGTACTACAAAAAATGCTACAGACAAAAATGATCACCAAAAATTCATTTTTAGTGGGATATTTTTTAAATTCTCAGGAGATAAACAAACACATGTAAGCAATTTTTTTTGCTAAGTTGCTTTATACATCCTCCTCTCCTAGGCTAAATGTTCGCACCTTTGACTTAACGCTACCCATCAAATCCTGTGCACCAAACGCGCCATCTTTTTTACACACTTTCATCCACTCTTTAATCATATCCTTGTCGTTTTGAAGTCCTTCCTTGTTTTCCGGAGTTAGCTCTTCATAATCACCCAGAATTTTTCTATTGGCCGTTTTTCTGACGGGTTTTGCGGATTTGCCTCCTTCGGCACAAAAACATCGATGGCTTCGTATCACCCATCACCGGTTTCGCGTAATGGCACGATGCCAGATCCGGTCAAAAAAGAGTGTCTCTTTCGTGGGATCGGAAGAAGGGCAGCAGGCGCTTCTGGCGGCATTCTTCTTTTTATATTTGGCTGTTAGTGGTGCCGGTCGTTATGTATGGCTTACTGAATTTGCCGCACCCACGGATCGCCTGCCACACTAAGTACTTCTTGGGAAATATGTCGAGCTTCTTCTTCCGTAACTTCTCCGAAACATCCAGGCGAGACTTGCCGAAGTTGAACACCAGGCCAGGGATCTGCTTGGCGTTCGCCTTAATGAACGTCTCGTCCTCAATTACGATGCATTTCGGCTACATCAACCATTCGCGGTACTTCCTGGCGCGAGATTTGGCTATCGTTTTCTAGAAAATGAGAAGAATGATTAGAAATTTCCATTTAATTCTAACTACTTTTATTGCTTATCTTGACAGATACGCGTATTTCGTCTACAATGTGCTGACTTCTTCGGTGTCGTGTACTAATATTCGACTGTTCGAGCTAAGGTAAGTTAAAGGCAGTTGGAATTAAATGGAAATTACTAGTCATTCTTCTAGTTACAGGTATTCCACTAAACAACTTACACTCTCCAGGACATATCGTATTCTGTTTATCGTTTAGGCGCCGTCCTTACTTTGCAGACACGAAGTCCGGTGACCCGCTGTATTGTCTGCTGGCTGAACTAGACGAAAAAATTGACCTTTTTGGCCATTGCAAATTTGTTGACCTTCTTCTTCTGGAACTTCTCTGGAACATCAAGGCGGGACTTGCCTACGAAAAACTCCACGCCGGGAATCTACTAAGCGTCCACCTTGATGTACGTCCCATCGTCCATTACGATGTATTTCGGCTGCTTGAACAACTCGCGGTACAGCTTCCTGGTGCGGGATTTGGCCACCGTATTCTGTCAATCGTTTGAGGCACCTTACTTACCTTGAAGACATGAAGTTCTGCCCGCTTCATTGTCTGCTGGACGAACCAAACGGAAGAATTGACCCTCATGGCCACGTCCCAGATCGAATGGTTTGGATTGCGCCTGAAGTAATCCCTCACCTTCCTTGCGTACACGGCATCGGTCATTTTCGCTCGCCGCTGGGTCGTCTGGGTCTCCTTGAACGATTTTACCACACGGGACACGGCCGAATTGTCGGTTCCCAACTGTTTCACGATCCATCTGTGGGACTGGCCTGGAATTTCCACGGCCGCGCTCATGATTTATTGTCGAAGCCCTTCTTGCTTGGAAGCCACCTCGATAACCACTTGAAAGATTGGAACGAAATTTTGCACATTTATCATTACACTCTTAAATAGTTGTTCCCAAAAACTCATCAATTTATACTTAACAAGAAATACACAAAAGAAAGTGTTGCCTTTTTTTTTTAGAACAATCTTTAAGCCAAGGGCAGTCGAGAAAATTACTAACCTGAAAAATTCCCTCGACTGGACGGGGAATTGAAACCACCACCTCCGGGCTGGTGCACCGACTAGGCAATCTGACGCCTTCCTATATCAATTAAAATGAAAGCGTTTCAAGCTGTATTTGGATTCATTTTTACAAATCTCTTCATCTAATGAAACCAACCAGTAGTTATGCCACAGCCCTAGTGGCACAAATCTTACAAATCGGTTTAGATAACTTCTATGTGGCTTATATAGGTACGCAATTCGCATTCTCTTATGATTGACAGATACCGGAAAGAAAACAATCATCTCAACAAAGCATCTGGTTTATAGTATGCTCACATGGATTCGAAATACATAGTAATTTACTATCAAGTGCAAGATCAAGGAAGACGGTTTAACACGACGAATCAAGGTTAAGATTACAAAGGTGAATGCTTTTACGTTTACATATTGAATCCTAGCAACATCGACACAAATCTTCAGAGTGTTGAAATTCAATTAAGCTGATTCCATACCACATACCTTTGGAATAGCGCTCGCTCCTATACATTACATAATTATTTAATATGGTTGCAGCATATTGATCAAAAAAGGGTAATTTGTTGTGCCAAATGTGCTTCAAGAGTACATACTAAGACCAAGACGATTTGCCGAGTTCTCAATCTACTGCTAATCATCTTCTCGACATAAGGCTCAGAATACAGTGCATACAATGCCGCCTCATTGTCGTGATCTGTTCGAGGTTTTTAGCCTCGGTTATAGTCACACAAAAATTCGTCTTCGCAGATGTTGTAGTTGCTTCTGCTGCTCTGTCGTCTCCTAAAGGATCGGACCGGGATTTTCAGTCTCGGTCACGATCATATGAATTACTGTTTCCTCTGCTGTTTTACTGCTATTGATGTTTCTGTTGGTATTGTTGCTACTTCTGCTGCTCTGTCGTCTTCACAGTTAGTCTTAAGAATCATCCAACGATTCTATTCTAATATGTTGTTTTTTTGTGAGGGACTTTAACGCGTTGGGTCATTCGTCCCTAACCAGCCAAATAGCCTAGGAAGGCTGAATATATAGCATCCACAATTACGTAACGAACCAATCAAATTCCGTTCCCATTCTCTCTAAAAAATTTAATTCTACACACTTAGAAAATTTTACAGTATTCGGTAATTTCTTACCGAACTTTCAACAGCTGAACGTTCGGTTATCCGATTTACCGGATTTCAGTGAAATTTTACAGTATTCCGGTAAAAAAATTACCGGAACTTGTCAAATTTTACCGAAATCCGTTAAATTGGATTACCGAACGTTCATCTGTTGAAAGTTCGGTAAAAAATTACCGAATACTGTAAAATTTTCAAAGTGTGTACTCTCACGTTTATCATGCGTATTATATAATACTCAATTTGAGTGTAACAAACAACCGCCTTTTTGCGGCTTATTTGCGCTTGTTGCGCTACAGTAAGCTCCGAATAGAAATAACGAATGCAATGGCCCAACATTTATTGAGATTTGTGACTTTGAAAATGCAAGTCGGGCATTATTAGACTTTAAACCATTTCACCTTAAGATTGAGTTCGATAACTTCACTATTTTACCGTTATGTACTGTAGGCTTGATTCAAAAATATCTCATAAAAATAATCCATGGTAATGTTCCGGTAAGGAATTATCTGTCGACCTTCAACGGGTTTGCATTAACCGAATGATGCAAGGGTTCTTGATTTCTTGAATTAACGTCTCTTCAAACTGTTCGTCTGCTATATGGGAACAATCATAATCAAAACAAATATTTTTCGTGTCTAACATAACGACTGTTCCAGAAAGTATAAGCACACCTTATTTTAACGGTCACTTTTAATATAATGAAATATTTCAACATGTTTTTGGCTGCGTCCTTTTGTTTGCACATTTCTGAATGACATGGCATCAAAAAAGTGCTCAGTTTTGTGTTACCTACAAATGGTGCACTGTGAGCGGACTCTCCTTGAGAAAATTGGCCAATCTTCGGTACAATCTTCGCTTCGAAAATATAGAGAACAGTGAACGTTTGAAGATGGGCCGAAGAGTGGTCGGAAATCCGGTCCTGTTAGTCCGGATATCGATAAAAAGATCAGGGATGCCTACAAGCGAAAACCAGCGACCAAAAAAAGACTTGGGCTAAAAACATACCAGAAGCAGAAAAAACCCAAAAGGAACCCAAAACAGGCCGCGTCCGTGAAACCACGGGCCGGCAAACTCTACGATTCGTTATTGTGTAGACATTCTTGTTGTATAATAATGGACGATGAAACGTATGTGAAACTAGATTACAAAAACGCTTCCCGGACCACAATTCTATACTGTAAGCGAAGACAAAGACATTCCCGAAACGGAGAAGGCCGAAAAATTCGGTAAGAAGGTTATGGTTTGGCAGGCAATATGCGAGTGTAGTAAAACATCTAGTCCGTACATCACAACGGAGACGATGAACACTCAGAAATACGTTAAATATTGTCTCCAGAAGCGATTATTGAGGATGATCAGACAGCACGAAGGTCAAGTAGTGTTTTGGCCTGATTTGGCGTCATGTCATTACGCAAAGGACACTTTAGAATGGTACAAAAGTCAAAATGTATGTTTCGTTCCGAAAGACATGAATCCGCCGAACTGCCCGGAGGCACGGCCAACGGAGACTTTTTGGGCTTTAACCAAAGCAAAGCTTCGAAAATTCATAAAACCAGCGGACGGCATCCAAAAATTTAAAAAAGATTGGCCAAAAGTGGTCAAAATGGTGGGAAGTACCACTGTGCAGGAGCTAATGGGTCATGTTCGAGGAAAAGTTAGGAGTCTTGGCTATGATTAAATATTTTGATTAAACAAAGGTAAAATATCATATAAAACACAAATACAAATATGATTTGCCAAATAAAATTATTAAAACTAAAAAAACATAACTTTTTTGTTATTTTGAAAGTGTGCTTATACTTTCTGGAACAGTCTATATACTGGTGCAGTCGTGATTTACCTGTTCTTAGGCAAATTAGGCCAACCTGGCCTAAGGTGGACCTTTTGTAGACATCATACGAACCAGATATACCAAATTACCTTATGAACGTACCAAAAAGGGTAGATAAATGTCGGTTTTCAGAGACTGATACATCCGAGCAACCTTCAGGACATCAGTCGATAGCGGATACTTAGTCGAAAGTGACAAGATAATCAATTCAATCAAACACATATTGCATCGGGATGCATCTGATTCTGATTCGGGACACTTAATTTTACATCAAATCTTTGTTTACGTACTTTGACGGAAATCAAACTTGAATCACGTCTCTACTAAAATTGATAATTACTAAGCGTGTACCACTTCGCAGCAACCTTGTTTACCGTTGCTCATCTCGGATCGTTCTTCTTTCAAGTATAGGCTAACAAAAATCAAATTAGCTCACAAAACACCGTAAAATCCCGGAAATCTTTCAACCGTACTCCGCAAAAACAAGTCCTGCTAAGTACCATAACAAGCTCCCAACATCCGACCCCACCAAAACATCGATGAGCAACTTGATTGATCGAATGCCGGACCGAGGCTCTCCATCGCTTATATTGCTTCATCATCCCGGCCGACTTCCTCTGTCAGGCTCGATTCGATTTTCCCCGCTCCCGTTGGTGATTGATAGTAGTCGGGAGTAGGAGGTGGTACAGATATAACAACACATCTCCTAGGGCTAGACTATGGCAGGTTAGGGCTTTTGATCTCGTTCTCACTTCACCTCCGCCAGTTCACCCTGTGCCAGGTAGGGAAAGCCAACATTCCTCCTTTCATAGTAACAACTTCCACGTCATCGTCGTTTCAGGGCCGGAATCCATCTTGCTTTCCCCAGTTCGATTCGATTTATGGTTCGCTTTATTGCTCGACTCGACTCGACTCTCATCGCCCGGTCGTCCGGCCGGCATTCTGGGAGACGTGTATTTCAAGTGTTCCGAGAAACCGTCCCTTCTTCCGTCGTTCCGGATGGCAACAGCGAAGTACCTACACATTTCGCAACAAATCTAATTTAGGATTGGATGCTCTTTTTTATGCCTTTGTGCCTGCAGGAGGGAAAAAGCTCTTTAATTTGACAGCGGAAAAGGTAAACATTTGACTTTTGACTGAGAAGCGCCCGAGTTCGCTTTCAGTCAGTCAGAAGTTTGTTCATCTCGGGAGGGGGCGGATAGAAATTAGCTTTTCCAAGTTGAAAGGGCGGGGGAGCAGATACAGAAAAAAAGAAGGACAACACAATCAGAAAGTCATTTTGCGCCTAACTGAATCATCCCACACGAGTGTGGGATTGTGTGTTGGTGTGTTCGTTTCGAAGATTACATCAATAATTCATGTTTTGTCGCTTCGTGACCAAGGTGCGAGGACACCTGTCGGTCCTGTGTTCTAGCTCCGGAAAATAACGAACGGTGGCAAATCGACAACAATCGACAAAAGCTACCGGGTCGTGGTCCTTTGGGAGCTGAAACTTGTTCGGAACGGCCGGCGTTTGTCGAATGTACGTACATGTTTGTTTATTTAAATCGGAATCAAGAGGGAATAACCTAAAAAAACGGAACAAGAACAGTGGTGTAGTGAGGGGCTGGAAAGAATCGAGCTTGATTTATTTTGTAACATGATTTCACACCTACAATGCGAGGTTTTCATTTTGAAACTTGAAAACAAAGCAAGATGCTATTGTGACCTTTTATTCATTGCAAGCATACGGCCAAATACACATAGCTGTCAAACTTCACTGTGATATCGTGGTTGGTTTTTGTTGTTCTGCTTTGTTCGATTCTCTGCTATTCTGATGCATTTAGCAGTAAATATCATCTATGTAAAAGGTTCCAATGTTGCGAGAAATAGCAAAATATCCAAAACAAATTGAGTTTTTTTTTACCGCGTATCATGCCTCAAATCATATGCGCATGTAATTTAATGGTGAATATTGGTACGATAAGATTTGAAAATTAATGTGTCTTGGAAATTAGGCAAGTTTACAACAACAAAACCAAAATTAAAACAAATATATTTGATAAATTAATCATGAATTTCCTGAAAATGGATTGCCACAATTGCTGGATGTTTGTTGGTTTTTGCTCCTGGACCTTCATTTTCAAAATTGACCAGAGATGCTCGATCGGATTAAGGTCGGGAGACTGTGCTGGCTACTCCATAACCTTGATATGCTTTTACTTGAACCACTGCGAAACCAGCTTTGAGGTGTCTTGTTGGAACGTATATCTGCGCCCCAACTTTAGCTTTTGTGCAGACGCTGGTAGTTTTCGCTTCAAAATGTCCAAATAAACCTCCCTGGCCATGATTCCAACAATGCAATCAAGTTCTCCATTTCCGGATGTAGCCATAGACCGCCACATCATGACTCTACCTGCAGAAAAAAAATCAAAGCCATGCTCAGATGATTGAAAACCCAATGTTGCTAAAGTAACTCACCACCGCCATGCTTGACTTTAGGCCGCAAACACTCCTTTTTCAAACTTTCACCGGTTCGCCGCCATTTTCTTTTGTGACCATCAGACTCAAATAGCATTACTTTTGTCTCGTCTGACCAAATTACCTTATTCCAGTCATCACTGGTCCATGAAATGTGGTCTTGGTCCCACTTCAAACTTTTTTTTTTTAATATTTTTTGCGGACAACCATGGCTTCTTAAGTGCTACTGTTATCAAGACCTTCCTTATGAAGACGATTTCGTACGGATTGTGATGTCAGTTGTATGATGTATGATGTATGATATGTACTACCACCCATTGTAGCACGGAAACTAAGTCCGACAGCAATGGGCTCTCCTCTCTGTAGACTTGATCAAGCTTTAATAACCACTGATTATCCTAATAATGCCATTGTATGCTGGGCCAAAATCAGGTTGAGTTGATCGATAGGCAACATCACTTGTTCGTATCCAGAGGGATATAAAGAATCTCCTTCTAACAACAAGATTGAACAATTGATCAAAAGAGCAAGCTATCTAACATGAAGCTGCTCCAGAAGAAGAGCCCGCCCTCTATTCACAAATTGTTAGCAATGGAGAGTTGGCATTCCCACCCTCCCCATCCAACGTGCTTCAATCGGGTGCCCTGATGGTCCCTCCCATTCCCAAAAAATATTTATATAATAGTGTATATATTTATGTAAATGAAAAATACCTCAGTCATTCGTATCTATTATGTATGATCTCCATTCGGTTGATCCTGAAATGCAAGAAATGTTGTAAAGTGTTAAAGTGTAGAGTTCTGTGGTTCCCGCTTGAGCAAGTTTTCGTTCGTTTTCAGCGATGGCAGCATTTCACCAAAATCTCGATTGGAGATATACTAAAAAAGTTTAATTGAAATTGAAATTTTACAAAACTTACATTTCGTACGGATTGTGATGTCAGTGATCGCAATTTTCAGAGCTGATAGTTCCCGGTCTAGCTCCGCCTTCTTCCCGATAGTTCTGTCAATTCGACCAGTTGTCTTTGAAGGAAGTCCCGGTCGCCTAGCTGGTGAGATAGAACCACGCTTTTTGTACATCTGCACAATCCTAGCGACCATATATTTGTGAAACTGGACAATATCGGCAAAATCACGGTAGTTTTTGTCAGTTTTGTGATGTTCAATAATCAAATTTCGGAAATTTGTGCTTTTTTGGGCATTTTGCAACAAATAACTTCCAATTTCGAACACGCAACTGAAATTTTTAGAACGAAAACTTCAAAAACACTAAATGACAGCTAGACACAATGTTTTCATTCGAAAAAGTCGCAGAATACACACTAAAACCCTGTAAAACACACTTATATCGTAGTATCCGTTTGAGGGTGGATAAACTTTTTTTGCGTAATTTTTCACCCTTTTTGATAATTCATCACATAAAATCTCAAGTAAAGTTATAAACGCCGTATTTTCAATGGCAATGTGATAAATAAACATAAACTGATAAGTCATGGAGGAAATTAAACTGATTTTCACCACAAAACAATAAAAATGTAAATTGGTAGGGGATAAACTATTTTGCAAATTGTATACTTCGTGATAATTTTCTTGTGCAATCCGTCATCTGCTAAGCAGACAGCAACACTAAGGCTTCTATATAATACAGCTGGCAAACAGTGTTGCCTTTAAAGTGGGAAATCATTCATATCGTAAAATTATTGGCATGGAATCCCATTACAATTGACCAACCTGACATGCAATCGAAAAGTGGTCTTCAGTCAAGTTAAAACTGGATAAATTTCTCGTTCGCCCAGAAACATTTCGATTCGTTATTATACCGTATGTTTGAGAAAAATAAATGTTTGGTTTCCTTACAGTAAAGGGTCCGATCAAAATTTGGTCAAACAATAATGTGTGTGAGTTGATCAAAGTTTTGAGCATGAGTATGAGCATGATTGACCGCCTACGGATGCAATTCCGTTATTGCCAGATAAGCTGTATTTGAACAAAGAACCAAGAGATGATGTTTGGGACTAACATACATTTTCAATGTGTAAAAACTGGTGATCCATTATGAAGCAATACCGGCGCCGGCCGTGCCCGAATGCTGCTCAAGTAGGGAATTGGAAAGATGTGTTGACATGATACTCGCTTTCAAGGAAGCCGAGAAATCCTCTGCACTTCCACGAGAAATCACTGGGATGTTGGATAGTTGGGAAAAGGTCAGCAGCAGGGTTCGTTTTGGTTAACGATACGCTGAAAGTATGTAGCAATATCCGCCAGAAGCAATGGACCGCTCCAATGTGACTGAAAAGAGGCAAGCATAACGAAAAACAAAACAAAATAGACAAAATAAAATAAAACAGGATATTAGATATTGTCTTTAAAATATGGTAAAAATAAATTATTTGTTGCTTTGCAAACCAGCTCTCCTCGATGCCTTGCTGGACCCGCAGCTGCTGCCGCCGGCACTCGTCCAGATCAACTCGGCCGCCGCCGACGTGTTGGAAACCTTCCGGTATTAACATGATATCTGTGTCTAATGCACTCTTCTTGCACCGATTAATTTACAAACTAAGCCTGCTCACCGAATCAAAATTCACTTTGGCACGGTTGTGGTATTTTTCTCTAAAATCTAGTTCTAGATATTGGCATTTGGTTGCAGGAAACAGAATCAATAAGAAAAATAAGCTCGCCTATGACCTCTAACTTTTAACGGTTGCTAAACTATAAACACTATCTTCTCCCACAAATAATTGAGCTTGTGAAGCTTGAGAAATAATCACCAACACACAACAGCGGAATTGATTGTATGCAGTTTTTCGAATGAATCGCGAGCAAGGCGCGATCCCGCGACACGCAACACTCTTCTAACTAACTTCTAAGCTCACCGGAACCAATTGCACACGCACACTAATAATCCATGACGCAGAACAACGCGACGCGCGACGAGGTGCTACTGCCGCAGACGTCGTGCTATATGATATCGTTGTTGTTGTTATTGCCGCTGATGCGATGCAAACTACTGCCAACACACATAACCACGTACCTCTCTATCTTTACGTTTTGATGAATCGCATCCAGGTTGGGCGAATAAAAACAAAAATCCAATCCACCAAACTCACACCAACGCCACTGCGCTTCTCCCAAAAAGTGTAAACGCGAGCGACAGACAGAGAGAGAGCTATCAGTTCAGCGCGAGAGGGAGAGTTCGAGGAAAAAAAATCAGCAAGAAAACTCCTCTTCACTGCCAATGCACGGCGAAACAATAAGCTCAATTTTGAATCGTTTTTAACTCACTTTCGTCAAAAGCGGAGTCACTCATATATGAGTAAATGTGACTGGGATTGACAAGTCGACATATCTAAGACACCGACTTAAATCAGATCGATGTTTTAGATATGTCGACTTGTCAATCCCAGTCACATTTACTCATAAATGAGTGACTTCACTTTTCACGAAAGTGAGTCAAAAACGATTCAAAATTGAGTTAAGTTGTCCCGCCGTGTGGAGGCTGAGAACCAAGCAAAACAAAATATTTTTTCAAAACTTTTCCAAACTTTTTAGCGACGGAAAATATCACTTCCACAACGAACGCGATTTCTGCTAGCCTGGAAAATACCTTTCAGGCGCTTTCGAGTTGCAATTTCACCTGCACAGTACGGACTTTTTCGCGAGTACAGGGTCGATGTGTTTCCTTCTGTGTGAGTTGATCAATTTTTTTATTAATAAGTCAAATTCTTTTTCTTTTTCATGTTAAGTCAATACAGAATACAGGAAAAATCTTCAGCTAAGCTTCCTTTTAACCGAATGCAAATTGCCGGGTCTTTCGTTTAACACCTGCCATAAGATTTTGTACAGTTTGCCTTGAACTGTTTCTCGCTCACAACAGCTTTTTGAGTCTTCTTAAGGTTCCGCTTGACGATGGCCCAATATTGTTCGATTGGGTGGAGCTCTGGCGTGTTGGGTGAGTTCTTGTCCTTTGGCACCATTTGAACGTAGTTGGCAGCATACCACTCTTTTCCGTAATGGCAAGATGCCAAATCGGGCCAAAATAGAACGGAACAATTTTGTCTCTTCAGGAAAGGCAGTAGACGTTTTTGTAGGCACTCGCTCAGATAAATTTCCTGATTGACGGTTCCGGTCGCAATGTAAACGTTGCTCTTTAAGCCACAGATACAGATGGCCTGCCAAACCAGATTTTTCTTCGCGAACTTTGACAGTTTAATGTGCTTGAAAATATCTGCCGCCTTTTCCCGTCCGGTTGCCGTGTAAAATTTCTGTCCAAAGTCTGCCTTGGCGTAAATTTCATCTTTCTGTACCACGCAATCAAACTTCGTCAGCATCGTCGTGTACAACTTTCGCGATCGTGCTTTGGCCGACGTGTTTCGTTTATCGTCGCGATTTGGAGTCACCACTATCGTGTAAGTCGACAGTACAGCTCGTTTTTTAGCTCTATCTACGGTTGAAGGCACCACTCCCAGTTTCTTTGCGACATCTTGGACGGAGAGGTTGGGGTTCCGCTCGAAACAGCGGGCAACTCTTTTTGTCGTCGCTGTGGCCTCCGGCTTTCGATTGCCCCCCGATCCTGCTTTCCTGGCTGTCGACAAACGTTCACCGAACACTTTTCATATGTTGGTAACAGTTGATTTAGCCACATTCAACGATTTCGCCAACTTGGCGTGAGCGTAGTTTGGACTTTCGCCATGCACGTGCAAAATTTTGATGCGTTGCTTTTCTTCCGTCGACTACATTTTGATAACTGAAGTGCTAATCTCAAAATCAAAATAGAGGCATGATGCTACACGCACACATCTTCAAAATGAGGGGTGTGCAAAATTTTTTAGTGCACGATGATAGGATATGCGTCAAGTTTAAGTCGACCAAATTTTGATCGAAACACCCTTTACTTCCCAAAGAAACTTCAACCGGATAGTGCACATGTTCGCAACCAATTGAGTGAATTTTTTGAGAGTAAAACCAGAATCCGATTGAGAATCGATTGAATGAAATGGAGCCTTAGATCCTCCTATTATGCACATGAGAGTTAATCTCCTGTTTCTAGAATGCAATCAACACTGATAATGAAAGTATTCTTGTAAAATACTGGCAGCTAAAAGCCTGTGTTACTAACTGGTTTTTAATGCCGGCCTAATTAATTCAATTATCATGTAGAAAAAAGGGAAACAATTTAAATAATACAATAAATATGAACATGTATTAACATCCACTTTCTAATATTCAGAAAATTGACTTGCTCATCGCAGTGAGAACAAATAGAACAAGGAATATCAAAAACTGTAAAAGTATTACATTGTATTTAGACTACAAGATGGACTGAAATTGACTGTAGACAGATGGCTAAAAGCCTTTGTTTTCTCTAATTCGACCACAAAAAAAAAGTTACATAAACTGTTACATAACAGTCACTGCAACTCAACTAAACTTATTTCCCAGACCCCTTGCTAAGGCCCTGATTGCGATCCAGAACCCCAAATCGTGACATGCTCCGCCGGGTGTGTCTGTGCTTTACCAGGCCACTTGCCAACGCCGAAATTTGCATATAATAAGTGTTGTTTAGATTCGTTAGGCCGTGCGGCCGTTGCTATTGAATTACAATTAGAGATGTCCCTCTCGCACCGTCGACCATCCCCACGAGGGAAGACGGGGTTTATTTACAGAGTGAGGTTACCCCGCTCTGCTGGTGGACCTCCGTGCAGCATATCATTAAATATGAAAATATACAAATTTCAAGAGCGGTGGAATTTGTTTGCTTTTTCTCGTGGCTTCGAATTTTTCGCACCTCCTCCTGTGGGATCGAAATGGGTGCAGCGGGTATTCATCTACACGATGGGCCCAGCAAGGGTACATTTTAACTACGAACCTCTCTGAGTCCACGGGGCATTCTAGCAGAACTATTACCATATTTCAAGCACTTCGAACCTTGCAAATAAATAAGCCATGATTTATTTAGTCATTAATATGAATTAATGCAGCCTATATGAACGCACACGTATGACCGGGACGGAGCAACTCTACGAGTACCTCATCGGCGCTTTTTGTTCCACCGTGAATCGGTCTCGTTTCACGCAGTGAATAATATCGCCTATTTCAATATTTAATAAACTCGCCAATTCTGCTCAAATATACAAACGCACAAACGCATCGAGCGTAGAGAGCAGCATAGGGGGATGGCTTCTATAGGCAATAATGGACCAATCTACCTGTGACCATGTTTCATTCAGCATCGAACGACGGATGGAGTGAAGTTGTTTTCTGGTTCATGTATGAATTTCCAAATGAAACGTATTCATTTATTCATAACGCAGAGAGTTCCCTGTTTCTTTTTATCATGCACGAACCGCTCCAGCCGTAGTTTGTTGTACTTAATTTAGTGCTCACACGAGTGCTATTTGTCTACCGACCGGAGTCCAGACCTCGGTTCAATACCTGATGTGATGTAAAATTCAACGTGCTGCTACTTCTCAAATATTCATCAGCGCATCCCTCTACGCACTCGAAATTGGAAATCCTTTTTTTCCTCGACTATTGTACTGCTGTCCTACCGGTGCACTTACTCACTCAGTCAGCCAGCACCAAGAAGAGGGAAAAAAGACACGCAAATCCAATTAATAATTTGGAATACGGAGCGCACATGTTGCTATTTTCCACCACCGAGGAGGAGAGGCAGTGAGCGAGTGGCTGCACTTCTAATAGGGGGAAGATTAATGGCGCAAAGTTTCATAGGGTTGACGTTTGATTTCTCCCGGTGCTCTGCTCTATATCTTCGCAGATTCGTCAACAACGCGGTGGCGCTGGAGGTGAAATTGGACGAACAAGTCCCGCGGGAATCGTCTGCTGCAATCAATGTTGCTCTTTGATGGGCTCTTAATTTAGCACAGCTCGCAGCCCGCATCCCCTGCGCTCATCCTTTGCAATGAGTGACAGCTTGACGGTTGTTGGCTTGACAGTGGCCCTCGGCACCGCCCTTCGACTCGGCACCGACACTTGCGATTGCCCTTCGGGAGAAGGCTGAAAGGGCACTTGATTCTATGTCATTAGCTTGGATTATTCAAAGTGATACTTTTGAGCAGCAGCGGTTCGCAAGAAGATTTGCATGATTCGTGAGTTTTCAGCACATTTGGAATCTGGTTACAATTCTGGTGAGTTTTGATTTGTAAGACATTCAACAGAAATTCATAACCCTCCTTGATCTTTTTTTCAGTTTAACGGCGCATAGTGGGGCTGGTAATGAAAATTAACGAACACAATCTTATAACTTCTAAAACTCAAGTCTTAAGGGTTTTAAGTCTCTGATCAATTTGCTTAGTATAATTATATCTATCATTTATCTATATCTATAATAGTTTACTAGACCCCATCGATCCACTAAAATCCTTCTCTCGGAACCATCTATCGGTATTACTTCGTGAAGGGGACTATTGTGCTTGAAGCACCTGCTTATGTCTAGCTACATAGGACATAAGTAGCTTTAGCTAATATATACTAACCCTTTAGTGATACGGTCAAAATTTGGTCAAGGGAAAACGCGTGTAAATCGGTGAAATCGTTTATTTAAAAAATCAAATTAAATTTCTTTTTCAAGTTCAATTAGTATAAAATTCAGGAAAAATATTCAGTTAGGCTTCCGCTTTTCCAAATCCGAATTGCCGGGCCTTACGCTTGACCCCTGCCATCAGATTTTGTACAGCCACCTTGTCCACCTTCTTCGCCGCAGAAAGCCAGTTTGCCTTGAACTGCTGCTCGTCCTTAGCAGTTTTTTTGGTCTTCTTTAGGTTCCGCTTGACAATAGCCCAGTATTTCTCAATTGGGCGGAGCTCTGGCGTGTTGGGAGGGTTCTTGTCCTTGGGAACCACCTGCACGTTGTTGGCGGCGTACCACTCCATGGCCTTTTTACCGTAATGGCAAGATGCCAAAATGGCCAAAACAGTACGGAACAACCGTGTTTCTTCAGGAAAGGCAGCAGACGTTTATTCAAACACTCTTTCACGTAAATTTCTTGGTTGACAGTCCCGGAAGCTATGAAAATGCTGCTTTTCAAGCCACAGGTACAGATGGCTTGCCAAACCAGATATTTCTTTGCGAACTTTGACAGTTTCGTGTGCTTGAAAATATCTGCTACCTTTCCCCTTCCTTTTGCCGTATAAAACTCCTGTCCGGGAAGCTGCTTGTAGTCGGCTTTGACGTAGGTTTCGTCATCCATTACCACGCAGTCAAACTTCGTCAGCATCGTCGTGTACAGCCTCCGGGATCGCGCTTTGGCCGTCGTATTTTGTTTATCATCGCGATTTGGAGTCACTACCTTCTTGTAAGTCGATAGTCCGGCTCGTTTTTTGGCTCGATGCACGGTTGTAGACGATACACCCAGCTTATTTGCGGCATCTCGGAGAGATAGGTTAGGGTTTCGCTTGAAACTACCGGCAACTCTCTTTGTCGTCTCAGCGGCTTCCGGTTTTCGATTTCCCCCCGATCCAGACTTCCTGGCTGTCGACAAACGTTCCCCAAACACTTTAATAACATTTGTAACGGTTGATTTGGCAACTTTTAGCGATTTTGCCAACTTTGCGTGCGAGTAGCTCGGATTTTCGCGATGCGCTAGCAAAATTTTGATACGCTGCTCTTCTTGCTTGGACGGCATTTTGACAACTGAAGAGTGAATTCCAAAATCAAAATAGGAGCAACATTCTACACACACACACTTTCAAAATGAGGGGTGTTCAGGTTTTTTAAATGCAAAATTGAAAGAAATACGTCAAGTTGATATTGACCAAATTTTGACCGTATCGCCCATTATAGTTGGTCCCTCTGGGTCATTCCGCTATCTGACAAGGGACTCAAGGATAATCTGGGGGGGGGGGGGTCACTGTGTGTACCGGCCTTGACACATTTGACGGACAAGGTTGTCCGGAGTCGTGTCCCAATCGCTCAAGACCGTCATGCAGTTTCTCGCGTCGTTGAGGAGAGGACAAGTGAAGAACACAAGTTCTGCGGATTCCTCGACATCCGCACACACGAGATGCGCGGAGGACTCAGCGTGCCCGTACTTCTACAGATACTGTCCAAAGCAGCCATGTTAAGACAGGATTTGCGGCAAGTGGATGGTTGCTTGCCCAGGATAAGTCGGTGGGTTCACCGACTTTTGGTGGAGTTCTTACATTTTCTCTGCCACTTGACCATTGATGCGGCTCCAGTGTTCTTACGGATACCTCTCGTGTCTTAAACGGCATACAAAAAAAAACCTCTCGTGTCGTTGTTTAAAACATTCTAGCAGGGGGATAGGGGGGTGGTTGGAGGGCCTTAGGAGTGAAGCGATTTGTGGCTGGGGGGCCCGGGCCCCATACCTCGGTATTTTATTTATTTTTATTTATACCAAAATATACTTGCGGGGACTTCTATTATAAAATTCTAAAGATAGGCTGAATCTGCGGTATGTGACTTTTTTGATCCACTTTCTTGGCAAACCTCTAAGTTCTGTCCAGTTAGAATCCGGAATCACTTATTGTGTTGCAGCGGCACGGAAAGTGACCGCTGCAAGAATTCTTTTACAGCGGTTTGTTTACCTAGGCGCCCACTTTCTGTGGTATAAATTTCACGGTGTTTCGTGCAGTGAGTCAAAAGTTATTCCAGATGGAAGCCGAGAGGAGAGAAAAATTCTGCACACCCACGTTGATAATCCAACGTGGTCCGCAATAAAAATCGCAAAAACGTTGAAAATCGCCAAATCAACCGTGTATGATGTGCTCAAACGTTTCAGGGAGCGAAAGAGCGTGGATCGAGTGCCTCAAGGTAAGCGTCGTAGTGGAACATATGACCGCAAGCTGAACCAGAAGGTGTTGAGAACCGTCAGAGCAAACCCTGGACTATCAGATAATGAAATCGCACAAAAATACGCTGCTGCTCGCAGTACCGTTCGAAGAATTCGTTTGCGAGCAGGATATCGTTCTTATCGAGCCAGCAAGCAACCAAACAGAACGTTGAAGCAAAGTTTCGTCACCAAAACTCGAGCTCGGAAATTGTACCAGCAGGTTTTGACGAAGTACCAAGGATGCCTGTTCATCGACGATGAAACCTACGTCAAAATGAATTTCGGACAGCTTCCTGGCCAAAAATTCTACATGGCGACGGCACGAGGAGATGTTCCTGCGAAGTTTAAGTTTGCTTTTATGGACAAATTTGCCAAAAAAAAACTGATGATTTGGCAAGGGATATGCAGCTGCGGAGCAAAGACCAAAGTGTTCGTGACGAATAAGACGATGGACTCGAAGCTGTACAAGGAAGAATGCCTCAAAAACCGCGTACTACCTTTCATTAAAGCCCATAAAGGTCCGTGAAGTTTTGGCCAGATTTGGCGAGTTGCCACTACAGCCGGGAAGTCATCCAGTGGTACCGCGATAATAACGTAGATTTCATCGATAAAAACATAAATCCACCCAACTGCCCGCAGTTCCGGTCCATCGAGAGATTTTGGGCAATAATGAAGCGGAAGCTTAAGAAAAGTGGAAAAACGGCTCGCTACACGACTCAGATGACCAAAATGTGGAACAAATGTGCCAAGGAAGTTGACTCTGGAGGTGTGTAGCGTTTGATGGGAGGAGTAAAGAAAAAAGGGCGAATTTTCATTAGAAACGTGGAGAAATGATTTGTATTGATATGTTTTCCTTAAAGTACAGTGAATTACCTTTGTGTTGATGTATCAAACATTTACGTCAATCCGTTACCGAGATTCAGATGATTTTATTATTCCGGATTCTAAATGGACATAGCTTTATACATTCGCGATTGAACCGTTTGAGTGAATGAATGTTTTTTAAATTCAGCTGAAAGCTGATTCCACAGAATAATTGCTCGAACAAAATATGTGTTTCTACAATGAGAAGTGTTAAATTGTGGTAAATCAAAGCTTCTGGTTCGCGTACCTCTAAAAGTTTTGAGTTTTATAAACAGATAACAAGGACCATTGTGGATTTTTTTAAACAGAGTAGAAATGTATCGCCAAACATGAAAAGAGCATCCAAGTAACTGACGATGAAGATGAGAAACTCATGAAAATTGACTAATATTGAATATCCAACGGACTCATCCATTAAGCGCAATCCTAAATCTTTCAAAAGCATCTACAGAGGCATTTGATGTTAATTCCAAGCCGTCAATAAAGTGGGGAATTAGAAGAGATTTATATAATCTTATTCGGACCGGACAGCATCCTTGAAGTAAGTCTCAAGTGGCGTAGGCCAGCATAGATTTTCGAGCACTACGTATTAATGTGAGCATCCCATTCCAGATTATCTTGAAAAATTACTCCCAAGTTGGCTACCTTCTCGACATAATCTAAAACTCCTTGATTGAAGAGTATATTTGGCAATGAAAAGGGTTTCTGACGTCTACTCATAAACGTAACATTTGTTTTGGAAGCATTTATTGGAAGCAAGTTTTGTTCTTCCAACGACAAATAATTTAAAGATCAGAGTTTATTAGCCAAGGCATCTTATCACCAGCAGTATCGAGAGAGCAAAAGTATAGTTGACAGCCATCAGAAAATCATACAATATTTGAGCACAGTTGGCAAATTATTTATAAATGAAATTATAAATGAGAAAAGCAATGGCCACATGCACTGATTTGTGGTACACCTGACATAATATTGACCGATCTTGACAGAATTTCTTGAGTTTCAACAACTTGAGTGCGATGATTGAGGTAAGGAATAAGGAAAACTCAGGACAGAGCGACGCTGGCCATGAGCCTCCGTTTGCTCCCCTGGACCGCTGAGCTATTCGACATCATGCACGATAATGCCGATATAGCCATAGAGGCTTTAGGCCTGGTCAACGTGACTGATAAAGGACAGCTTGCCGTCTATGATAACCCCCAAGTACTTCAGGTCGTTCAGTTTAATTTCCTGGAGCGCATCCATCCCTCGACTATGTCAATGGAGTGTGTGGCCGTTAACTCCACCTCTTCTATAGATTCTCCATAGAATTCTAGGGTGATGTCGTTAGCGAAGCTAACAATCTTCACCCCGTTATGGAACTTCAACCTCAACGTCATACATCGTGTTCCAGAGCATTGGACCCAGGATTGAACCTTGCGGAGCTCCTGCAGTGGCTTGAACACGTCCATGACCCACCGCAGTGTTGTACCCAATTCTGGAAGTAGTTGACCAGAATAGGCATCCAGGATCCCGGAGACGTTGGAACGAGTTGACAATAGCCTCCCCGCCAGTTGAACGCATTATCACATCCCCGCCTCTTACGATGGATTGCCAGCTCTGCTGTCTTGGTGATGGCATCCACCGTTGACTCCTTTACGGAATCCAAACTGATTATTGGACAGGCCGTCCGTACCCTCCTTGTATTTCGACAACCTGTTGAGTATAAACCATCAGCTTACTCGTCGTATCCAACAAGCATATCGGACGATATAGCGGGGAATCACCCGTTGGCTTCCCGGTCTTCGACAGCAATATGGCGTTTCCAGGCGTCCAGGAAACACGTTACACAAAATAAATTTATAATGGCCAGTACCCAAGACACCAAAAAGCACGTTATTTTTTAAGAAGGCCTGTATCCTCAATAATCCAGACACCTCAAAACTTAGGTGGACACAATTTTTGCATTATATTTCAATTGTAGTTGTCTATTTCAAATTCATGTGATGTGACTTAATAAAATGTTAACGTAATTTCGATCTAATTCATTTATCAGGGTTTGTACAGACTCTTGAAGTACTGTGGTGGCCGTGTTTGTTACTCTTTCGTCCACACGTGCAAATTGCTTGCCAAACAAGGTATTTTTTGGGAACTTTTGATTTTTTGAGCTGAATTCTCAGCTGTAGCATTTCTGGTCATAGCAGAATACAAAACCAACCCTGAAAGCTGCTTGAAAACCTCAAGGACACAAGTTTCATCGTCCATAACACTGCGTGAAAACTTCGTCTAACATTCGCATTACAAAAAGTCGAGCCCTTAATTTTGCTGTCGATTTCTGTTTGTCATTGCGATTTGGAACTATTTTTAATTTATACTACTCAGTCCAAAATGTTGTTTTGATTTTTGGACAAAGCTAGGTGACATTTCTATTTTACGAGCCACCGTTCGAGCAAAGAGATTCTGCTTTTCCTTTAATATCCTCTTCGCCTCATGGTTCATCACAAGATCAGCTCGTCCATTGTTTTTGATCACTTCATGATTTCCTTTCGACCGTCAAACGTTCCGAAAAATTTTTTGAACACACCGTTAACAGTGGGCTTAGGTAAATCTTAAATTTTTGCAAGCTCCCGTATTGATAGGTCAGGATTTGAGTTACGTCCGTACAAAATCCACTTGCGCTCGTGCTTTAAATTCATCGCCATCTTGAACACTAAACATGGAATGTAAAGATTGTACTAGAAAAAAACGCAACTGACAAAAATGTTCAACAAAAATTCGTTTTAAGTCGGCTTTTTTTCCCTTTATTCTCGAGATTTTCAGCCCAGGGCTGGTTCGTCTCCCGTCGAAGTAACTCAAATACCTTTTGGGTATTTTCGTAACTTGTCCGGGGGTGAGATTCGAATTCGCGACATTGATGTTAGAGGCATGGATGTGAACCATTATGCCGGGGTCGCCCCCTCGGATATTTTTGAAACTCTCAGGAAATAAATAAACACATATAAGCTACGTTTTTGCAAAGTTGGTTTATTCAACCTCCTCTCCTAGGCTTAATGCCCGCACCTTGGACTTAACACTACCAAATCCTGTGCAGCACTTACGCCATCTTTCTGACACACTTCATTCACTCTTTCTTTAAATCCTTGTCGTTTTTGAAGACCTTCCTGTTTTCCGGAGCATGCCCTTCATAATTGCCCAGCATTGTTTTATTGGACAAAGTTCTGGCGAGTTTGGCAGATATGCCCCCTTGGCACAAAAACAACATCGTTAGCTTCGTACTACTGGTTTCGCGTAGTAGCATGATGCCAGATCTTCTTTTCAAATTTGTCGATCTTCTTTTTCCGGAACTTCTCCGGAACATCCTTGCAGGATTTGCTGACATGAATCTCCGGGCCGGGGATCTGCTAGGCGTCCGCTTTAATGTACGTCTAGTCGTCCATTACGATGCATTACCAACCACTCGCGGTACAGCTTCCTGGCGCGTGATTTGACCACCGTCCTCCTTACCTTGAAGACATATAGTCCAGCCCGCTCCATTGTTTGCTGGACGAACCAGACGGAAAAATCGACCTTCTTGGCCACATCCTGAATCTAATGGTTTGGATTGCTCTTGAAGTAACCCTTACCTTCCATGCGCTCATGGGGTCGATCGTGTCCGCTTTTCTTCCGCTGCCAGCTCGCCGCTGGGTTATCCGGGTCTTCTTAAACGATTTTACCACAGGGTATACGGTCGAATTGTCGATTGTCAACTGTTTCGCGATCCACCTATGGGCTGGCTTGGAATTACCACAACCGCTCCCATATTTTTTTTGTCGAATCACTTGTAATCATTACACTCAAAACTAATTTTACCCAAAATTTTATCAATTTTACCCATGTAATAAAATGTTATACACAAAAGAAAAGTGTTGCATTTTTTTTCGAGTACAATGTTTGAACATCAATCAAAGTCGTTTTCATCAAAGATTCCCATCTATACCTCAGCGAAATTTTTCACACCTACGTGCAACGTTATAGAACTTACAGTGACTTGAAGGTATCTTGATTATTCTGAATTCAGACCTTATCTGCAGCTCAACCAGTGTTTGTTTGCTCTAGTAAAGTCCATATAAGGCAGAAAGTTTCACTTTGTTGGCTTATTGGTTACTGGGTTTTTCCTCAAATAGTTTGTAGATGTTGTTTTTTGCAGGTGCATTCATTGATGCTGTTCTTTGTTTCACTTTTCAAAAGTCCTATTCAGCTACGTGTGGGACATCCCCAATTTGTTTCCATGGTACTAGATGCGATTTGACAAGTGTGAAGAGGAAACAAGAAGAAACAGAGCGCTTAGTTTCCCTGCTTTCTGTTCTGGTGGTGTCAACCTACTCTTAGAATGGCTTGATATTCGGGCTGAGAATGACACATGAAGCAGTTTGGCAATCGTTTCATTGAGTTGATCTTCATTTCATGATTTTGGTTGCACTGTACCCAATCATCAACTCGACAATAACATAGAGTGACTATGAAAGCGGCTGTAACGAGATTTGCGATACTTCTGTTTGAATTTAAATTAAACGCCTATTTGCTTCGGATAGTTCAACTGTCTGGCTGAGATTCACAGTGAAAGTTATTTGAATGGCATTGTGATCGCTCTCAAACTTTCATCAGGTCAACTTTTTGAACTATTGAAAATATCAGATGACGGTTTGGCAGGCGCTCTCTTGTATGCGGTTCAATATAATATGCCGTAATTTTGAGTTTTTTAAGAGTTTTTACCGTCAGGATAGTAATGATCGTGGATGCGATTTGGCAGGCGTTTTTTTATGAACACAGGATAATCTCCTTTTTTCTGGATTTTTTTTTAGAATGTTTATCGAAAATTGCTAGTTGGCCTAAGCTGAAAGAAGACAGTACTTATTGAAGCTTTTTATGTGTCATAATGCCTTTAAACCAATAATAATACTTAGAGTAAAAATCCATCAATATTTAAATCTCATGTCATAAAGGGTGCGTTGGCGGAAAATAGAACACCCACGTTTTCCACCAGCAGAGAAATACAAAGGCGCATTATGGCTGGCAATCGTGCCTATTGGACTACAATTGGACTACGAAGAACGCTAAGATCGAACAAAGTTCGCCAAACCACAAAGTTGACCATCTACAAGACAACAATTAGACCGGTAGTTCTCTATGGCCACGAAACATGGACATTGCTAGTGGAGGACCAACGCGCCCTTGGAGTCTTTGAACGGAAGGTGCTGCGTACGATCTACGGTGGAGTGCAGATGGAAGACGGAACGTGGAGGAGGCAAATGAACCACGAATTGCACCAGTTTCTGGGAGAACCTCCCATCGTACACATCGCAAAAATCGGTCGACTACGATGGGCTGGGCATGTCGTAAGAATGTCGGACGACAGCCCTGTGAAAATGGTTCTCGAAAACGAACCGACAGGTACAAGAAGAAGAGGCGCGCAACGAGCAAGGTGGATTGATCAAGTAGAAGGCGACCTGCGGACCCTCCGCAGACAGCGAGACTGGCGAGGTACAGCCATGGACCGATTACAATGGAAACAACTTCTGTGTACAGCAGAAGCCACACCGGCCTTAGTCTGATTGGTAAGGTAGGTACATTTTTCTGAATCTATTTAACCGTTTGAGCAAAAGAATTGAAAATTTTAGCTGAACAGGTTTCATAACAATCCATGAAATCCGTATGGCCATGGCTTCGGAATATCAAATCCTGTGTGAAAAAGATATGCACACTTAAATACGCCAATTCAAAAAGCATCCCATAGATGGAGCGCTAAGAAGCTTGGTATCACTAATACCATCGTATGCCATGTGATGAAAACCTTTAAGGAGCGTTAGACTGTAAAACGGAAAGGAGGTAATTGTGAAGCTTCCTGGTTGATTCGAAGATGACCGAGAAAGTCGTGGCAGAATTCAAGCGCCGGCCAAACATGTCGATGCAGGATGTTGAAGGAGTCGATCTTTTCTTCTTTTTTTTTCTGTCTGGACTACATGCCTACAAAGTGCAAAAGTCCCAAAACAGGAATGAGAAGCAAAATGTCGCTGCTTATACCCGTACCCAGAAGATCTATAGACTGTTCCAGAAATTATAAGCACACTGAATATTAATGTTCATTTTGAATTGGATGAAATTTTTCAAATTGTTTTGGCTACGTCCTTTTGTGTACACATTTCTATACGTCATCATAGAATCAAATAAAAACTTTAGTTTCTGATTTACTTTTTAAAATACGTGGTCTTACTCCGATGCAGAGAAAAAGCATGGTTCACAAATGGTACACTGTGAGTGGAAACTCTTTAAGAAAATTGGCCATGGAAGAGGGTGTGAGCATCGGAGCGGTAGAAACTGCAGTTGGAAAATTTTTTTTTTTTTTTTTTTTTTTTTTTTTTTTTTTTTTTTTTTTTTTTTTTTTTTTTTTTTTTTTTTTTTTTTTTTTTTTTTTTTTTTTTTTTTTTTTTTTTTTTTTTTTTTTTTTTTTTTTTCTTTGTTGGTTTTGACGGGTCTTAAGTTTCTTCAAGATTGTAAAGTGTTGACGGGTCTTAAGTTTCTGAATTTAAGAGTCGTCAAAACGAAAGAGTAAGACCCGTCAAAACGAAATTAAGACTCGTCATAATGACATTTAAACCCGTCAAAACTCCCCAAGAAGATTGCAGAGCGAAGCTCCGCTATACAATCTTGAAGAAACTTAAGACCCGTCAAAACAACCGGCAAGCGCTAACCAGAAGGTTGATGCCTCCGATTGCATTATACCGAACAGAAACACATCTAAGGAGCATTTTTCCAAAGTTTAAGGAGCATTTCCCCAAAAGGAAGGGTGCATTTACCCTGAAATCCGGTCCTATCGGATACGCATATCCAGATCAAGGATGCTTATAAGCAGAAACCATTGGCTTCCGTTCAAGATGTGGCGAAAATACTTGCTGAAACCTCAACGTCTAGCGTGATGCGTGCAAAATAGCGACTTAGACTCAAGACATGCCGAAGAAACTCAAAGGAACCGATGGAGCCGCGTCTGTGAAACCGACAGCTAGAAACTACTATGATACAGTTTTGAGTAGAAATTTCCGAGATGTCTTATCACGGACGAATTGAAAAGTATGTGAAATTGGATTATAAAACCCTTCCCGGACCACAATACTTCACTGTACGCATGGACCGAGATATACCCGAAACGGAGAAGGCCATTTTCACCGCCAAATTTGGCAAGAAGGTAATGGCGTGGCAGGCAATATGCAAATGCGGCAAAATATCTAGCTCGTACGGTAACGTGGGAGACAATAGACACCCAGAAGTACATCACGGAATGACTCCAGAAGCGTTTGGTGCCAGTGGTCAAGCAGAATGATGGTCCAATTATATTTTGGGTGATTTGGCATAAAGTACACACAAGGGTGGAAATGTTCTCAAAATAGCTTCTTCAGAGACTTTTTTGTTCAAAACATCTCCATACGGCTAAAGTCATGAAAATGCGCGTTTGTTTTTGTGGTAAAAAATTGTCAGAAAAAATATAGATATGCATTTTGATTTTTTTTTTCTAAATTTTAGGTTACAATGGAACATTTTTTTTTCGAATAGCCTAATATGCTCCCTCAATAAACCCTTATTAGTGTCCTCCGATTCGTTCTCAGAGAGATTTTTCATATTAGAATCAACAATTTTCGGTCAAAACTGTTTGAATAAAACTTGTGCAAAAACGCTTACGACCTTCTCAAAACTTACTCGAGAATCAATTTTTTTCGATCCAGTAGAAAATGATCAGTCTCCGACACCGAAAGTCTATGCAATGTTTTATCCCAATCGAAGATACTAATTTCCCTAAAATTCGACTTTTATCGGTCGGTTATCTGGAATCCGTCAAAAGCCAAAATTTCTGTTCCGTGCCGGAAGACATGAATCCACCAAAATGCCTGAAGACACGGCCAATCGGGAAATATTATTAGAAGTGTTTGGGGAACGTTTGTCGACAGCCAGGAAGTCTCGATCTTAGGGAAATCGAAAACCGGAAGCCGCTGAGACGACAAAGAGAGTTGCCGGTAGTTTCAAGCGAAACTCTAACCTATCTCTCAGAGATGCCGCAAATAAGCTGGGTGTATCGTCTACAACCGTGCATTGAGCCAAAAAAACGAGCCGGACTATCGACTTCCCAGAAGGTAGTGACTCCAAATCGCGATGATAAACAAAATACGACGGCCAAAGCGCGATCCCGGAGAGCCTGCCCACGGCAATTGTGACGAAGTTTGTTTTTTTCGTAATGGCGGACGACGAAACTTCACATCAAAAATGAGCCCAAACAGCTTTCAGGACTTGACTTTTATGCGGCAAAAGGAAAGGGAAAGATTGCTAGATATTTTGAAGCACACGAAACTGTCAAAGTTCGCAAAGAAATATCTGGTTTGGCAAGCCATCTGTACCTGTGGCTTGAAAAACAGCAATTTCATAGCTTCCGGGACTATCAAGCAAGAAATTTACATGAAAGAGTGTTTGAATATTCGCCTGCTACCTTTCCTGAAGAAACACGGTTGTTCCGTACTGTTTTGGCCGGATTTGGCATCTTGCCATTACAGTAAAAAGGCCATGGAGTGGTACGCCGCCAACAACGTGCAGGTGGTTCCCAAGGACAAGAACCCTCCCAACACGCCAGAACTCCGCCCAATTGAGAAATACTGGGCTATTGTCAAGCGGAAACTAAAGAAGACCAAAAAAACTGCTAAGAACGAGCAGCAGTTCAAGGCAAACTGGCTTTCTGCGGCGAAGAAGGTGGACAAGGTGGCTGTACAAAATCTGATGGCAGGGGTCAAGCGTAAGGCCCGGCAATTCGGATTTGGAAAAGCTGAAGCCTAACTGAATATTTTTCCTGAATTTTATACTAATTGAACTTGAAAAAGAAATTTAATTTCGATTTTTTAAATAAACGATTTCACCGATTTACACGCGTTTTCCCTTGACCAAATTTTGACCGTATCACCCTTTTTATTTAAGTTTCGTCCTTTCTCTCCTTTTTTTTTCTCTTTCTCTTTTTCTTTTCCATTTTTTTTCTTCTTTTTTTTTTTTTTTTTTTTTTAATTCCAACTACCTTTATTGCTTTTCTTGACAGATACGCGTATTTCGTCTACAATGTGCGAACTTCTTCAGTGCTCGTGTACTAGTACTCAACTGGTGGTTTTAGTACACGACACTGAAGAAAAATCTGCACATTGTAGACGAAATACGTATCTGTCAAGATAAGCAATAAAGGTAGTTGAAATTCAATGGAAATTACTAATCATTCTTCTTGTTTTCTAGTTACAGGTATTCCACTAAATAGCTCACACTCTCCATAGTTCAAGAAGCTGATGTCAATATTTAGCAAGAAATTCCTCACCTGGCAGGTAATTTGCGGCTGCGACAAAATAATCGCTCCCTTCATCACTTTTGAAATGATCAATGATCAATATAATATAAACAAGAGTTTCTTCAAAAGTAGCTCTTGCCATTCCTGAATAATCACAAGGGTTCTACTCTATTTTAGCCTGATCTTACCTCATGCCAAAATGCTAGACGTGAGTCACCAATAATGTCCTTTTTGTGCCAAAAGGCATGAATCCTCCAATTCATCGGAACTACGTTTGATTGAAAAATTTTGGTCCATCATAAAGACAGCAAAATAAACAAAAATAAGTTTGAGTTGAAGAAAATCCCGATGAAATTGACCAAACAAATTGGAAACACTGAACTTAATAGTCAAGATAAAGGTGTGAGGATTTGGCATGCGCAAAAATGTCGAGAAAAATATGTATAAATGAAACAATCCCTAGCTTATTAGTTGTTCTTTATTTTCTCTACGATTCTAAAGAATCCTTGGAAGCCTTGTTTTGGTTATTTTAGGTGATTATTTTTCTTTAGTACCATTTTCCGCAAATACACCCTTTATCCTGTCATACGTACTCTCAGGCTGTCAGAATTGTCTCTCAGGCGATTGCTTTACGAAAAAGTACCTCAAAATATTCTTTCTAATTTATGAATGTACTCAATCCATTCGCTAAAATGTGTTCCAAAATCTTTCACATAGGCACCTCAAAAGCAAACATCATCATCGCAGAGAGCTTGCGGCTTTGACTAATTTTCAGCTTTACCCTACAACTTGATTCGACGTGAGGAAATCCACTACCGTCGAAGAGTGGAAGTCAATTCAGAAAAGTAGTTTGTTCCCCCGGGGTTCTTAGTGGTGGATTACGACGGTCCTTGTCATTTTACGTAATGGTATTTTCAGTCGTGATTCATCGTTAGACACATTCACGAGAAAGACGTCGAGGATTTGCTGGCAACATCCTATACGTGCTGGAGGAAAACATGATGTACTTCATCCTTCCTCATTTAATTACGTATTATCTGCCATCGTTAGCGCCTTGTATCTCACTTCCCTGACCGAGCAACGACGCTTGCAACGATGGATTTCTGCGAAATAATCTGAATATCCAATCCAAGTGTGAACATTTTGCCAAGAAATAGTACATGGTCGTTTATAAGCAAAAAAGATTCAACGTCATCCACTGATCATAAAACGTAACTGCGACACACCGGCGTCAACATCTCCCGTCATCCCCGTGTACACCGAAAACCCTGGCGAGTTCCTCGCATTAAGAACTTTGCATATATATTAACTACAATTTCATCATCATACTCATCACCATCATCGCCATGTGCTTCTTTGTTGCATAACAAGAACGGAAACAGAGGACAAGAGTGAGAGCTATCATGCTACTCGTAAAGCTCCGAAAGACAAACACACACTCGCTCCTGGTTGTTATCAGCCGGTTTTCATCAGCAGTAGCTAGGGAGTATTGTTCTGCAGACATTAACGTCATCGGCAAATATCACTCTTTTGGAGTGACTCTCCTCTTGTCGGCACCGCCATCCGGAATCGAAAAGATCACATCTCATCTTTCCCATTCAGTGCCTCGGATGACGCTTAGCTGGCGACAACGGCGTGGAACCGGTAGCTCTCCGCAGCCGCAAGATACAAGCATGGAGAGGAGATTAATAATATTATTTCCTCATTTTTAGGATCCTACAATGTATTAATTTTCTGTGGAATAATAGGGTTTTCATATTTACGTAACTGGGTGGTGGGTTTGGCTGCTCCAGAAACAACCGTTTGCTAGGAGTGGCATTCTAAGCCTCCGCCGGAGAATGATGAGCCCGATGTGACTTGACTCATTGAAGCTTCGTTTGATTAAAATAGGTCACATACGGCGGCGATAAAATGTACTGACATAAAAAGGAGGAGAGTGGCGGCGTGCTACGCTGAGAGCTGGAAGGACAAAAGGTTGCGATCCACCGCACCTAATGAGCATGCAACGACCAGCGAAGTATATGCCAGTTATGACTAGCGGTCGGGTTCATGATGGTGAGCCTAATGGCGGCCCTTGATGTCGCTTCGGTGTGGTGACGCTGGATGTAAAGATTTTGATGAAATGCGAATTTTTCATTATGTATCTGTAGGAAACTTGAGTGCATTTTGGTTTGTTTGAAGCAATACTAGAGACAATGAGTAGGAGCAAAGTTCTGGTACGGAATACTCATCGTTAGATCCCAACGTCCCACTCTGTGAAGTTATGCTACTTAGTGATGCAATTTTTTTGTTCCTTACAAAATTGGTACAGCCTTATGTGCCACGGTCGGTAAATTAATAAACTAATTGAACTGCAAACGATTTTTAACCAGTAACGCTTGAACGCTTTCTTAGATGTGCTTTATACGTTTCTTGTTCTGAACTATGAAAAGTTAAACATATAATCCACGTCAAATTTCGGTCACCAAAATAATAGCAGCAATAAGAATTTACACAAAATTCAACAAAACCGTTTGTTTATTTCACAATAATAAAACTATATCTACATTAGAAACAATTGATTAAGATGTTAATCTTTCTTTCTGTAAAATTCTCTGACTTTTTGTGTTAAACCCGCCATCAGGCTCCGTACGGTATCCTCCGATACGCCCGCCGCGACGACTCTCCATCTTTTCTTGAAATCATCGGTACCATATGCTTTCTTCTTAGTTTCGAAGTGTTTCCGCTTAATTTGAGCCTAGTACTTCTCTATTGGGCGAAGCTCTGGACAGTTTGGTGGATTGGCTGTTTTTGGCACGTATTTGGCCTCTTGTACCTTATACCATTCCAGGACGGATTTCGCATAGAGACAAGAAGCCAAATCAGGCCAAAATAGAACTGGAGAGTCGTGGCTTCTGATAAACGGTAGCAACCGCTTTTGCAGACATTCTTTCTCGCACACATCTTTATGGATAGTGCTGGTAGAGACGAAACTTTTAGATTTTCGACCACAACTACATATGGCCTACCAAATTTTATTTTTGTACTCTCCATACGCAGAGTAATGAATTATGATGATTTTCAGAAGGAAATATTTTCTCATTATATGATGATTTTAAGAAGGAAATATCATCTCAGACTGTGAAAAATTGAATAGAAGTAGTTGAAATTGAGCGGAGGACTATTTGTAAGGCGGTACCCGATTCTATCCAGCATTTGGGTAACTTCGTAAAAGAATGTGTGCTTGATCAGGTTTCTGCATTTCTGAGCTGTTATTGTATCCGTTGTTGATATCACTAGGCTATGGTGAATCGAGAGAATTAATTATGAGCATGATGTTATAACTCTCCACAGTACCTTAATTTTTATTTTGGGATAAAGCGATGGTTCCCGCCCACCCCAGCAGCAACACCAACATGTATGAGTACAATGATTGAAGAGAAGCAGTGATTGGCTGGTCCTCATGTAATTAATTCCATGCATTGTACAAAAAGGTGTATTGATACCACTTCACCAAATCACAAGCAATATGAATGTTTCATACAATTTACGAAAACATAATGCACGATGCTGAAGAAGTTTGCACATTGTAGACGAAATACGCGTATCTGTCAAGATGAGCGATAAAGGTAGTTGGAATTAAATGGAAATTTCTAATTTTTCTTCTCATTTTCTAGTTACGAAAAATAAGTTTTTTTTCTGATTTACGAAAATATATTTTTAGTGTCGAGGGCGTTGGGAGATTTCGCGGTATTCGTTTCAACGTTTGTCTCCAACCGATCCATTTACTTTAGTGATCTCTTGGCATAATTGGCTGAGGCCAAGTCAGGACAAAATACCACAACCTCCTTCCTCCTTCCTTAAGGAAAAAACAGCGGCTTCCTTTCGCGCTGATCGTGGTTTTGGAGATTTATTTAACGTCAACGCTTACCTCCTTGGTGGGGGACGTAAAGTACTCGAACACCTGCCAGTCGTTGCCGCCCAGCGTTAAGTAGATCTCGTCATTCATTATGACTACGGTGTCGCGCTTCACGGGAAAGCTGTTTTTCATCAGCGTTTCAGCAGCTGGATAATTGCCTGCTGCTCAGATAAGGCTGAGACTGACGTTTCCGCATGATAATGTCCCAGGTATTTCTTCCTCGTTTGGCCGGTTATAGCATCCTCTCGGCCCAAGAGACGGAAATATGAGGCCACTTTACCCGCGGTATATTCCTTCAGTTTTGGCTACACTTTACTACACTCAACTTATAACGCTGTAGAATCCACCCGTTTCCATTGAGTTGGTGAGTTCGTTCCTATAGGATATATAGATTGAATGGTTTTAGTATCTCATTACTTTTGCCAAACTGAACATAAGAAACTATACCTATATTCCCATCAAACTATCGAAATGTGAGCTTGGTACTCGTACTCTCACTTGTATCTGATAAATCCTACTCTATTAGATTTTGTTTCTGTAAATCTAAGTCCCATTGAGATGCAAAATTTAACGGTATGTGCAGTGCAAACAAAATTAACGAAGTTAGAAATAAAATTAATGTTTGTCTATACGATATCATATAAGGAACTGAAAAAAGTTGGTCAGAAGAAATCGAAAGTTTTCGAATGATGAACTTCATCTTTTTGTAACTGATAACTTGCCGCGCATACGGCTAAAAAATGCTTCATATGACAAATTTTTAAACATCGCGGAATCTTTATTTCAAGTGTTTGGAGCCTCAAACCAAGGTTCACATTGGTGGAGATTTCAACCAGAAAACAGTTGATTTTATTCATGATAATCATAACAAATCTTTACTGTTTCCAATTGTAGGTTAAAATGGAACTTAACAATTTATGTTTGAAAAAATAAGCACCATAGGACTTCATCAAATTAATCATGTGTGGAACCAGTTTAACTGCTATTTAGATTTTGTTTTTACTAATTGTACTGAAGATTTTAGAATTAAATAAAAACCACTATAGAAGAATGAAAAATTCCATACTGCTATCGAATGTTCATAATTCTCAGATTCTCATCAACAACGTCAAAAAGATGCTGATTTCGAACTTATTTACGTTTTCAAAAATATAAATTATCCTGAAATTAAAAGAAAACTAACAAACTAACTAACTAACTAATATAGATTGGCAAAACTTTTTAAAAATGTAAAGGACATGTACTAGGCCGTTGGCATATATTGTAACAATCTATATGCAATGATTGAGGATCACGTTCTTAAGCGAAATAAGAGAATACAAACCAGCTATAAACTACCGGTTTGGTATACACGTGACTTAAAAAAATCTCAAAAACAGGAAACAAAAAGCTCACAAAGCGTACAAAAAGATCAAAAGTTTACCAAATTTAGATAAATACATAGATACATGTAAAGCAGTCAATGCAAGAACATCCTCATTATATGAAAGGTACAATACAAGAGTAGTAAATAATATTGAATCCGATCCTAAGGCGTTCTTTAACTTCGCGAATAAAACAATGAAAACGTGTAACTTGCCATCGAGCATGCAGTTTGAAGAGTTTGATGGTTCTGATAACGGAGATATTTGTTATCAGTTTGCACGCTTTTTCTAACGTATTTACAAGAAATCCAACGATATTCTCGACCTAAACTATTTTTCCTATCTACATGAACATGAAAATAACGTATCAGTTGAAAATATCACTGTTCAAGAAATTTCAATGCCGCTAACTGGTCTTGATGCTGGAAAAGAACCTGGTCCTGATTGAATACCTCCAGTACTACTGAAAAAACTTGCAACTTCTTTTGTAAACCACTTTTTTGGCTTCTGTTATCACTAAAATCAGACCACGTTCCACTATTTTGGAAAAAAAAATTAATACTAATATTTAAATCTGGTAAACGATCAGACAATAAAAATTATAGAGGAATCACAATCATTTCAAGTATTCCTAGAATGTTTGAAGCGATCGTTAATCAAAAAATTTTCAACCAGGTAAAAATCGGATTTGAATTAATCAACATGGTTTTTTCAAAGGTAGATCAACATCTACTAATCACTGGAATTTGTAAAATTTTGTTTAGGTGCAATGGATAGGGAAATTTGTGGGAGCTTTATATACTGACTTCAGCACAGCGTTTGATAGAGTAGACATTCCTTTGCTAATTTTCAAACTTAAGCGGGGGGAGGGGCGATTTCAGCGTAGTGGTTAACATCCAACCTCTCACGTCAAGGTCACGATTTCGAATCACACCCCCGGACAAGTTACCCAAAAGGAATTTGAGAGACTACGGCGGAGATGAACCAGCCTGAAAATCTCGATAATCAAGGAACTAAACTAAACTAGCTTAAGCGTGTGGGTTTAACAAGCATACTATTAAAATGGATCGAATCTTATTAGACAGATAGAACACAGGGGATACGCAAAGGAAGGATCTCCAGAGCAGTTTATGTCACCTCAGGAGTTCCACAGGGATCTCATTTAGGTCCTCTTTTATTTAATCTTTTATTGATGGTGTCAATCTTGTGTTAAAGCTTCTTAAAATACTTGTCTATGCTGATGGTATGAATTTTTATATGGAACTTGTAGTAGAATAGATTTGCAACATTTGCAGATGTCCCAGTACTTCTCGATTAGCCGCAATTCCGGTGCGTTCGGGAGATTGAGATGCTGCTGCGCGAAGCTGGCCTCCTTAACCTTGTACTACTTCAGAACATCTTTCAAGTAATGACTTGAGGTTAAATCTTGACCAGAAAAGCGTAGGACCATTGTGTGACTCAGATGTGGAAGTAGATTCTTTTTGAGGCATTCATAGGTATACTCGCCTACCGTCCCGGTTGCTAAGCTGTTTCTTGCCAAATTATGTATTTCTTTGGCAAAGTTTTACTTTCGTTTCCTTATGTCCTTGTGAATGACCCGTAACGCTGGTAGATCACCTTTTCGTGGTGCGTTACGCGTAAGTATCAGATCTGTTTAATGAACCCTAGTCTGAATTAATCTCAAACCAGGGAACATATTTGTTTTTGTAATCAAAGGAATATATATTAGTCCTTATTACATTTTATGTCTTGTGAAAAGTAATAATACTCGGATTGAGCCACCGAGGATGAACTTGGAATAAGGAAAACATGGTTGGGCATTCATTTAAGTGAATTTTTACTTTTTCTATTTGATGCTCCCCAGTTTGAATTGGTTATGACTAGGGTTCTGATGCATGGTCAGTATCGGAGTCATTGTTTGTTTTGTTTGCAATGAATCCGGTTTTTGACGGATGGTTGGGCGCGCCTTTGAAGAGTACTGTCGCTCACAAAGGGTTTAAATAGCGGAAACTTTCAATAAAACTCGATTCATTGCCAACAAAATAAACAATGACAACTGTAACAACACCGAATACTTAATCTTTTCTCAATAGTGATGAAGTAATTTGACATGCACTAAACAAAGGATATGGGATATACTACAATAGATCAAATTACTGGTCGCAGTGGTTTATGTCCCGAACAGAGGAAAAAAATGTCCTCAGGAACATCGAACTTTTGATGAATAGTAAGGAACAAGAGCCCCGGAAGTTGCCGGATGTCTGGGTTTACATAAGTCTCGTCATCCATAACGAGATAATGCGGTTTGCCTAAGAAATCGGAATAAGTCAGGCAGAGTAAGTCACATGACAGCTTCTAGTGCAATCGGCGTAATACTCCGTTCCCAATGCAACGTGAAAATCTCTCCCGTTTGTCACCTTGATTTTGATTAATCAAAGCCTACTTCAACATCAAAACATTGATGGCAGGTCCTTTCTTCTTGAAATTCGTTGAACAACTCAAATATATCCTTGTTTGCTACCCCCCTTGTTACAAACTCACCTCGACGGTCACATTCAATCAGAAAAGAAAACAAATCAGCAACAAAAAGCCCAGAAAAGGATCCTACCATCCTATCAATTCCGATCCATTCCCATTCGAATGGATCTCCATTCCCGCAGTCAAAATTTGCACCGCGAAAAAGACTCGAAGGTGATTGATGTAATTTGATTGATGCAAATTAGAACCGTAAACAGTCATTCGCCCTTGTTCTGCCCGTGTCCCACGAAGTCGATCCGTTGAAAGCGAACCTGATTCTATCGCACTGATTGGCGCTCGACACTTTCGAGAACCGAAATGGCATCCTCCCCCGTTGCCGGGATTGACTGCTGGCTTGAAGGTTCCCGTTCGCCATCAAGAACCGTTTCATTAGCCAGGCGTGAAAACGGATCTATCTAACAACGCGGAGGTGATCCGGAGGGAGAGGTTTGTCCGGGTGTGAATGAATTTAATCTGACGAAGCATTTTATCAGCAGTTTTTCTCCTTCGAGGAGCACCGATCGTCGCCGTTCCGCTCGGAATTGATGAGGTCGGTGGTGTCATCTTCGCATAGAAATGGAGACTAAGGAGAAGGCGCATTCTAGTATGCTGAATACCCCGGAGGGAAGCGTCTTCGCCCAGATTAGCGCATTTTTCACCGCTTTGACAGGTCACCGGAAGCATAACGTGGGTGTCCCTTTTCGATGCCAGAACAGCAGTCGCCGGAAGGAAGAAGCACCCGAAGAAGGCATTTTTAATTTAGTTAGCCTCAACGGACAGCAAGAAAACGGGTCATCCGGAAGATGGGGAAGTGGGAAAACAGTGAATCCACCTAGCAATGCTATTATATTCTGCAACGAAGCTTGACTTTCCCGCCATGGAAAACCTGTTGAACCAACTACCGAAGCTAAATTTTCCAAAGAGCGTCGTCCTATACACGAGATGACAAAGTGTGGCTGCTACTGACGCTGCTGTTACCTTCATTTGCAGTGGCATGCACTTTTCGAACGTTTTTCTGCAGCGCACATCCCCTCCGGACCAATATGGGTTCGTTGTGAATCTCGGACTTTTAAATTTTATTTTTTGTTTGTCAACCAGTGGAACATACGAAAAAAAATGGAAACCGTTTGATGTGGGTTGGCGCTGAAATGGATGGCGTAAGTGGTTTTTATCGGGATCGATAGATTTCGCTGAAAACACACAAACTACTGCTGACGAGACTGAAGGATCGTTTAACACTCGCCTGGGTTTGGGGTTCTGTTCACGTTAGGTGAAAAAAAAAATGGCGCATGAAAGGATGAAGATGCAATTATCGTATACGTCACACCGGAGAGAAGAGCAGCCAACAGCAGCTACCGAGCCATGTGCCAACAGATTGAAAGTGACATCAGCAGAAAACACAAGTGTCCGTGCATCTTCTTCCGGACAACGTGCACAGTGTGGAATGAACATTAAAAACATTTTTCCTTCTCCTAATGGGCTCTAAAACCATTACCCATTATAAATCATTGAGGTCGCCCGGGCGCCTGCTGTAAGTGTGAGAAGTGGCATCTTTTTGACCCATCTCTTAGTGGTTGCGCCATTTTCAGTTTGGAAAGTTCTTGGCAGGGTCCAACGGGATCGTCACCGTCACCGACCGGGTCGAAAGTTCACTGCAAGCATGGTTTGCCTCTTGCTGACAGCTCCAGGGTGTGAGCGGAGCAAATGGATCCTTATTCGCTGTCAACGATGCCGGAGATATCAGAAGGGCAACTCGAGAGCTTTTAGAGTGTTTTTCTGTGTATTAGGTGCAAATTGAAGAAAGTGCACGGCAGTTTAGTTGCTGGATGTTGCTCGGTGAGACAGAATGTATCCAACTACCGTAGACGGGCCCACAGACGGGCCCAGATGCTTTTTATGAGGAGTCTTAATTCGAATAAGATGTCACCAGCCCGGTACCGGTTCATTTGTGCCTACTTGGCGTGGATGAGCGGAATTAAGCTTCTTTTCATGTAAAATAATAACGCTTGCTCGTACTGACAACAAACGACCAATTTGCTTACGCTTGCTGTTTTTCAACGCTTCCGTAGCGGATGATTTGCTGGCTCTCAAGTTAGTGCTGTAGAATATGCTTTCGGAGCTGCCAATCGTAATAAAAACGAATGGATTTGTAGATTGAGTTGCCAGCACAGTGATACCCTATTCGTTCCGAAATATTCTTTGTTCAGAAATGGAAATCTAATGGCCCAAACACAATTAGGATGGATACGGAACTGTTACAAGTTTCACAGTTGGTGCAAATGACTTCGAAATGTTCAATTAGAATCGGCTTGGATCTAGCCTGTTTTCTTCCCGACAAGCAAGCTAGCTCAGATCGGGCTTTTCCGCTGCCGTTGAAGTTCCGCTTCCATTACCATTGTGTCTGGGCCATAAGTTCAGTTTCTTCTTCTCAGCGCTTTCATTTAACGTTTATGGAGGGTTCGATCAGCAGGCTTCGCTTCGAATGTGACGTGCAATTTTTATGCTTCGTATTACACTCTTAAGTAATTTTTATGATATTCCCAAGTATAAATAGTGTAATCACGTTGAATTGGTGCTGAACATAACCAGGAAGAAAACTTTAGCTTGAGTACTTAAGTTTTTCTCAATAGCAAAGATAATTGTTTCTCGAAAGATGAAGATGAAATATACACAAGGTTCGTGCAGCTAGGTATTTTTGCCATTACTTTTGATAATCAATAATTGTTTTAGCTTCGAGTAATCCGTCATGCACTGAATACAGCGCCGGACAAATCCTTTTGCGACTAACACCCAATTTTTATGCAGGGTGGTTGTTCGAGCGTGAGCTCTATTTGCAGGCCACTAGAGTTTTAGAGCCCTTAGTGCCAACGGAGCCACACGAAAAGCTTGGAAGCACGACTACCTTCTCTTGGCCGATGGAAATTCCCGGTATGGAACAACACTGAAGTTTTTTCGGATATGTGTAATGAAAAGGCCGAGATAGACAATTGGTTTCACTACACAATATTATGTACAGAAATTCAAACGGACTGCTTCTGCTATATATTTGCTACTGGTTGGATTTAAATTTCGTTGTTGCTTTAAAACGATCTGGAGAATGATATGATCGTACAGTGATCACATGAAATAAAAATTTCAACTTGAATTTCAGCTCATGTAGCGGTATGACTCCAGGCTGGCAAGGTGCAGCAAATAGAACGGAGACAACTTCTGTATACAGCAGAGACTACCCCGGCCTCGGTCTGATTTGTAAAATAAGCACTGTATGAATGGTCCCAGGGCCTTCTTGCTATTGATATAGATCGGTCCAAGTCGGATCGCTAGCATTTTTGAGAAATGCATTGATTTTCCAGTGATAAACCGCCTCCACACTTCAAGAGTGGTCTCTGTACGGATGCTACTGTTGAATTAAATTAGTTGAAAGCGGCTTGTGGTTTAAATTAGTTCAAAGCGGCTAACAATGTTTTGAAACTTTAGTTTAAAGGAAGTTTGTCTTCTCAAAAAGGAAAGCACCACCACACTTTGTGAGTGGCCCAAACAGCATCTGTTAGTTGAAATGGAAATCTAGCAGCTACTAAGCGTGATTTAGAAAAAAATCATTTTCTCCCCAATGACACCCTCTGAGTGGGCAACAGCATCATTGCTTCGTTTTATTTTAAAAAACACTATTACAAGCCCATTAGAAGAACAATTATAATTGTGAAACTAGGAAAATTTCACAAAACAAACTAGGGAAATTTTACAAAATTAAAATTAAAAAAATAATCCTAGCAAACGCTAGCAAATTCTTTTAAATTGCACTAGAAAAAGCTAATCCTTGACAGAAATGCCGCCAAGTTTTCCAATTATCATCGTTAATGTTGGTTCAAATCCGTTAAAGGCGCGGATAGTTTGCTTAGTTTCAAAAATCTTTGTTTCTTTAGAAAAAGGAAGAAGCATCAGTTTGTGAATAGTCCCAAAAGTATCCAAACTGGTGAAACCAATCGGCCAAAATCGGTGCTCAAGCGTTATTAAAAATTAATATTGTGTTCACACAATGAGTGGCTTCAACAGCATTTCCAAAGGGGCTATTCATAAACCACGTAGACTTTTCTGGGAGGAGGGGGGGTTTGACCAAAGTCTACGCTCCATACACAATTTCAAAAAAAATGTATGTAAAATTGTTGTATGGAGAAAAGTCGACGAGGGAGGAGGGGGGTCTGAGATTTTCAAAAATGAGTCTACGTGGTTTATGAACAGGCCCAAAGATGATCTGAGATGTTTTCAGAGTCGTTTTAAGACGCTTCCAGAATTTTTATTTATTGATTCCAAAAAAGTTCTCGCGGTTTTCAGAATGGTTTTAGTTTGCTTCCATTATGGTTATGAAATGCTACCAGGATTGCTCTCAGATGCTTCCAGAGTAGTTCTGGGATGCTTTAGAATTATTTAAATATGCTTTCAAAGGCTTACATGCTTCCAGAATATTTTTGAGATGATTCAGCTATTTTTTTAGAAGGTTCCAAAAAGTGATTACATGCTTCCAGTGCAGTTGTGAGCTGCTTCCAGAATTATTCTGGAATGGATTTCTGAGATAATTTCAGAATAATTTTTCAATGCTTCTAGAATTATTCTGGGATGCTTCCCGAGTGGTTCTAGATTGCTTTCCAAATATGGAGTTTGTTCTCCAGAATTTTCTTCCAAAATTGTTCTCTGAGTTTTTCGGAGTAATTCTGGGATGCTTCTAGAATTACATAAAGATGATTTCAAAGGTTTACGTGGCTCCAGAATATTTTTGGGATGCTTCAACTATTTTCTGAGACGGTTCCAAAATAGTTTTGACGTGCTTCCAGAATAGTTATGAGCTTGTTCCTGGAAGAACAGAACTTTTCTGGAATTATTTCAGGCATTGTGAACATCCTGAAACAATTTGAGAAACATCCCAGAGTTACTCTGAATGAATCGGAGAACAGTTCTGGAAGCAATTATAAAGAACAAACCCCATAGCTATTTTGGAAGCAATGTAGACCATTCTGGAATTAACCCAGAATGAATTTAGTTTTGTGGAAATATTACTCTTAGAGCTTCCCAGAACTGCTAAGAAGCATTCGAGAGTAATATTTCGACAATTCTAAATTCAATCTGTTATACTTCCAGAATGGTTATACGTTGCTTTTTAAATAGCTATCGGGTTTGTTCTTTATAATTGCTTCCAGAACTGTTTTACGGATTCATCCAGAGTAGTTCTGGGATGTTTCTAAAATTATTTCCGGATGTTCAATGGTCGGAAATAATTCCATAAAAGTTCTGAAATGCTTTAATTATGTTCTGAGATGGTTCCAGAATAGTTTTTGGATGCTTCAGTGATATTTTGTGGTGTTCAGAATAGCTCTGGTATCCTTCCAGAAAAACTGTGAGTTTCTTTCAGGACGACTCAGGAATGCTTCAAAGGAGTTTTGAGAAGCTCTCAAAGTAATTTTTCGATTAATTTAAAATCATTCTGGAATGCTTCCAGAATAATTCTAGATTACTTTTAAAATAACGATCGGGTTTCTTCTCTTAAATTGCTACCAAAACTGTCCAGGATGCTTCCAGACTATTTTTGGGATGCGTCTATAAATATTTAAAGATGCTTTCAAAGGCTTAGATGGTTCCCAAATATTTCGGAGAAGCACCAGTAATGTTTCGATATCTTTCCAAAAAAGCTTTGCCATGCTTCCATATTTATTAACTGTATACTGCTTCCAAGAATGCACAGAAACGCTTTGAAAGAGTTCTGAAAAGCTGTCAAAGTAATTTGGTGATCATTCAAGAATCATGCTGGATTGCTTCCAGCATGGTTCAAGATTGCTTCCAAAATAACTATGGAGTTTGTTCTCTAGAATAGTGTGTTCGAATGTTTCCAGAGTAATTCTGGAAAGTGTCTTAAGTTGATTTAGGATGCTTTCAAAGGCTAATATTGTTTTAGATTAGTTACGTTTTTCCAGAATAGTTCTTGAATGCCTCAGTAATGTTGGTGAGATGGTAACAGAATGGTTGTGAACTGCTTGCGGGATTAGAAATGCTTCAAAAGAATTCTCCTAGATTTTTTTTTATGCGTGCTCTAAAAAAAAACTTTTCTTAGTTATAGTTATTCTGGAAGCAATCTAAAACTATTTTGGCTTTGTTTCCAAAATAGTTTTAGATTGCTTTCAGAATAACTATGAGGTTTGATCTCTAAAATTGCAACCAGAATTGTTCTCGAATGCTTCTGAAGTATTTCTGGAATGTTTCTAAAGTTGTTTATGGATTCTTCCAAAGTCTGATATGGTTCCAGAATATTTCTAAGATGCTTCAGTAATGTTCAGAGATGGTTACAGAATAGCTCAGGCATACTTACAAAATAGTTGTGAGTTGCTTCCAGGATTGCTCTGGTATGTTGCAAAAGAGTTCTGTGAAGCTTTCAGAGAAATTTTGCGATTTTTTTTTAAATCGTTCTGCTATGATTCCAAAATTATTTTAGATTGCTTTCAGAATAAATATGAGGTTTTATTTCTAAAATTGCTGCGAGGATTGTTCTTGAATGCTTGCATAGAATATCTGGAATGGTTCTAAAGTTGGTTACGGATGCCTCCAAAGTCTGAGATGGTTTCAAAAAAGTTCTGGGGTGCGTCAGCTATTTTCTGAGATGTTTTCAAGATAGATCTTGGATGCTCCAGTAATGCTCTAAAATTCCAAAATAGCTCAGGCATGCTTCCAGAATACTTATGAGTTGTTTTCAGGATGGTTTTGAAATGCTTCAAAGGAATTATAAGGAGCTCTTAGATAAGTTGTTCGATAATTCTAGAAAAGTTCTGGTATGCTTCCAGAATAATTCTAGATTGCCTCCAAAATAACTATGAGGTATGCTCTCAAAAGTAGTTTAAGGATGCTTCCAAAGTCGGAGATTCCAGAAAAATTCTGGGATGTGTCAATAATGTTTTGAGATGGTTCCAGAATAGCTCAAACATGCTTCCAAAATAGTTGAGTGCTGCTCTCAAAATAGCTCTGGAATGCTTCAACGGAGTTCTGAGAAAATCCCGGAGAAAGTTTTGGAAAATTTAGAATAATTCTGGTATGCTTCTAGAAAGGTTCTCAATTTCTTCCAAACTAGCGATGGAATTTGTTCTCGTATGCTTCAGAATATATCTGGGATGCTTCTAAAGATGTTTAAGAATGCTTACAAGTCTGAGATGGTTCCAAAAAAGTTCTTCAATATGCTTCCGTCACGTTCTGGAATGTTTAAGTTTAACGATGCTTTAATAGAATTCTAAGGTGGTTCCAAAATAGATTTGCCATGCTTCCGGAATATATGTGAGCTGCTTCCAGGATTGCTCTGAAATGCTTCAAATGAGTTTCGAAAATTCTCCAGAATATCTTTTCGATGTTTTTATAATAAATCTTGGATGCTCCCAAATAACCCACAATACATTTTCAGACAGCTTTAAGGGACGAATGACCCGAAGGGTTAAAGTCCCTCGCAAAAATAATAGAAGAAGAAGAAGAAGACAGCTCATGATGGTTTGTTTATAAATGTATTGAAATAGATTTGCAAAACATGAAACATTTAAAGTGATGTGGATTTCTTACATTTTATTTGACTGATAAACCAAATTAGTTCAATAGCAACTGAGTCAAACTCTTGTCACGTCATCCTTCGGAAGGGAAGTAAAGCCGTTTGTCCCGGCTCATATTCATGAGTAGTTAGGTAGGGTCCAGGTGGTGGAGTCGTCTTCCTGGCATCGGTGATTGTCACCATGTGAGGAAATAGGCCGACGGAAAATAAAGGAAAAAAAAAAAACTGAGTCGAACATATCTCTGTTTTTTCTGTGCTGTCAGTTATTTGCTTTTTAAAACACCATTCCACACATTTATCCAATATTAACAAGAGAAGACTTTATGCAGAGTTAAAAATAGTTTTAAATAACATTACACAAACCAAAATGCCCTTGTGGCACAAGTATTGCAAATGCGTTGAGATTACTTATATATGATTCATTCTAGCAATGATCAAGTTGCTGCAACTTAATTGTATGCTTCCGAGTAGCACACTATGATTATAATTAGTTGCAGCAACTCACGTTTATGTTTTTTCAACCGAATGGTAATATGTGTGCTACTAGGGGTTTTGTATTGATTGCGTGTTTTATAAAATGTGTTTCATGACATAGTGACGAACTTTTGATTTCACTGCCAACGAAAAACTCATCATAGACTAACTGTTTCATCATTCTGAATTCGTTTTGCAAAGCAGATAGCAACCGTTTTTTCCAAGGCCTTGAATCTCTGTAGGTTTTTGATGAAATATTTTGTATTAAAAGAGATTTTTTGTCATTTTCTGCATTGTTCTCTGCTTCTCACGTCACATACAAGCGTGATAGTCAATGATTGGTAACTTCTATTTATCATTGTCTATCATAATTTTAAATTTTGCAGTAACATATTTCCATTGCTAAGTTGTTTAATGATATTTCTAGAGTAATTCTGAGATTTTTCCAGAATAGTTCTAGTTCGATTTCAAATGGTTCCATAATACTTCTGGGATAACTTCAGCAAAGTTCTGAGAAGATGATCACCAACAGATAGTTTTGGAATGCTTCGAGGATTGCTCTAAAAGCAGTTCCTAAAAGATCTAAATGTAATCATATGTTACTTCTTAATCCACGCAGTTATGCATTTTTCAAAGAGATAACAGAAATACGGTCGGAAAATCAAGGTTCTTAAATCACCTGATAAGTTGCTTCCGATCTGGGTAAGATAGTCATGATAAGTTTTTTTTTTTTTAATTTATTTTTAACATTTATAGAACCTGAACTGTTCATCACTTCGTATATGATGTGATTCAAAGTGTACCTTCAATGAATTGCATGTAAAATTACTGACTACATCATACTCAGGTGATAGTCGAAAATCAAAAGAAAACAAAATTAATTAAGACAAAATTAATTGGCCATACCGGCGGCCGTTCTTTGACTCTCCTTACATATTCTGATACATTGATTTGTGCGACACTGATTTTCCACCTCTCCTTCGCAAAAAAAGGATTGTCCTTCCTTTCACAACGCTACCAACAAAACACACCCACTGACTTGGTGCTACGGTCATAATCCGCTTTCATTACCTTTCTCTAAATAAGTACTTCCACGTGCCATACGTTCGTTCCGAACATAAGCTCATATATATGTACCATCCCGACGTCGACGACGGCTACAAGATCCTAATCGGATCCACTTGACTAGGACGACGACGACGACAACCGACCGACGGCTGCAGATGACAGTGACATCGACTACATATACAGCATCCGGCTCACCATTAGCAATCTTGTATTGCAGGATTAGTTCAAGAGATAGATAGCTAATATTTTCCTTTTTCTACCTCCACCCATGTTGTGATCGATGCTCTTTGTCCGATGATTCCAATCCGTAGCTATAGGGATAATGGCAAATTGGAAAGTACTTATCGCACAAGTGTCCGGGAATGAATCAGCTTTCCGTACATTTCGGATAAGGTCTGTACAATAACCCCTTGGGAGGAACGAAAGTCGTATTTTCCCCCAACAGCGCTGGCAGTAGCGGATTACAAGCGATTTTAAATCATCCCTCTTAGAATGGGGCATCGAAAAACATCGGTAAATCTTACGTCCTGTCTCCGCATTCTCCCAGGCAAGCAACAGAACTCAAACTTGCGAAATGGAGAATAAATGTTCACGCAAACACAAACACGCTCACACACACACAGACACCAAAGTCCCGAAAGAAATAGGCAGGATCAAATCTCGTCATGTTGCTATCCTTCGCTGAGGACCCCCTCAACTCTACAACGGGGAATTTCATTCTTCGCACGGAATTCGCCTCCGAGCTAGTGAAGTGCAGACACTTCAGACATTTTCGCGAAAACCGACAGCGGAAGACATTAGCGATATTTTTTTATACATTTTCGGTGGAAAGGAGCGGTACTTAAAAATTCGTAAAATATATGGGGAAATTTGTAACGTCAGCAGTTTCCTTCCACGAGCCACAGCAATAGCGTGGCTGTTTTCTCTTTCAAAGCGAAATAAAGAAAGGACCAAGTTTCGGAGGAAGAGGTTATTAAGAGGCAACAGTAGAGCAAGCTGCAGTGCTGAAAGGCAAAAAGGAAACATCGTATAAATTTTATTGTCTAATTTACTTCCTTCACGCAATGACTTTAATGGGAATCCATCAAGTTTTCCCCGCATTGCCTCTCCAGTGCGGATGATAGGAATTTGAAACTCTTTCAGCCACTCAGCTTCGACTCCACTCGAAGTTCAAACATGCTGCGCGACGGGAGGTATGAGGAAAAGACTCCGAAGTGTGCGGCAATACCAATTTGGACCAAAATGGGCAGCGTTTGTGGCTAGCGAACTGGAGGGTTTAAGCTCTATTGCATGGCTTTCAGCGCAGCTTGCGTGTTTTTAGCAAGTTAAAGAGGATAAAAGGTACTTGCTGTTACGGGCCATCGCTAGGTCATGATTTTTTGCGTGCGATCAACACGAGCTTTCACGGCAAGCGGATGGCGATGATGGCTGCAGAGTTCTTTCGCTTGATAGGGAAATAATTGCACTGGTGCTGAGCTCTGGTATGTGCTTTTCCTTGGTTTGATATTCGTGACATATTTTCGATGGAGGGCGGATAGAACTTTTGACATTGCGAACGTGAGGGCGTAGATTCACAAAGTCGGTGTTACAGTACACTGAAAATTAATTTTAGTTTATATTACAAAATTTAAGGTAGGACTAACCGATCTATACGTTGTGTTCTGCAACGAAACTGATTTGTACTTTTTATGAAGCTACTTTCGTAATTAATGCCATTCGCGCAAATGTAAAAAGCACGCAGCATTTCTTGACACAGAAAGAACATTCGTGCATTGTACGAAAATAATAAAAAGAACTATGATTTTTTTTTAAATTAAAAAGAATCGTCTCTCTGGTGGTTGCATGACGGACAGATCTACTTCATGGACTCGAAATGATGTAGAAAAAAAAGGCAAACCACGTTGAGTTGTCCAGCGTTTTTTAATTTTTCTGACATGGAATTCGATCCTACATTTTTGGAAAGAGATGTTATTGAATCCGTGATTGATCTCTCTAGGCCACGGTAACTCGTTAGAAGACACTTAGTTAACCAGTATGAAGTTATAAATCTTGACTATAAGACTTAAGTTAAATCTTGACCGCGCTTAAATTTTAATTTTGCGTTTAATAAATGATTTCCGCTTATCCTAGCAGCAACACCAATATGCATGAGTACGATAAAAGAAAAGCAGCGATTGGCTAGAATTTCACGAAAAACATTTCGTGCATTACACAAAAAAGTGTAATCATAGCATTTCATTAAATAAAAAGCAATATGAATAAAAAAAATATGAATGAAAAAAATATGACATTAAAAAGCAATATACGAGACATTTGTTCTATGCATAAAATCCATATTTACGAAACGAGTGAAAGCTAATTTACGAAAATAAGTTTTCAACGTAGTTAAGCTCTACTTGTATATGTTTTCAACAAGTTTTAATACTTGGTGACTTACGGTAACTGTTTGCATTTTAACCACATTGTTGCCATATCCATCGTTCGCTATAATATCGCAATAGAATTTGTTTACGTTTAATTATAAATGGCAAGTATAACAAGCCAACCATGTAGGAGGATTTGCTAAATGATGAGATTTATTACTAAACAACTCATCAATCGTCCATCTCAATCAAATTCAATGCATTTGTGCATTGTTGGTCGGAATTTCGTTTCGGATTAAGGAGCGGTTTTTGTTGTTGAAATATGTGACATCTACTATAATAATCAATTTTCATTAGAAAGAAACATGTTAAAATAGTTGGGTTCCAAGAGATGAACCAGCCACCGGCTAAAAGTCCCTAAAATAAAGCTAAACAATCAATCAGTAGTTGGGCTCCACAGTAAGCTTCGTGTGTTGCTCTTAGCGAACCATCACGAATAATTGAAAGGAAAACTGGAATCCTTAAATCCTTGTTATAGTTTCAACTAGAGACTCAAAAGTGCGAAAATGACTTAGTTAGTGGCACGACAGATGTGACAGAAAATATAATCGTAAAGGGTGATACGGTCAAAATTTGGTCAAGGGAAAACGCGTGTAAATCGGTGAAATCGTTTATTTAAAAAATCAAATTAAATTTCTTTTTCAAGTTCAATTAGTATAAAATTCAGGAAAAATATTCAGTTAGGCTTCCGCTTTTCCAAATCCGAATTGCCGGGCCTTACGCTTGACCCCTGCCATCAGATTTTGTACAGCCACCTTGTCCACCTTCTTCGCCGCAGAAAGCCAGTTTGCCTTGAACTGCTGCTCGTCCTTAGCAGTTTTTTTGGTCTTCTTTAGGTTCCGCTTGACAATAGCCCAGTATTTCTCAATTGTGCGGAGCTCTGGCTTGTTGGGAGGGTTCTTGTCCTTGGGAACCACCTGCACGTTGTTGGCGGCGTACCACTCCATGGCCTTTTTACCGTAATGGCAAGATGCCAAATCCGGCCAAAACAGTACGGAACAACCGTGTTTCTTCAGGAAAGGCAGCAGACGTTTATTCAAACACTCTTTCACGTAAATTTCTTGGTTGACAGTCCCGGAAGCTATGAAAATGCTGCTTTTCAAGCCACAGGTACAGATGGCTTGCCAAACCAGATATTTCTTTGCGAATTTTGACAGTTTCGTGTGCTTAGAAAATATCTGCTACCTTTCCCCCTTCCTTTTGCCGTATAAAACTCCTGTCCCGGAAGCTGCTTGTAGTCGGCTTTGACGTAGGTTTCGTCGTCCATTACCACGCAGCCAAACTTCGTCAGCATCGTCGTGTACAGCCTCCGGGATCGCGCTTTGGCCGTCGTATTTTGTTTATCATCGCGATTTGGAGTCACTACCTTCTTGTAAGTCGATAGTCCGGCTCGTTTTTTGGCTCGATGCACGGTTGTAGACGATACACCCAGCTTATTTGCGGCATCTCGAAGAGATAGGTTAGGGTTTCATGAAGGAAACTACCGGCAAGCCTCTTTGTCCTCTCAGCGGCTTCCGGTTTTCGATTTCCCCCCGATCCAGACTTCCTGGCTGTCGACAAACGTTCCCCAAACACTTTAATTACATTTGTAACGGTTGATTTGGCAACTTTTAGCGATTTTGCCAACTTTTGCGTGCGAGTAGCTCAGAGTTTCGCGATGCGCGAGCAAAATTTTGATACGCTGCTCTTCTTGCTTGGACGGCATTTTGACAACTGAAGAGTGAATTCCAAAATCAAAATAGGAGCAACATTCTACACACACACACCTTCAAAATGAAGGGTGTTCAGGTTTGTCAGAAGCAAAATTGAAAGAAATACGTCGAGTTGATATTGACCAAATTTTGACCGTATCGCCCTTTAGTAGGTCACGTATCGACGTGCAGCTGGTTTGGTCTAAAAAATGTTTGTCAATTACAATTTCATTTCAGTTACAAAAAATGTTTTAGTGATGTTAGAAAGTGATTGATGGTTGTAAATGATCAAAGGTGGTTAATTTGTCTTGACTTCCTTGTGTACAATATACAAATTTATGAGTTGGTGTTGGCATCGAAAGCTATCGATAAATAACTGTGCGGGTGTATCTAGAATCTACAGAAACGGAACAAACCTAGCAGAAGAAAAAGATAAGGAAGAAGAATATATCCTCTATGATTTCTAAACACATTCAGGTGTTTTTAATTTTATCATCGAGGGTTCTTCGTTTAACTCATACGATGAAATGTATCAGGTGATGGGATCTGGTCCATATAAATATTCCGCTTCAGTATAAAGGACACTAAATAAAGTTTGTTTGATATTGCATTTGCGAAAATTTTAAATATTTCTGTTTTATTTTTTTAATTGATATCGATAAAACGTATATTCACGGAAAATGACACACACAAACTTGTCTTGTTCTAGTCGAAATATATGTTTCGTATAAAGGTCATCAAAGAAAGTTTTTTTTTTGGCATTGCATTTGTGAAAGTTTAAAATGTGCCTGTTTTTTTAATCTACATAGATAAGAGTTGTTTTCGCGGAAAATTATACACAGAAACCTGTCTGTATCTTTTGAGTGTGAGTAAAACTTCTGAAAATTCGAGCAAAACTGGTTCAATGTGTATTGTTTACATTAGTCAACTTCCATAACAATCCGTGAAGTATGTACGAATGGCCATGGCTTTGGAACAGCAAATCCTGCGTTAAACATTGGGAAGCTTACACTGTCAGTGCGAGTGCATCCCATAGATGGATCGCTAAGAAGCTTGGTTTCACTCATACCATCTTGTCTCGTTTTTTAAAAACCTTTAAAAAGCTCTTGTTTTCAAACCGAAGGAAGGAAGTGCTGACAAAAGAGGCCCGGTTGATTCCAGGATAGCCAAGAAAGTCGAAAGAGACTTCAAGCACCGGCCAAACATGTCGGGTCAGGATATCCGGAAAAATTTATAAAAGAAATTCTAGGAGAAATCTTGAGAAATCTCAAAAAAAAAATTCAAAAATAAACCGTATTCCAATAACTCAATTAAGGAGTGTATCGAATATAAGCTATCCACATACATTTGCGTTGTACGCATGTATTTGTGATGGTTTTTTATGCTCTGAACACTGCATGCTGTGCGTTTGACTGTCAGCTTTCTTTTGTTTACTTGTTTGTGCGGTTCAAATTCTGCGTTTTCAAAATGTCGCGTATTGAAAAGGAAGTGAAAATTAAGGTTCTGGACACATGGCTAAGTGAGAAGGGTATTACTATGCGAAAATTGGCGAAGCGGTTTGGAATTCATCATGCGAGTGTTAAAACCATCATTAATAAGTTTGGGGAACACTATTCTTTGGATGAGCTACCAGGAAGAGGCAGAAAACCCGGTTCTTCCAACCCGAAACTGGAGCAGAAAGTGGTATCTCTAATCATGAAGAACAAATCAATGTCAATACGTGATTTGGCCAAAAAGCAGGAACGAGTGTCGGAATGATCCAGCGTATCAAGAGGCGAAACCACCTGAAGACCTACAAGAAGCAGAAAATCTCGAAACAAAGTGCAGAACAGAAGAAGCGAGCAGCAACAAGGGCCCGGAAATTGTATTCGCGTCTTTTGCAGCGTCCGGATGCATGCGTTTTGATGGACGATGAGACCTATGTAAAGGAGGACTCAAAAACCCTTCCAGGTCCACAATACTTTACTGCCGTCGTTGAGGAGGATGTGAGTGATGCGGACAGGTCGATTCAAGTGGAGAAATTCGGTCGAAAGGTACTGGTATGGCAAGCAATATGTTGCTGTGGTTTGAAGTCAACCATTTTTTACACTACCGGAACTATAAATGCGGAAATCTATCGAGCTTATTGTCTCCAGAAGAGATTGTTGCCTTTATATAAGAAGCATAGTACACCTCCACTGTTTTGGCCGGATTTAGCGTCGGCTCACTATGCCAAAACCACTCTCAATTGGCTTGCGGAAAAGGGTATAGATTTTGTTTGTGAAAAATATCAATCCACCAAATTGCCCTCAGCTTCGACCCATCGAACGTTACTGGGCAATCGTGAAGAGGGTCTTCAAGAAGACCAGTAAGGCAGCTGGGAACATGCAGGAGTTCAAAAAAATTTGAGCTCAAGCGTCCAAAAATGCGATGCAACACTTGTCCGGAACTTGATGAAGAGCATTCGATTTAAAGTTCGAAAATTCGTGAAGGAATAACTTAAATTTCATCCGGTCTTGATTATGTTCAAGTTTAACCTCGTACAATAAAGGATCAATTTTTTGTAAGAATAAAATATCGGTTTTCAACATAATTTGAAAGAAAGTTTGTGGATAGCTTATTTTCGATACACTCCTTATGTGTAATGCAATGAAAGATGAAAAGTGAATTTCAATTTAGTGTTGGTGTTTTTTGATGGAGAAAACTACAACGTGATATAATGTAGCATAATAATATTCAGAAGCTAACCGCCCTAAGCTAAGGCAGGCGTTGAATCTGTTCAAGCGGCGCCCGAACCTTTTGATCCGCGATGTGGTAAAGAAGGTGGAGGTTTCCCTCTGGTTTGTCCGTCTCCCAAGTCAGGAAGGCAAAAACCCCAAATAAAACACGGTAGACAAAACTCGCATCAGGAAGCTGTACTGAGAGTGGATGACGAAACAGAGGTTCGCCGTGTTGGACGACGAGACATACATCAAGGTGGACACAAAGAAATTGCCAGAGGAGGATTTTTATGTTGCCACATAGAAGAAGGTGGACAAATTCTTCAAGAAGATCTCGCTTTTCCAGGCCATCTGTGGGTGTGGAGAGATAAGCAGGCCGACATCACAACAGCTACCATTAATGGGCAAATCTACCGGGACGAGTGCCTCCAGAAGCGCCTGCTGCCCTTCATGGGGTCCCACAGAGGCGAGACGCTATTTTGGCGAATTTGTCATTTACTGAGACGAGTTTGCACTCATCGTTCCAGCTAGTCGTTAAAGCAAACCGCAGATTCTGATCTTTTGATCGTTTGGAATTACATTAATTAGACACTTTCTTATCTACTTTATATTGTATCTTACCACAAACAACTATGAATATAATAGCTCAATATTTTATAATTATTACATACAGTAAAGCTCAACTGAGAACTTACATGCTTGAAGAATACTGTAACATTAGAATGATTTGTTAAGTATTGTGGGTGAACAATTGACTTCTAGTTCCTGTATGTTCCTCATTATAAACAAGAAATAAATACTATGTAATAAAATATTGTTTCTTATGACGCATATACTAATCTATTTTTTTTTTCCTATCTATTTTCAGGTACGTATCCCTTGACAAGAGAGATATCGGTGCAGGTTTGGTTAAGTCATTAAAATGAACAGACAACAAATACTTCTGCTATTCATTATACTTTTGAAACATTCTTCCTCTAGCTTTTAACTGGCTTTGCGGCTGTTTTCAACGAGCTTTAGCCTGCTCTCAATTTTGTGGAATTCTAGAAGCACCTCCACCATTATCAATCGAGTGCTTTCAATGCCAACATCAATGCCTGAATTTGTATATTGTTTGGCAAGCACAATGATGTTAATTCTATGATCAAAGTTTCCAACCCGAAAGAATCTCTCAACTGGACCGGGCATCTAAATCACCGCCTCCGGCTTGCTAATCCGTGATCTTACCGATTGAGGCCGCTTCTTTGAAAACATATCAAGATTATATAACTTTGAAGATTTCTGTTCAGAATTCGTAAATAGGGGGCCTTACCCATTATCGGCAATATGACCGAATTCCATGATTTTATGAGTATACACAAATCTGACGTCTGCTGTATCTGCTTGAAACAATGTTTATGACTCGCCAAACTTCCGAAATGGGTGTAACTAGTGTCAACAGCACCGGTTTAATTCGGCTATCGTTTCATTTCAACTGCATGCTAAACAGTTGTCCTATTGTAATGCGTGCATTATAAAAAGAGACTTTTTTCGGATGGATGGTAAAAAAGAACGGAAAAAGATATTTCAACAAACCAAATTGCATTTTATTCATTAAAAAACCAAAAACTACACAAAAATACTTCTACTCCCTGCCTCGCCGCCTTGCTGCAGTTAGTCGTAACTTTGGCCATAGGTGAAAAACAAAGAAGCTTGTAGGCATATTCTTCAGTTCCTTGGTCGCCGTTTTGATCAAATCATCCGTCGTTTTGACCACGAAAGTATTTGAATATACTCTCCTCTTCAAATTGGCCTAGAACTTCTCGCTGGAGCTGGGGCACGTTGGGAGGGTTGGCATGCTTGGGCACCACCGGAATGCCCAACCTCTCCATTTCCTCCAGCGCCCGCTTCGAGTAGTGGACCGACGCTAGATTCGACCAAACCACCCCGTTGTCATCCTTGTGGTTCTTCCTAATGAAGGCGGCAACTTCTGGAAGGCATTTCCTACTGAAGATCTCGCCGTTCACAGCCAGACCCGACAAAGAGAAAAGGGGACGTGACATCCCTTTTTCACTGATTGTGAGCCACAGCAACATTATCCTCAGCGATAAGCTGTCAAAGGAATACACTCAAAGCGGGTATAATCAATTCCGCTGTTAAAATTACCCAGCTGAACCACTAAACCAAGACTGAAAAAAGGTGACACCTATTGTGAGACACACTGTACACAACAGGGTTGCTACGATTGGCGATACATAAGTTGATTCTCTAACCGATGGCAGAACTGGCGTTTTTAACGTCATTCATTTAACGATATAGAGTGTTGCAACTATATTTGAATGAACCAATTGCATATTCACAGATTTTACTCAGTATTGGTAGTAATGTATTCGCATCTTTTAAGAGTACGCGATTGATGTTAAGACATTTGTTGGGCTACATTAATACTTCAATCTTGCTTGTACAAGGTTTTCACTATGAACGTCATAAACCATAAGGATTACGAAATGGCTTTGATTCAGTGCTAGGCAAAGTTCTCCTGGTAGGGATTAAACCTTTTACTATTACATTAGATGCATTCACGGTTCAGAAAATGTAGCCATCATCATCATCATCATCAACATCATCATCGTCATCATCAGTGCAAGCAGATTTTTCAATCTACCTTGATTGAAAGTCAAACATCTATAAATGCAAACTCTCCGGTAGTTTTAGGGTCTAATCCATTCGTCTCTAGGGATGAAACCCTTCTGCTTAAAAGTCATTACCTAATAATATATCAATATTAAATATGCATTAATAAAGCATTCAATTTTGCTGTATTTCCTTGTGATTCATATTTCATGAATGCTGCTGCTTTTAACGCAAGTCTGGTCGGGGCTGAGCACAGAGACGATGCCCATGATCTTCCGAACGAATCCATCCGTCCTGCCGCAATGGAACTAGCTTAACGAAACATTTTCAGCTCTTTGTTTCAATCCCCCTCCCTGTCTCGAGATCCTTCCTAAGTTTTACAAGAACTGCGCATCACATCACAACATCAACAATATCCATAAGAAGCAAACGATAGCACACGAAGAGAATCCGACGATGGCAACGAGTCCGGAGGAAACCGCATTAAAATATGAAAGATAAAAGCGGGGTATAAATTTAATATCTACGACTTTTGCGCACGGATCCCCTCACCAACCCAGTCAACCCAGCATCCCGGGACTTACAGGCGAATAAAACTGATGTAATGAAACGAGATATTCTATATAGTCGTACCCTTCTCGTTGAAACAACTCTAAAGACTTTCACTCCGTCCGTCGCTTCGTCATCTTCGTTGGACTTGCATTAAATTCCACTGCAAACGGCATTCCCGCCGTGTCCAAATTTGATTAATAGCTCCACACGCGCGAACCTATGCAATCGGAAGCAACTCTGTGCTGCCTTCTAGCGTCACGTCACAAATGGTCGGCCCTGTGTACTACTGTCAATGATGGATGAGAAATAGCCAGGACACTCACTTTACCCCGCCATCACAACTTCTGGTCCAGTCCGAACCGATTGGTCACCTCCAAACCCCACCCTCACCCGCACAGACAAGAAGGTAGATTTATTTCGAATGTCATTTTTCCCATTTCTGTTCCTCTTGGGCCCTACTCCGCCCGTGTACAACATGAATAATTTACATATTCAATTATTTAAATGAACCAATACTTTACGATTTCATAAATCTTTTCTCGCATCCGCTCGCTCACTACACACAGACTCTCGCGCACATTCCTCACCTCACCAATAACAAAATTCTGCAATTCGACAATCCTCAGCGATCCCAGACTCTAGCAACTCAAGGCAAGACATCTCAAGTCAACCACCACCAGGAGCAGCAGCAGACACAACCGACAACGAACGAGTTCCTCTACAGTGTGTAGGATTTAATTAAATCTTTTAACATGTTTATTAAAACGAATTAAGATATTTGAGATACTTCAATTAGACAATTTCCACCGCCATCCAACCGACCGAGGAAGACGTCGACGACGACGGGCGATGGTCCACTGCTCGGGCACGTACCGCCTGCACCGTTGTGCTAGTTGGATTGTATTTATCGCGTATATTGTACGTACGTTCGTTTAGCACTTGTTTGTGGGCCAACTATAGTAGGTAGTAATCCGTTTTGCCAGGACCGAGCTGTTCCTGGGAATAAATATTCATGACCACCTCCTCCTGCAGCAACCAACCGACGGCAACAGCAGCACGATGCTGCTGATCTCTTCTTGACGCGCCTCGTTGATTGTCACCGAGCTGAGCACAGTGCCACCGTTTAACCGCAATCGTCAGTGGTACCAGATTTCGCTGGGGTCAGTTCCGAAGGCTGGGGGGCGCTCTAATGGGTGGATTAATTGACCTTCGCATACTAACTTATTGATCTTTCTTTGTTGTACTGGATTACAATAACTCCAATCCATGGGTTGGAATGTCGAGAGAATTGCCAACATGATTAATTTTCCGGAATTACCAACATAGCACAATTGCTTAATGCCATGGAAAGTGGACAGTGACCCAAATAAATCGCACAGAAAAAAAAAACAGGAAACGGTTTTGTGACAGAAAAAAACAAAAAAAACTATTAGAAATTTCTTCATAGGTTGTACTTACGCAGGCACGCATAAATCCTTTCTCCGAAGCCAATCCAAACAAAACCTGAAGGTAAGGATATTTTCGATTGTTCGTGAAATCGTTCTTCCTTCTCGAGATAAAACAAAAACCAACGCAAATTTGCAATCATCAGCATAAAGAAGAGCTCTTGTTTTATTTTGTTTCTCATTTTGGTGGCTCCACCTAATGAGTAAACGGTGCAGATTTTGATCGCTCTTTTCACCCGTTATAGAATCCAAAAGAAAGTCCGCGATCCAGGACCCTCTCGCGCATTACAGGATCAACAACAACCCGGCTGTATTTATGTTTTCTCCCTCGGCAAGCAGAGTTCGTAGCTCCACTGGTCGGGTGGATTTACTTTCTACATCTGGAGCACCCGAAACGGAAACGGTTCAACACTTTTGCACTGTTTGTTTATTTTGCTCTTTCAACACCCCGCCGCCACCGATGGCAGCTCGGAAACCGGATGGAAATGAGCAAAAAAAAGCTAAATAAAGCGAAGCCTGAACGTTCTTTTCAACGCCACTTTTTTTCTCACTCTCTCGCTGAATTTCGTGCGCGTTTCAAGGGGTACGAAGGCGACGCTTTATTTCACATTGTTTAGCAAAGCGCTACTGCTTTGGCTGCGGTGTGTGTGCTGCTCATTTGGGTACTGTTTTCCATTTAGTTTTTACAAAATACACTGAAATTCACACGTTTTCTGTGGAACTTTCTATTGTTCTTCGGACAAAAAAGCGGAAAATCTTGCGCGGCTGGATTTGCTGACAGAAACACAGATGGCTGATGCTGCCAACTAAGTGTCAAAATGATGAACGCGAAGAGAAATTTGTTATTTTGTTTCGTTGCACCCGAACTGACAGCGTTGATTAACTGGGCGGGTGGAGAGACCTGGGAAGACATATGCACAATGAGGGACGAGCTGACGGACGGTGGTGATGACAGGCCGCATTGTTCTATTGAGTGTTGAAGGCGCACGGTGACGGGTTGTGGGTTTTTTATTTGTGTGCACCTTTGCGAAGTATCCCAGCAGGCCATGAGAGTAGCATATCGATCAATTCGACAAAGATTTTTCATTTGGGATTAAATGACAAACGTAAACAATGGCTTCTTCCGTAAATTTCTCGTGGCACAAAAGCTACCTATGTAAGCCTCCAATTCTATCGGATTGGTCAACTCTTCCTCTTCGAAATGACCGTGGTGGATTGATAAGGAGAGTTTTTAATGACGAGAAATTCGCGGAAAAAGCCATTGTTTACGTTTGTTGGATAGTCCCTAATGAAAAATCTTTGTCGAATTGAGGTATTCGAGGTTGAATTACGTAGATGGCTCTTGATAAATTTGTTTTGGGGCTACGTAAATAAAGTTATTAGAAATAAAAAGAGCAGAAAAAAGTGATGACGATACTGACGAATTCCTTACAATTTAAAAGAAAGCGAATTTAACCTTATCTAAGCATAACTCAAATTTCTTAATTCTATTGATCTTGGCCACTCGCTTGAAATAAGTATAGTTTAGAACGAGCATCTTTCTTGGTCTAATTTTATTTTATTTGTCGTCAATCAAAGTAGACCCTTGCTACAATAATAACATTATAAGTCTTGTTTTGAAATGCTTACATTCTTCGCATTGTCAAATTTAGATCATTTTGTTTACGGCAGCCCTATGTTTGCACTTTTAAACTGAAGGAATGGTCCATGAAAAATTGAAATTCGTTCCATAAAAAACGTCTTTATGACCCATAAAGCTCTGGTGAAAATCCATAAGAAATTTGAAATGATCCATAAAATACAGCAATGTGATCCATACTTTATATAAATTTTAGCAATAAAATGTCAAAAATGTACCGTTATATATCTAAGAGATGATCTATAAAAGTGTACGGATTACCCATAAACACATTGCAAATGTTCTATAAAAGGTTCAATATAATTCCTTAAACTTGTAAAATTGATCCTTAGAATGTAACGTTTGTGAACTAAAATATATGCACATGATCAATAAATTATTTAAAATATTCCATAAATAAATCGCCAATGATTCATAATATGTTTGAAAACTTAACCATGAACTTCTAAATATGGTCCATAGCAAATCAATTTTGTGCACTTAAAATAATATGTATGATCCATCAATTATGCCGGAATTATTCCAATTTTGGGTTTAATTTTTTTTTTAATTTAACTACGGGGAAATCGATCCTTGACTGCGCTATCACTCAGACTTATTAACATGTCCATTCCTTTAGCTATGCGGCTTAAATATTGCTGTAAAAGAAAGATCACTTTGGAGAAGATCTTCAATTTTCAGAAAGCTGACTTACTTTTGCGCTCTCACGTTATTTTAAGACCGCAACTGCGATACATGTTTCCCAATAAATTTGGTAAAGAACACTTGTGCACGTAAAGAACTACGGCATCCTCAAGTTTGCACCTTTAAAACTGAAGAAATGGTCCATGAAAAATTAAAAATCGTGCTATAAAAACGCATTCTTGACCCGAAAGACTCTTGTGAAAATCCACAAAATAAATGACTCTGGTGAAAATCCACAAAAAAACGAAAATTCTCTTGTCAGTTTTGCTCCGTTTTGATTTTATTTTTATTTGTATTTTTTTTTTTTCGGTAAATTTCGGTCTTAGAGTGCTCTCTGGAGTGTGCTTCCATTGATAATTACGGAAGTGCCAACCGACCACCATCATACTTTTTGCGTTGCCCCAACGGTGTCAATATCCGTGTCTTCAGTCTTCAGCTAGAGGTTATGGGCATTGCTCGGTGCTAGTTGCCTGATCGGGCTTTTTGGATCGTACTCGTTATTAAACGGAATTCAGCTAAGTACTTTTTACTATTTAAATTTTTGATATCCGTAAAGTTTTAACTCCCGTAACGTTTGTTGTTCAGCGGGATAAATTCCTTTAATCGTACATACATTTTTTGACCGTTTGGTGCAATCTAAAGCTATTTACAAACCATGAATATGTGAACGTGTGTGTGTGTGTGTGTGTGTGTGTGTGTGTGTGTGTGTGTGTGTGTGTGTGTGTGTGTGTGTGTGTGTATGTGTGGAGAGAGTGTGTACCTGTATGTGTGTATGTGTATGAGCGTATGACTCTGTGTCGGCGCGTCCTTCTTCTCTTTTCAGAAAGCGAGTAATGGCGCTATAACCATAAGCCATAAAAAGCTAGGACAAGAGTTAGTGCTCATGTCCCAACCTACAGTCAAGCTCTCACGCAAGAAAAGACGCTAAACCCTTGGATTTGGAGCTTGGTTACAAGTAGGAAACGCCTGTATGGACAACAAAGGAGTGCATTAACTTTCTTAGCTTCGTCACTCCCAACGACCAATATACATATAAATATACATAAGCTTTCTCGCCAAGGAAAGCCTCCCGCTCAATCCCATCCAACTTCCAACTCCAGATGTCTATGAAGGTAGCATGAGTTCTCAGCATCTTCTTAAGTAGACATCTAATCAACACTTCCCTCCCATCCCTTGCTGATCATAAGGACCTGGCCAGGTGTTGTGCAAAGAGATTGATGGATGAAGAGCCTGTCACACCCAAGGCAGCTCTTCTGGCGCTTCCATCGTCTCTACAACAGCCAATCCAGGATTATGTATGGTCGGAAAATGCTATGCTATGCTATGCTTGATGCTGGTGAAAATCCAAAAAAAAACAAGAAAAAGATCCCTAAAACATCATTTTTTTCATCCTTTTTAAAAAAATTAAGAATAAAAAAAAATGAAAAAATAATGGTTATAATAAAGAATGTAATAAAGTAAAATAAAAAAAATTGTTTGGTTCCTAAAAAAATTAAATAAATTTTAAAAAAGAAAATACGTAAAAATAAACAAAGAAATTACACAAAAATACTAATCTTATATTGTAAAAAAAAAATAGGTAAAAAATAATTAAAGAAAAAAAAATTGTGTTTTCAGAGGTGTGGGAGAAAGCCTAAAAAAGAAAAATATTAATAAATTATAAATTGGAAGTGTACGGGTAACTACAAGAAAAAACCTCCGTTGCCTTATACCGGGAAAATGCTTGAGTCAGTCGTTTGCCTGGAATCTAATCTACGCTATCTTAACACTTCGGATGTCGGAAACATCGACCGCTTTCTGCCACCTTAGTTCCAATCCTCAATACGGCTACGCAAAAACTCCGCAATCCTTCTTTAGAAGCAATATTTTATCCGAATACCTGAAGAACGGACATGGCACTAAATCTGAGTAGTAAAGCAGTTAGGGATCAATTTTACAATCTTTATGGATCAAAATTTTAAAAAATAGTGCCCCAACCTGGAAAAACGCAGGCATAATTTATGGATCATACCATATATCATCATTTTATGGATCATTGGCAATTTATTTATGGAACATTTCAAATACTTTATGGAACATGCGAATATATTTAATTGCACAAGGGTTACATTCAATGGATCAATTTTACAAGTTTAAGGAAAGGTATTGAACCTTTTATGGATCATTTGTAATATGTTTATGAATAATCCGTACACTTTTAACGATCATGCCCTAGATATAAAACGGTACATTTTTGACATTTTATTGCTAAATTTTTTATAAAGTACGGATCAGAGTGATGAATTTTACGGATCTTTTCAATTTTTTTTATGGATTTTCACCAGAGTCTTACGGGTCGTTTTTCATGGCACTATTTTCATTTTTTTATGGATCATTTATTACTTTTTATATGCAAAAGTACGTTTGCCTTTTGTTTACATTTAAAAATTGTACGGAATCAAATTTCACCACTTTCAAATGGCTGTAACTGTTTACCCGTTGGGTATTTTCTTTTGAAATTGTGGGTGGAATTAGTCCAATGTGTATTTGTTTACGCTATGTGTTTCACTAGCAGATGTGCAATCGTTGCGAAGATGGAGTCGAAAGAACAGCAGCGTCGCAAAGACATTTTGCGCACGTACCTCGAAAATCCGGATCTTTCTCATTGTGCCATCAGCAGGAAGCTGGGAATGGTGCATTCCACGGTGTGTCGTGTTTTAAATCGGTACCACGAACGTTTGACCATCGATCGGAAAGAAAAATGTTGCAAAAATGGATCTCCGTATGGTGTTAAGTATCACAAGCGGGTAGTTCATGCTTTCAAGAGGAATCCCAACAGTTCAGTTCGAGATGTGGCGAATAAACTGAATCTAACCCAAACTTTCGTGCATGATGCGAAAAAACGTTTCTACACACGTAGAAAGTCCAGAAGGCGCCTAATCGAGATGAACGGCAGAATACGGTAGGTAAAACACGTGCACGGAAGCTTTACACCCAGACCTTTTCGGCAAACTTCAACCGTGTATTTTTATGACGTGGAAAAAGTCGCGGTATAGGAACAGTTTTCCTATATGAAAGGTTTTCTTCGGAACGTAGAACGAGATTACGACGGCTAGTAACCGAAATATTCAAATTTGGCTTAATTTTTGGAGCAGAAAGCTTGAAATAAACAGCGAGATGTATAATTCGGCGTTCATCTCTATTTGTCAGTTATGGAGGACGGCCAGGTCGCTTCTTTGTTGCGTTTTTAGAACCCAATCAAATATAATTTGTCACGGCATCTCTACTCCTCCCTATTCTTCGAGCAATTTCGCGCAGAGAATACCCTTCCTCCTTCAATATGTCGATTTTACCACGCTTCACGAAATTTATTTGTTTAATAGCATGCACAAATATTTGGATTGTTTTATTAACCACAAAAAAAACTTCAGGCGCAAAATGTTGCCATTGTTCAGTAACATGTATTAGTGCGCATATAACAAAAACACTATGGAATGGATAACTGCACTCAAAGAAAAGCTTGCATCAATAGTGATGGTGGTGTTATATATATTTCCACTAGTGTACATGTGTACTGCGAATGAATATCATATATAATTTATTTATTTTCACATCTACCGTTACTTTACTTTTTTTATGTCGATTTTTGAAAGAACGCCGTTGTTTCTACGTCGTTTTTTGAAATAACGCGGTTTTTTTACGTTGTTTTTTGAAATAACGCGGTTTCTTCTAAGTGTTTTTTTACGCGGCCGTCGTAAAATAAACTTTAGTGTACAACAATCAAAAATGATCCAGGAGTTTATATCTGTTAATTCATTCAGTTCGGTTTTATTTTTGTTTGTAAACCTGATTAATTTGTTGTTCAATATCTAATTATCTTAAAGATAAATCGTCCAGCTCAAACTTTTGAGGGGTACGTGGTGGGACCATCATCATCATCATCATCATCATCATCATCACCTTATTATTGTACAAGATCCCTCTATGTGGTTGGCTATGCAATTACTCTAGTTCTGATCAGTAACGGAGAACCACGAAATGCACGTAGGAAACCTTTTTACGTATAATATAAACAAATTCGCAGATAATTACAGATCAGTTTTCAAACAGTCCGCGGTCGATTGAATCAAGTTGTGCTTTGTGAAAAAAAAAACCAAAAACCGAGACCGCGATTGAGATTCCTTAAAACCAAACTTAAACTTGTTCACATGTCTAAACGAAATTAGGATTTCGGTTGTGTGTTTGAAATCGAGTTCTGGTTTTAAGTTGCTTTACTATAGCAATTTGAGTGCCAGTACATACCTTACTTAAAAGGTTTAACATTACTTTAACCACTAGCAGTTTTGGAAAGAATTTAAAATTTAGTGTTCATTTTAATCGAAAGTCATATAGCCTTTCGTCTAAATGACTTTATTTATTTGAAGAAAGCATTGGTTCGTTTGCATTTGAGTAACATTTGACAATATTGCTATGTTCAGCGTTACTTCACATAGAGTAGTAGAACGAACAAAATGTTAAAATCTTTCAAAATTTTTGATTATTCATATATACAATCAGTGGGGATTTAGCATAATCGAATGAAATTTCGGAAAACAAAAAGCATCATTTCGCAAAATGCCCACACACATTTCATTGTTAATATTCTGTCGCCATAATTCGGAATCAAGCATCGCACGATTTATGGAATTTCATAAATCTTCCATACTGTTCCCTAATCCCCTGCACCAGCTGGAAATACCATGTGTGGTCAAATTATAAATTCCTCCATAAACGACTCCCATCACTAAGCTCATTTGAAACATCGCTCGCTTTCAGCTGACATCGTCGGATGGAAATAGTAGGTCACAGCTGTCACACCTGTCGATCAAAGCCACGCGTAATTAACCCCACCGAACGACTCTTCAAATATCGTTTTTCAAAGTGACCCATTAGGCACAGCAACATCAACAAAAAAGCTCGACATGGTAATCGTGACGGAACAAGTCCCCTCGCTTCACACCATTCCCGCACAACGCCCCTCTCGCTAGTACCTTACAAAACATCAATAGCTCAATAAATTAATCACAACAAGATAATCGCTTAGTCGAAGTATAAATTACATCAACATCCATCGGAGAGAGAGCCCAAGCAAGTAAATGGTCATCGTCGTGGGCGCGTTATGTGCGTCGTCCCAAAAAAAAACCAGACCCCATTCACCAAACACGTTGCGCTAAGCAAATCCAAACCCGACGATGACAACGAGCTTTTCGAAAAAGGGAAAGGGAAAGGGATAGAGCAACATAGAGATCAATAACAACCGATTACGACAAGCAGCAGCTTGGAAATTATGTAAATTTTCGATCCCCACCGAGTTGTGTATGTGTGTATTGCAGCAAGTAAACCCTTCCTCGAAGTTTTTAACCCATGTCAACAAAGGATGAAGACAAGGCTGAGCACCCGGGAGGTTCGTGGGATCCGAACCATTAGATCTCCCCACTCTTGGTAGATATTATCAACAGCTGCGACCGACGCCCATGCTGCTGCCATGGTCGATCCGATGTATCCAATCACGCGTTATCGCCAATCAAGTTTCTTTTGCGCAGCCTCGAGTCAATCTACTGTTGCAGGCGGGAGGGTCTCGGGAAGGTTAAAGAATGAAACATCAACCACCTGTTTACCTAATTATTGCCAGAGAGAACCCATCCTGCGGCAGCAGTGAACTCGTAAATTTCTTGATGAAACCGCGCTCGCCAACTCCTGAGAACAAGTGCCTTCATAAATTTGTCACGCTTTGCCAGGTTTCGCACCAACAACTGTCTTACCACACAAAATGCCACAGTTGGGCCAAATTAGTATTTTCCCCGAGACGTCGTTGTCGTCGTCGTCGTCGTCGTCGCGAAGCGAAACAAAAGGCGTGAAAGAGGAAGGCAATTTTTGGCAACATTTGGCTAACCACCGTCGCCGACGACTAGGGACGCCTGAAGGCGCCACCGTTCCTTGGGTTTTTCGGTCGCAGTCAGGCGTAGTTCCGGCGAACTTTTCACGCGCCGCGCGGATCTGCGGTGCACTGCCGGGAACCGGGAAGTGACTCTGTTTTTATTCGAGATAATTTTAATTACCGATACATTTTTGCACCCATGTCGCCTTCGGTGGGTTCCGCTCCGGCGCCTCCTTTATGTAGCGGACCGACGTCGTCGTGCACAAGAAATGCCACCAGAAAGTTTTCCACCACCACCACCAGCACCGGGGGGTGATGAGTTGGGAGGAAAGATGCTGCGAAACGGATAAAGGAACGAACGAACCAGACGTGTGTAGACTTTGACTCCGGGATGGAGAAAGAAGCGGAAGCAGAGTTGGGATGGCGGTCGTCTTCTGCCGTGTCCTACCGCCGTCATAAATTAGGGTGTTACAGCAGAAGGTTTGAGGTGGTTGGAAAAATGTTTCGCTCCTGGGGACAATGCTTTCGGCCCGTAAAAGTAAACGGATGCCGGAGAGGATGTTCGGAAAGTTTTTTTTTCCTTCTAGGAAAATTGTAGGACACAGTGGTTGGCTGAAGGAATGGCGTTGTCAGCTCACTTGGATGATTCTGACTGAGGGAGTTTGGTGACTTGAATGAGGGGATACCGGGTCAAGTGGATACTAAATGGGAGTCTACATTGGACGTCGCTTTGTGAGCGGCTCAAGTGAAATATAATCGCCGAGACGATGTTCGAGTAGTGGGTTCCGTTATGATGTATTATGAAGCATGTTGGAATATAAATACCAGGTCAAATGTCAGGTCGTACAATCTTTGGTCAATTTGGAAGTGTGATTTTAGAAGTTCAGATAGAATGTTTGAGAGTTATTCATATCACTTGCCACCACAGAGCATTTTAAGCTCAAACAAACACTAGAAAATGTGCCATTTTGATTCGAGGTATGAGGTTTTTCTGATATCTGTGGTACCATAGTTTAAAGGGCGATACGGTCAAAATTTGGTCAATATCAACTTGACGTATTTCTTTCAATTTTGCATTTAAAAAACCTGAACACCCCTCATTTTGAAGGTGTGTGTGTGTAGAATGTTGCTCCTATTTTGATTTTGGAATTCACTCTTCAGTTGTCAAAATGCCGTCCAAGCAAGAAGAGCAGCGTATCCAAATTTTGCTCGCGCATCGCGAAAATCCGAGCTACTCGCACGCAAAGTTGGCAAAATCGCTAAAAGTTGCCAAATCAACCGTTACAAATGTAATTAAAGTGTTTGGGGAACGTTTGTCGACAGCCAGGAAGTCTGGATCGGGGGAAATCGAAAACCGGAAGTTGCTGAGACGACAAAGAGTGTTGCCGGTAGTTTCAAGCGAAACCCTAACCTATCTCTCCGAGATGCCGCAAATAAGCTGGGTGTATCGTCTACAACCGTGCATCGAGCCAAAAAACGAGCCGGACTATCGACTTACAAGAAGGTAGTGACTCCAAATCGCGATGATAAACAAAATACGACGGCCAAAGCGCGATCCCGGAGGCTGTACACGACGATGCTGACGAAGTTTGACTGCGTGGTAATGGACGACGAAACCTACGTCAAAGCCGACTACAAGCAGCTTCCGGGACAGGAGTTTTATACGGCAAAAGGAAGGGGAAAGGTAGCAGATATTTTCAAGCACACGAAACTGTCAAAGTTCGCAAAGAAATATCTGGTTTGGCAAGCCATCTGTACCTGTGGCTTGAAAAGCAGCATTTTCATAGCTTCCGGGACTGTCTACCAAGAAATTTACGTGAAAGAGTGTTTGAATAAACGTCTGCTGCCTTTCCTGAAGAAACACGGTTGTTCCGTACTGTTTTGGCCGGATTTGGCATCTTGCCATTACGGTAAAAAGGCCATGGAGTGGTACGCCGCCAACAACGTGCAGGTGGTTCCCAAGGACAAGAACCCTCCCAACACGCCAGAGCTCCGTCCAATTGAGAAATACTGGGCTATTGTCAAGCGGAACCTAAAGAAGACCAAAAAAACTGCTAAGGACGAGCAGCAGTTCAAGGCAAACTGGCTTTCTGCGGCGAAGAAGGTGGACAAGGTGGCTGTACAAAATCTGATGGCAGGGGTCAAGCGTAAGGCCCGGCAATTCGGATTTAGAAAAGCGGAAGCCTAACTGAATATTTTTCCTGAATTTTATACTAATTGAACTTGAAAAAGAAATTTAATTTGATTTTTTAAATAAACGATTTCACCGATTTACACGCGTTTTCCCTTGACCAAATTTTGACCGTATCACCCTTTAATATTCCACTAAAGATAAGTTTTTTCATCAAGAGTTACTTTTCAAAAGGACGTAAAGAAACGTGAATTCTAGTTTTCAACAAATTATTACTTTAGAACTACTTATCCGATTAACGTTTAAGGAAAATCTATTGGAAATGAGCTTTATTCAAAGAAAAAAAAACTACACTGAAAAAAAAACTCAGCATTACAAAAATCGTTTAATTTTTTTTTGCTAAGCATACCTTTGTTTAAAAAAAAAGCACTTATAATGTAATAAAATTTACCCCTTTTTTATTCGAACCATAACAAAATTTGGTAAAATCTAGTTAAGAGTTACTTGTTTTGTTTGAAATTCAACAGATTTCTCTTAAATATCTAAGTTATATATTTTAAATGCAGCCATAAGTAAATAAGACTAATAAGCCTATACGCTTATCGTCAATTCTACTTAAAATAATGGAAAAAATAATTGATGAATACATAAAGTCGTCATACTTAGTTAAAACTCCTCTAAGTAAGCAACAGTTTGCTAATCAGGAAAGTAAATCATCGGTAACAGCATTGCATGTGGTTGTTACAAAACTCGAAAAATCTATTCAAGTGAAAGAAATTTCACTGGCTATGTTCCTATGACAAAAAACAATGACGAAGCTTGGCTTTGATAAGTATATTGTCGACTGGATCAACGAGATGCTATCTAAAAAGACAAATATCAGCAAATCTCGGAAGCTCATCCATCAGTGTTAGATCTGCAAAAAGGTGTCCACAAGGAGGCGTATTGTCACCGCTATTTTGGTCTTTAATAGTTGATGATCTCCTCAAAAATCTGAAAACCCTAGGGTTTGAAGTGATTGGCTTCGCAGATGATAAAGTCATAGACGAATTTCACGTCAACTCATCCAGTGTTTGGCAGCACCCTCTCAGAATCCAATGAAACTTTTTGGGCGTGTAGACTATGTCTTTTCAAGCAAACTTGAATACCTTGTTTTTTTTCAAAATTTATCTTGACTGCCATAAGGGCAGGGCTTAAGTTTTTTGATAGTTTTTTTTTTAAATCAACATAACTCAAAAAGGACAAGGCTTACAAAAAAGTTATGTATGGGTGACTTTTAGAAAATCATCTTAACCTCTTATGAAAATAAATGTTAAAATTGTAATATCGATTCCTACACGCTAAAAAAAATATTTTAAAATTTAAAGTCAATTTGCAAAAAATCACTATCTTAGAATTGGACGAATTTTTTTATTAATAGAGCAAATATAGATGTCTAAAAGAAAAACAGAAAAAAAAACAAAAAAACACATAAACAAACAGATGTCGAACAAATTTAGCCAGATTTTGGATATTTGAATATCTCGAAGAAAATATGTCAACTTAACTATCGAAAGTAAGATAGATCGTTAATTTCGAACAGTAACATCATAATATACTAATGAAAAAGCTCTCAATTACTTAAGAACAAGTTGATCGCCATGATGTCATCGTGGATTTATCGATTATCGCTGAATTTATGACTTATTTGGTACATAGGCTGAATAGGCTAGGCTAACATTACATCTCGTAAACTTATGCGTTCTGTAACGTCAATCTTCCGGATTCTTTAGAATTATTAAACACAAGAGCAAAGTTGAACAAAATGGTCTGAGTATCCTAGAAAAAAAAATATTTTGAATAATTCTTTGAGCTTTTTTGATAAAATAAAAAGAACTCATCGTCGCTCATGTTGTTTATTTTCCGCTTTTTTTTATACTATTTCCCAGTTGCTTTAGAATGCCTATTTTAACCCCTCATTCTTCAGTGTCGCAACATGAAAATGCGATAACACTACCCAAAAAGTTAATAAACCCACCACCGCATTCCGGAAGTATTGGCAAAACATTTTCCCTCCCTTCTCGTACACCCGAACATCCCGGGAATCCAACAGTTCTGCATCTGTCAACAAAGCTGTCGCAAGCTGTCGAATCGCTGCTGCCACATCTTCCGTCGCATCTCGTGGAGCACGTGCCCGCCCTCTGCTACCCATGTGTGTATGTGTGCACCATCGTTTGGAAATTTATTTTTTTCTTCCGTAGTTCGTGCCTTATCTAGTATCACTCTCATTTTTATGAGTCGTCAATTCCGAGAACTGAGGACTCGTCGCCGTGCCCTAGTTTTGCTCCTGACTGACTGGCTTCCCTTTTCTCGAAAGTGAAAACGTGACTAAACTGTCCAAACTGGTTGAACTAGTGTGGGGACGGTCCAAATTAATAAATAAGGTCGATAAACTGCTGTTGCCGCAGCCTTTAGCGGAAGCAATCAGGGTTTTCCGCTTCCTGTGGCAACACAAAATAGGCGGCTAATCCGGTTTCAACTTGTTGAAAAATTCGCCCGGGAGCTTTCATAGGATAAAGATGATGATTTATATCCTGCTTCAGGGCGCAGACATAGACAGAGGACCCGAAATTATTCGTCTATGAAAAGGAAATGTTAAATACACCGAAAAATACGACTAAGGCTACGCTGACATCGGCGACGACAGATCGAATTCTCAAAATGCTCAAGTGTACTTGTGATGATGACAATTTTAAAGCCGCACATCTCATCCCATACAAATCAAAACCATGTGTCGTCGGCATTTGGAGCCGATGCCGTAGGAATGTGTGGGAGTAGGACAAATAAGCTGGCACAAAAAAAAAAAAAAAATGACGGGTGTACCGAGAAAATTGAGCAAAAAATATTTCCCAACAGATGACAGAACACAAGAGATAGAAGCAAAAAAATGAAGTTTCCATCCTCTTTGGTGACATATGTTTCGAGCAGAGTTTTGCTTCACAGCTCGCAAACACAGCAGACGGCGAAGGCCCAACGGATTTATCTGTAGCCTAGGGACTGGCCGGAGTCTTTTGAGCAGTGTGTACAGTCAGAAGCAGACGGGAATCGGTGTGACAATGCCGAATGGAGCGTACAATTCTCGGTTTCTTTTGCACTCAAGAGTGAAGAGGAGGAAAAGTTTTGTGTGTTTTGTCAACACAGTGATGTACACGTGGAGTGGCGGTTTTTGGGCACGGCCCGAGATCAGTGAAATTGTAGATTAAGGGTACAATGAATGAAGGACAATTGACTGGATTTAGTTTGCGTTGAGGAGTTGGATGCAGTAGTGATTGGAAGGCTTAATTGTAGAGATTTTTTTTTCCCATTAGGGCGAATCTTACATCCAGATACTCTTTTTGTTTACTTCCAAAATCGTCTCGATGTTTTTTCGGTGTACTGTTAGCATTATATGTTAGTGATACTTACCTTACCAATCAGGCTAAAGCCGGTGTGACATTTACTGTAAAACGAAGTTGCTTGAATTCTATTCGATTCATGGCTGCTCTTCGCCAGCCTCGCAGTCTGCGAAAGATCCGCAGGTCGCCTTCTTCTTGTTCAATCCACCTTGATCGTTGCGCACCTTTTCTTTTTGTGTCTGTCGTCGTTATTGAGAATCATTTTAGCTGGGCTGTCGTCCGACGTTCTTACGATATGTCCAGCCTGATTTGAGCGGAGTGAGCGTTGGACGGTTCTCCTAGAAATTTATGCAATTCGAGGTTCCTCCAGGTTCCGCCTTTCATCTGCTCACCGTAGATCGTACGCAGCACCTGTTCAAAACACCAAGGGCGTGTTGGTGCTGCACGAGCATTGTCCATATTTCGCGACCGTATGGTAGTCCTGGTCAAATTCATGTCTTGTAGATTGTCAACTTTGTAATCAATTTGTTGCATATAATATGCTTTTGACTATAATAAATTTCAAACATTCTCAAACAGCTTACAGTTCCGCTTTTATGATAAAAATTGAGTCTTTGTTTAGTGGTAACTAGAAACCGTCCAGTTTTTCGCATAACCCCATTTTTGAATCAGACAATTTTCGCTTTTACAACGTCCGCCATCAGTTCCATTTTTTGGGATGCAAATCCCATATACAGGGTAAGCCAGAATAACTGACGCATGAAACAAATATCAGATCCCCCATGAAAGAAAAGAATTACAGACGGCACGCACCAGATTTCCAGAAATCTCATCCCATATCTTCTCTCTAGCCTTGAATGACTCGATACCCATTGGTTTAGGGTTTTTGCAACGGGCTCCCATGGTTTCCCAAACAGAAAAATCCAGCGGGTTTGCAAGCAGGCCGGGAAGCAGGCCATAATTCCTTAGAAATAAAGTCTCACAAATTCTTGGTGCACCGCGTTTGGGTTACCTTGACTTTATGCAGGTGTAATCGTGCTGCCACCCCCTTTTGCGTTCAACGAACATAGTTGTAGCGTGCTTCTTCAGATGGTTCTACAGAAACTCTCTCTCGTAGTAAGCCATGTTAATGTTGACACCTTGGCCAATGAAAAGCAGTGGTAGACGCCCTTCTGTAGAACTGTAGAACCATAACAGAATTTTTAGGGTCGTTGGACTACATGGATTGAAGAAAATATATCGTGAACCGACGCTGCATGGACTCTGTTATTTTGAACGTTGAGACCCAGCTGCAGCACGAAGTTTTGCTCGTCCAAAAACAAAATCAAGCCATAACAGTGCCGACGAAGCTGTTCACAGCAGCGATGGACTCTATTGTTCTTATTAGTCTATGAGCATGAGCATGAGCATGATTGACCGCCCGAGGTTGCTACTCCGTTGTTGCCAGATCAGCTGTTCTTACACAGAGAACCAACAGATCATGCTTGGGACTAACATATATCTTCAATGTGTAAAAACTGATGATCCCAATCTAAGGCAATACCGGCGCCGGACTCGCCCGAATGCAGGTCAAGTAGGGAATGGGTAGGAATATGTTGAGGTGATACTCGCTTTATTAGAAGCCGAGAACACCTCTGCACTTCCACGAGAAATCACTGGGAATATCTATTGTTCTTATTAGTCCATGAAAAAAAAGTCCGAAAGTCCAGGAATTTTCTGTTTCTTATATGGTTTGAATCCCAAGTCTTCTTTGAGAATTGTTCTGATGGTTTTCCTCGGAACCACTAGATCCTGCGTCAGTTCATATGACGAGTTACATCGATAGCGTCGAATCCGCTCTCGCACTACCCTCACGAGCTTTTTGGACAGGGTTTTTCTTCGGATCGATGGTTTCCGATTTTTTCCATCTCATCAATGTGTGGTCAGTATGCGACATTTTTCTTCCTTTTTCGTCTCAACCGATATCTGGTAAGGACGCTTATGCCACTGTTAAAGCATAATGCCACTGCAAAAGCCTTTGTCTTTTCAAATCCATTTCTTTTAAGATACTTCCTGTTGATGTAATACAGTGACAAGTTGTTTGTTTATCCTTTGTAAATCCCTTATTCAAGTTCTAACAACCAGATAGCTGTTACCTAGCCAGATTTTACACTGAAAATAAAAAAGCAACTGGAAATCAATCGGATTAAGTTTCACTGCTCTTAAATCAACGTCATTCGCAAATAACCATAAGGTGCAGTTTTGGTGTAGTTTTCACCTCGTAACCTATTAACGGCCGGGACGTTTGCTGGATTTACAACAATATTCTATGCTTTCGTCAGCGTACTTCTGTTCGCTTCACCTCCACCAAGGTTTCATTCTACTTGATAGTCTCATGTGATGACCATTGCTCTGAATTTGAGACTTCTTTTTCATCATACATTTGAACTTTGATTCAATCTTCCGTTCCATTAGGATCAGGATTCCATACTATGCAAGCTCTAGGAGCATAACCACTGCCAAAAGTTGAAATGGTAACAAAAAATGCGCCACGCAAATGTTGCAATCAGTTCTTGAGAAAGCCGCATGCTCCGGAAAAGGCAATTTTGCCCATCTTGACCCACAACGCTTTTAATGAAGTAAACGAAGCCTTAACTGTGTGCGAGAGACGGAAAGTTTTTAGCGAAAAGACATGTGTCATCAATGAAATAAAACATATGGCAACCCTGATGTTAATCAAGGGGAACGGAAGTGAAAGTGTTTTACAAGATAGGCCCAAGAATACTACCCTGAAGAGCACCAGCTCATACCTGAGTTGCAATATTTGAAAATCGGTTGAATTCGTTCCATTCATATGCTTTACGATTCTCAATCCACGATTATCGCTGGAGTTGGTGAGAGTCGTAAACAGCAACTGATGTTGGCTATGGTCAGCGGTGCTTCATCGACCAACTGCGCTTGCGTTTGCTGTTTCGTTTGCCGACATGAGTGTATTAGTGCTTGTTTCGCACAGCTAGTGTCTGATGTTGCTTGCTTTGTTTGTGACTCACACAATCTCACCAACTGAGTTAGAGTTGGATTGCGAAGGCTTTGATATTAGTATTTTTCTGCCATTTTGCTTTTTGTCATACCCGTACTTGGGAAGCCATGATACTTAGAGGTTGTGCTTTTTATCCTCGACGCTGACATATACGTGATAACCCTAGCAAAGTAAAATAACAAACGGATATCAAATAAGTAACAAGTTCTGTTATCTCAGATGTCATTTTGAACTCACCTGTTATCGCATAACAAAATTAGTTATCGACATTGAATAATTTTGTTATCATCTGTTATCAATTTTTAAAGACGATTTTTTACGAACGTTACTGAATACTACCAGCATGCTGATGAATGCTGAATGTCACCAGCTTGACATGGATGTGCAATTGAGCTTTTCACCAGAAGCAGTATCAGTTATTAGTGTAAGAATTTGATATCATGTTGATAACATATTTTGAAATTATCTCAAGTAATTTGTTCATATCACAATATTTGTTATCAAAATGAACTCAATGATAATAAAACGAGTTAATGTTGTGATATCTAACAAATATTGATTTGTTATCCCTTTTGTTATTTTGGCTGTTTATTCAGCCTGAATGATAACATATTTAGTGATCAAACAGTGATAATCAGATATTATAACTTCTTATCACTTTGGTATAAACCTTTGCTCGGGAATCGTTTCTGGTTAACGTTTTAAATTGATATCCTGAAAGCAAAGTAAGTAAGAATTGTATTATATTTGCGATTTGCATCTGCTTTAGTAATTGTACGCTTTGCTCTTTGTTTTCACTTGTACAGTTTTAGCAGAAAAAATTTAATTCAATAACGCAGCTTAGCAACGTCTAGCACCACGGTGTAATGAACACAACAGTTCTGATGGGTGTTTGGAGCACACTCGGAGGTTGTAAAACCAACCAATTAGTGACAAAACTGTTTGTGAATTCATATGCTGATGACTCTCGTGTAAGTGTAATAGAATTATTTAATTAATAAAGAAAATTGGTGATAAACAATTATCACAAGTTTAATTTTTTGTTCATAAAACGGTGGAGCATCCCCATTTTATTCTTTTGAAATTAAGCAGATACACTCTTTTGGTTGCAAATCCACGCATTTGTGAATTTGACTGACTGTTCAGTTCTACGTTCTACTAAAAACATTAAAAGTGACGAAGGACATTTATTCGGCAAATAAATGTCAAAATGCAAATGCAATTTATTATTTTATTCGGCACTCCAATCTATCTATCTATAACAATGAAATTGAATTAAATAAATAGGGGTGGAAGTGGTGGATGATTGTTTATGATTAAGTTGTAGAATGTGCGGGGTGGGTTGGGGGTATAACCGAACGACAACTTAAAAATAAATAATAAGTTGTTGGTTGGTGTTGTGTAATTTTTGATGTGTTAAATGAAATAAGTATTGGGTTTTTGGGTTTGGGGACGGCAGGTGGGTGTTTGTCGTTGGGTGGGTTGGGGTGGGTGGGTGGCAGTGGGGTGGGGGGGAGGGGGGGCTGGATGGGTGGGGTGGGGGGGGGGGGGGGGGAGCGTGACGTGTTGTGGGGGTTTTGGGACTTTTTGGTGTTTGGTGGGGTGGTTTGTTGTGGTGGGTGTTTTTTTTGTTGTTTTTTGTTGGGTGGGGTTGGGTTTGGGGGGAGAGAGGGGCTGGTTGGTGTTGTTTGGTGGTTGGGTGGCAGGGTAAATTTTTTTGAGGTGGTTGGTGTTTTGGTTTTTGTGGGGGGGGGGGGCGTGGGGGGGGGGTGGGTGGTGGGGGGGGGGGGGTGGGGGGGCGGTGTTGTTCGTGGGGTCCCTAAGCACGCGTCTTTCGATAACTCCAAGTGCTTGGTGGGGGTTTTGAGATGCAGAGCCGGGAGACGGTTGGAGGTTGGAAAGGGATACTTTGGCGGGGGTGAAGTTTACCAGACCTTGTGACCAGGTCTTGTGGACGACTTTCGATAATAATGCGTCTCCAATTTTCTCTGCTGCAGTTTTATCCGACGTAACCAATGATCCAAGGTACACAAACTCATCCACCACCTCGAACTCATATCCGTCAATTGTCACAGTTCTGTCTATGCGAGCTCTATCACGCTCGGTTCTTCCAGCTAACAGATACTTAGTCTTCGACGCATTCACCTTCAACCCAACCATTTCCGCTTCACGTTTCAGTTTGGTATACTGGTATGTCCACGTTGTCAACGAAGTAGATGAACTGGCCGGATTTATTGATTTATTGCGTACCCCGCATGTTAAAGTCCGCACTTTTCATAACACCTTCTAGTGCCATGTTGAACAGGAGGCAAGAAAGACCATCGCCTTGTCGAAATCCTTTGCGTGTTTCAAACGAGTCTGATAACGCACCCGATATCTTCACGTAACACTGTGCACCATCCATCGTAGCCTTGATCATTCTGGTCAGTTTTCCGGGAAAGTGATAAGTAATAAGTGATAAGTGATCCATGAGTGATCTAGTGCACTCCAGGTTTATTGCACTTCACGCTTTTGCCAATCTTCGAAACGACAACTTTTTGGAAAACCATTTGTGCAAAATTAATCTGCAAGAAATGAACGTTCGAAATTTCTCACTTTTTTACGATTTTTCAGGTGTGTTGCCAAAGCAAACAATTTTTCTACACACTGAGCAAAAATTCTCAATTTTGCGTGGATACACAGGTGTTATTTTCTTTAATGAACGGTCCTTAACCTATTTTGAACATTAAAAATTGGTGTTTACATTCTCAATCCGATTGGATAGAATGCTAAGCTAATGCAATTACTTGCTATCTAGATGCACCAAGGATAAGCGTAATTGAACCCCTTCAACCACTGCAATCTGTTGATGTCTTAAATGTTCGGCTGCCACAGAACTACGGAAATATCTCGGGTTACTCGTTGCTAAGCAGTGGTGGTTTCTGGATTTGCTGCAGAGGGAAATGGCAACCATGATAAACACTTCTTAAAAAAGTGAGAGAATAATACTCAGTAGTTTATATACGATTAAAATTTGCAATATTATGTAGCTTGATAGTTTCAGCAACAGTTATCATTACTTGTTGAATTTTCTTGTTTTGCTTGACGTAAGTAAATTTTTAATCCACAAAATGACGTAACCCTGTGACGCATTAATACTGCAGTTCCCTAATTTGACGAAACATCTTGACGTAAGCGAAATGTCAGCCAAAAACAAACTAGCTGACAGTATGACTTATGAAAATGGCGTAATCCCGTATACCGAAGAATCATTTTTGTTACAAAAATTCGATTATAATATAAATCCCTGGGCACTGGCAAAACCTTGAGGTAGTTTAACTTCAACTATCAGGTCCTAGCGCTGGTCTCCCAGTAAACACAAGATCGCATAAAATAACGGATTAAGTATAACGTGGAGGCGATATGCATACATTTAGCATGGAGTTAAATGAACGTATATCGCCTCCACGCTGTACTCTTATGCGCTATCATATGCGATTCTGTGTTGACTGGGCTGGTTCTTTACCATTTTGGAAAGAAACACACAAGTGTTTCCAGATCAGTGGTATTGCAGCCCAAAAGTGCTTCTGAAATTTCTCCAATAGTTCTTATTGATGAACATTATCATTTGGAGATGGTAATCAATGGTTAAGTACATGATTTGCAAATAGTTGAAATGTTGTATTTGATCATATAAACTCAGTTAAAAAGCTGAAATAGTTTATTATCACAAATCAGCACACTTTTGGAAGGCATTACCACATAGGGAAGCTGTTCCATTATTCATCTCATGATCCATTATTCATACTGATCGGAAATGTGGGTTTGATGTATGAATCAATCGATTCCTTCTGTTATTGAGTTGAGGTTTCAACAACAAATAAAAATAAATAAAATTAACAAGAAATAAAAAGTTAGAAATCAGATGGTTATGCGTCAATCTTTTGTTTTCGAGTAGCACGAATCGAAGGGTGATGAGATGAAAATAGGATTGGTAACCCTAGATACTATACTTGTATCGAGGTCATTGAAGGTGAAGCGATTTTGCTTATATTATTCTAGCACAGAAGTATTGAAGAAAAATGCAGTTTTAGAGTACGCATCGGTAATGGACGATATGGCTGAATTGGAATTGGAACTATCTAAAGATCCTAGAAATCAGCATACGTTGAGGCAGACCAATCTGAAGATAACAACCAACACAAAGGCAAGGGCACAAACCGAACAGAAGAATGAAGAAACAAAACATCGGTGAGATCGTTCATTTTTTTTCTTTCTTATTATTATGATCAAACACTGACTGTGTAATTAAATAACATAAAGGGCGACCTTCCAAACTCTTTTAAATTCTCTCACAGCAGTCCCATCAGTAAACTATAAAAATGATACTGTTGGGACTACTGAGACTTGTAACATCAGACATTACTAAAACTGGTAGAATTCAAATATCTCGACGACATAATTACAACATATTTTTGATTCGAGAAAACTGCTCAAAAATACTTTCAAAGCACATAGATGATGAACTAAACTACAAAAGACTGAGGAAAACACACTGACAAACTATATAACAAAAAGACGAAACGACGCCATACAAAACATGATCATGACTGAGAGAAAGGGGAAGCAAACTTGAAAATGTACCACTATTTGAGGCACTGTCAACAGCGTCTCTATGGACGACATGATCCTTGCACGGCTGGTGAAATGCTTCAAAAAGGAATTAAGTTATATCATTCTAACGCACAAGAAACAATACAATAGCTTCTTACTTTTGGTTCGAGAAAACTGCTTCGGGAGACTCTCACAGCACATAAATGATACACTTCACGGACTGAGAAACACTGAGAAAATTATGAAACTCCGTATTAAAAAAAAAAGGGTTTTTAATAGAAATTTATTTAAAATATTACATACGACCATTACATTACATACGCCCATTTAAAAAAACAACTCAAGAAATCTTGAATCCCCACTTGGAAACACTTTATATCTTTTAGTTATTCTTACCTTGTTATGATTGTGGAATTACATTCTGATGAGGAGTAAACCTGAAAGCAAAGTAAGTAAGAATGATATTATATTTGCGATTTGCATCTGCTTTCGCAATTGTACGCTTTACTCTTTGTTTTCAAGTTCCACTTGTAAGGTTTCAGCAGGAAAATTACAATTCAATAACGCAGCTAAGCAATGTCTAGCAACACGGTGTAATGATCACAACAGTTCTGATGGGTGTTTGGACCACACTCGGAGGTTTTAAAACCAACCCATCAGTGACAAACCTGTATCAAAACCTATACCCAGTTGCGTCGTCATATCTAAGAAAGCTATCAACAACTTCCAGTTGCTTAGTTTGATTGTAGGTTACATCACTTCATAAACACAGCACCTTTTCGAAAAATCAGTATTATCGAACATAAACTAATTAAAATCACGCCTATTTCGCACATTCAAAGTTTTCGACGAACCCCGTTGCATTACTTGCTATGCAAACAAGCAGAACTTCAGCTGAAAAATTCTGCCCCCATAAAACAAACTACTCCAACATGATTGAAAACCCACAGAACTCATTCTGGATCGGTGAACATCCTCACGTCGACACCGAATCCAGAAGGGATTCAATTAAAGAGATTAAAGCTCCCGCAAACCACCGCAAGAGGATTTGCCTGCGAATTACTCAAGCGGTCGATGCCATCGAGGTCGGGGGAGCGCGCGCGTGTGTCAACGCTCACCGAAAGGCGCTGGTTTGCGGAGCATGTAATCCTTTTGATGAACATAACCTACACCCCCAGCCAAGATGTTTACCCACTTGACGGTGAATGTTTACTTGAGCACTGCGGTTCCTGGTTTCTTTTCTTTTCCTCAGGTTTGCTTTGCGCCCGTAGCACTTCGCCATTATTGTGTTGGTTCGGATGATCCGAGAAAAATGGATTTGTGTTCTATCTGGTTGAACTCTCAGAGTGGAAGCAGGTTAGCACAATACTTCTTCCGCCCTGGCTTGCATGTTTCCTCATCAACCGAACCCGACCGGTCTCGGTGGTGGAAGAAATTTAATAAAGCTAATTTATTGGGACAGCCAGATAAGAAGTTTGCTCCTTTTCGTCTACGATATTATCCGTTTCCTTTGTGTCACTGTTGTTAAAGTCGCCCGCTTCATTCCTGCCGGTTGGATAATTCGAAAGGTCAACGCTGGCTGCTGCGTTCGGGTTGGGTATCCGACAGCCCAGCGTCCAGCTCGGGCTAGAGGAGTGTCCATTTCCTTTCACAAGGCGCCTATAAACTTTCCGTAAGTCTTGTCAATTTCCCACCAAGAGAAAATTTACGAACGAGAGCGTAAAGTTAAATTCACCCAATTTACCCCCCTCAGTGTTGTCTCCTGGCGGCACAGATACAGTCAGAGGCCATCACCTTGGCCAGCAGTTTTCCCTGGACAGAGATAAGGTGAAAATTAATAGTTTTTGCCATCCCTTAAGCTCGGGGCTGGGATTTACCTTTCCGGGACAATATTTGTTCGTCGGATTAACGACCCATGGCCACAGAAGCGCCTCGGTCCGGAGAGAGACGGACGAGCTAAATCGATTGGACAATATTATTCGGAAGTTTTCCTTCGTAGGACCTTCAGCTTTAATCCATTTAGTATTTAGCCAAAAAGACACTTTAGGTTGCTGCAGTCAACATCGATCCAGACGAGGATGACAGGCATACCGATTTGGGTTCTTTTATCCCTTTAAAAACTGAGCATTGGACCGAGCGTGAAACTGGTCCCTTGAAGCTGTTTAATTTTTTACGATCCACCTACCCGCCTTTCCGGGAAATACGGTTTCCTAAATAGGCGCAAAAATGCGTCCTTTTCGGTTTTGGTGTCGTTTAGGAAGCAAATTAAAATTTTATGAATATTTATACTTCGACGAAAAACCGAACCTTCTCCGTTGGCGTTGCTGTCGGTTGACCTGATCCCATCCCAATTCGCTAATAAACGCTACCACACCGGAAAAAGTGCTGCACAGGCACCTGTGGGATCCGTGCACTTTGGCCACACCGGACAACGGCTAATGGCTTTCTGACAGCTAGTTTGTTTTCCGTTTTCCCTCGCCCTCTTGCATGACCTCGATGATCTGATGATGACGATGGACTGTTTATCCGCCGGGAGCGATCAAATGTAAACAAACAAGTCACTCACTCAAACTCGTTGCATTGGTTCGCTTGATCCGAGAGGACAAAAATCCATTTACACAAAACGCACTGCTCGCAGAAATTACACTTTGACAAAGAAGATAAAAGACTTCCTGCTGGGAATCTCAATTTACATTGGCGTTGTTCGGTCGGCCACCGAGCACCTCAGATACGTCGCCCGGGTAAAAACAACAATTTGCAGCTTTTAAATTCTCGCTTTATCCGCAAGATAAACATCGCATCAGCGAAAACTTCGCACTCCTCCTCTTCGCTGGCGGCGGCAGCAACGGCTGTCGGCTCAGATTTGAAACACTGGAGGCTCAGGCTGGCTAGCATTAGCCGCCTGCGTCACTGGCAACATCTTGAACCTCAAAAACAGGAAAAGCAGAAGGTGGCGAGCAAGTGAAGAAATAAAGCCAAGAAATCTAAAATAAACATTATTTTAAAATCAATTTCAGAGTAATTCTACCATCAATCATCGTTTCCTCGTCGAACGTATTTCATCCATCGTTCTCCAGATAGCTTCAGAAGATGCGGTTGGTATGGTTAGCTTTTTTTTTCGTTCCAAATAATGTTGCTAATCCAACTATTAGTTGTGGCAAACGGTGTAACCGTTTCGAGATAAATAAACAAGTGCATTCCGGGTTGAACTTATTCATCAAATCGTTTGTAGTCTTCCTGCGTGAGGAGAAATTCCCTTGGATGGCGGGTTTTTTTTTCAGACACTTTACGAATTCGTTCAATCCCTTTTTTGAGATATACCAACGTGCAATGCCCTTGTAAGCATTTCGTGTTGAATGTTGGAACATTAAGATGGTTAAAATTGATCAACGAATATTGGCTCATTTGATGGCTGATTGCTGACGGAATGTAACTTTTGGGGATCTAGAGAAGGCACAAAAAAAAGTAGAGGCGAAGAAATTTTATATTTTAGTGATACACTTCTCAAAGTTCCTCAAGAAACTGTTTCTTAATTCGAACCGGTTTATTATGAACCCTGTGTTTTTATAGAGTGTAATCTGAAGCATTTCTTTGTGCGTGTCCGTTCTAGTGTATCGGGATGTAAATGTTAGTCTATCACCTTCATTCGGCTCTCCGTACCAAACATGTCATTAATTTAGTGATAATCAACAAAATCATGTTACTATTAGGATAACTGATGTAATCCGAAGCAACACCAACAATATCAATGATTTTATAGTTGTTCACTTCTGCTTGGTTTTCGATTTCTTGAACTTTTAAAGGCATCATGATTTCACTGGATAAGCCGAACAGATGATCTACATGATCTTCAAGTGATCTAAACATGTCTTAATTGAATCGATAAAAGGAGTATTGCAAGCTGGGTGTACAGAACATAGTTACACGTTACAAACTAACTGTTCACATAACTAAAATAACAATGATTTTACAAGATAATCGTAGACCCTATGTTAGGGACATATTTTTTTCTTTGTTCCCAACTATGGCCTATTGAGTCGGATAACGTAGTAAAAATGTTGTTATTGGCTAAAATTTCAAGTGGAAATGCATGGGTTTGAGGTTGTTTATTTTCCAAACGGCTCATCTAAACACAAACCGAAGGAACAAAATCAGTGCTGAGTGAATTATTATGTTTTCATTATTCAATCACTGAATAAATCATATATGAACATCACTTAGGTGTTTCGATGCAGTTTTATTTTAGTTTGTTTTGTGAAGTTTTGTGTGAAGTAAAGCGAATACACCTGGCAATGTTTTAATTCATAAAATCATTAGAAAAAAAAACTGCATGTAGACTACATTTAATAATAAATTGATCGAATGGGACGAAGTTGCATCCATGAATAGACCCAATTTGGTGCTTATAGACCGACATTAAATCCATATCCCTCGAAAGGTTCTGACTTTATGAAATGAGTTGTGTAACATTCTGTGTTACATACTACAAAATGTCTTATCAAACGTATCTTTGCAAGTGTATAACAAGCTGAATCTCGCTTACAGCTTGAAAATGCTTTATGAGTTATAATAAAAAATGTAATCGATCGTTGCATATTAGGCTGAGTCAAGCGACACATACGGAGAAGGAAGGAAAGAATGGGAGGAGAAGGGATTGTAGAATTTAGGAAAAGAAGAATAAATTTAGAGTTTGAGAATAGAGATTGGAGTTGATTGGAAGAAATTTGTAAATATAGGATGAGTGGAGGAGGTAAAGGAGAGTTGGGGAGGATTGTTATAGGGGAAGATGGATGAAATAAGGAATATGGAAAGTGTTGAGTGAGGTGCTTAATATTAGTAAAATAAGGTGGTTTAGTGTTATAATAAAAAAATTTACTAATTATTTGTGGTATTTGAAGGTTTGAGGTATATTGGATTATGAAGTTTAAAGGGGATAGGAAAACATTGGAGAAGATAGAAAGGAAGCCTGATTTAATAAGGGGAAGGTAAAATCTATTAATGGATAAAAAAACGTATTATTGAAATGGGGGGGGGGGGGGGGGGGGGATCAACTTGACGTATTTCTTTCAATTTTGCATTTAAAAAACCTGAACACCCCTCATTTTGAAGGTGTGTGTGTGTAGAATGTTGCTCCTATTTTGATTTTGGAATTCACTCTTCAGTTGTTAAAATGCCGTCCAAGCAAGAAGAGCAGCGTATCAAAATTTTGCTCGCGCATCGCGAAAATCCGAGCTACTCGCACGCAAAGTTGGCAAAATCGCTAAAAGTTGCCAAATCAACCGTTACAAATGTAATTAAAGTGTTTGGGGAACGTTTGTCGACAGCCAGGAAGTCTGGATCGGGGGGAAATCGAAAACCGGAAGCCGCTGAGACGACAAAAAGAGTTGCCGGTAGTTTCAAGCGAAACCATAACCTATCTCTCCGAGATGCCGCAAATAAGCTGGGTGTATCGTCTACAACCGTGCATCGAGCCAAAAAACGAGCCGGACTATCGACTTACAAGAAGGTAGTGACTCCAAATCGCGATGATAAACAAAATACGACGGCCAAAGCGCGATCCCGGAGGCTGTACACGACGATGCTGACGAAGTTTGACTGCGTGGTAATGGACGACGAAACCTACGTCAAAGCCGACTACAAGCAGCTTCCGGGACAGGAGTTTTATACGGCAAAAGGAAGGGGGAAAGGTAGCAGATATTTTCAAGCACACGAAACTGTCAAAGTTCGCAAAGAAATATCTGGTTTGGCAAGCCATCTGTACCTGTGGCTTGAAAAGCAGCATTTTCATAGCTTCCGGGACTGTCAACCAAGAAATTTACGTGAAAGAGTGTTTGAATAAACGTCTGCTGCCTTTCCTGAAGAAACACGGTTGTTCCGTACTGTTTTGGCCGGATTTGGCATCTTGCCATTACGGTAAAAAGGCCATGGAGTGGTACGCCGCCAACAACGTGCAGGTGGTTCCCAAGGACAAGAACCCTCCCAACACGCCAGAGCTCCGCCCAATTGAGAAATACTGGGCTATTGTCAAGCGGAACCTAAAGAAGACCAAAAAACTGCTAAGGACGAGCAGCAGTTCAAGGCAAACTGGCTTTCTGCGGCGAAGAAGGTGGACAAGGTGGCTGTACAAAATCTGATGGCAGGGGTCAAGCGTATGGCCCGGAAATTCGGATTTGGAAAAGCGGAAGCCTAACTGAATATTTTTCCTGAATTTTATACTAATTGAACTTGAAAAAGAAATTTAATTTGATTTTTTAAATAAACGATTTCACCGATTTACACGCGTTTTCCCTTGACCAAATTTTGACCGTATCACCCTTTAAATCAAAAAACTAGATATTTTTCTAAATTTTGAGTTGCGTAGTTGAGTTATGGTGTACCCATAAGAATCAGTTATTTTGCTCTAATATTTGCAATTAAAATTTCTCAGCAAATACGTCTTCGCACGGCTTCAAAGAAAGATATTTAACTTTACTAGGTTAGTCAACAAATTTTGAAAGCGGTAGAGAAAATAATTTTTTTTTTTGGGCAAATCACTTTTATTGCTCAGTAGAGTCTCCCATAAGATAAATACATTTGGTCAAACGATCTTCCAACTTCGTCGTCCCATCACGGAAGTGACTTTCTGGAAGGCCTGCAAAATATTCCTCTTTGACGGCTATAACCTCTTCGTTTGATGAAAAATGCTTTCCACGAAGGAATTTTTTGAGATGTGATAACAGCCAGAAGAAGCTAAATCTGGTGAATAGGATGGATGCTGCAACAATTCGTGACCAAATTCACTGATTTTTGCGGTGTTTTTTTTTTGTCTTGATTGTCTTGATGAAAAATGATTCTTTCGCAAACGGTTCTTTTTTCACATTTTTTTTTCATCCAACTGGTCCAGAAGGTCACAATAATAATCAGAGTTGATTGCCTTACCAGTTTGGAGATAATCTATCAATAAAATTCGTTTTCCATCCCAAAAAACTGACGCTAACACCTTCTTGGCCGATATTTGGACACGAACTCGCTTCGGAGCCAAAGTGCCTGGTTCACACTTCTCCTCTTGTTTTGATTTGGGATTATGGTGGTAGACCCTTGTCTCATCCATAGTGATGAATTGACGCAGAAAATCCTTTTTATCCTTTAGAAATTGCTCCAAATGTTGCTCAGCAAGTCGCATTCGAACGTGTTTTTGTGGCATTGTTAGCAAATTAGCCATTGTGCACAAAGTTTTTTGAAACCCAAAAACTTCAGCAAAAATATGCCATGTTGTTTCACGTGAGATCTCAAGTCAATCAATCTGGTTTTATTATGGCACCAAGAGGTGCCAATAAGTTTCATATTTTAGTCAGGTTTATGAGAACCTACACAGTTTGTTTACAATGATCTTAAAACCTTCAAATCTTACCTTTTACACCTATCAAATGTTTTATTTCAGCTTTATGAACTCGTAAAATGCTATATTGAAATGCCGTTTTAGGACTCATTGATATTTTCTTATTATGGTCAGTTGAAAAAGCATTTTAAAACCATTTTGCCTCCAGTAAATGCATGAAACGGCCAATTGGCATTGAAGTAAGTCACTATAAGACCAAATAGTTGTATAATAGTCATTGCGAAGAAAAATTGGCTTTATGGCAAAACTGGGATTTTTTTCAATCGTCATATTGAAATATAAGAAATAATTGAAATGTGGAAAAATAAATGCATTAAATTTTCAATGGTTTGCAAATAAACTGTAGATTGGAAACTAATTTCGGCATTCTTTTAGATAATCTCATCCAACTCTAAGTACTTTTCAAGAAATTCATGATTAATTTATCGAATATATTTGTCTTAATTTGATTTATGTTGTTGAAAATTTGCATAATTTCCGATGCGCATTAATTTTTGGGTCTTATTGTACCAATGATCACTATAAAAACTATTGCGCATATAGTTTGGAGCATAATATGCTGTAGAAAACACAATTTGTTTAGGATATTTTGCTATCAAACAAAATTTCCCGCAACACTAGACCTTCTTCTCTTTATTGCTAAATTAATCAGAAGAGCAGAGAATCGAACAAAGCAGAACAACGAAAACCAACCTCGATTTCACAGTGAAGTTTGACAGATGTGGCCATTTTGCCACATTCTGGTTTTCATGGCAGCCAATAGGTTTTACGAAGGTTCTCAAGTGGTCATAACATCTTCCACTAGAACATTTTAAAAAAATGTATGTTCTTATAAAGGTTTTATTAACTTGTTTTCACAACCGTCTATAGAGTGGGCCATTTTGTACAAATTTCGGCTTTAAAGAAACATAGAAGAGGTGATGGCTTCACTATCAGAACCAAATTTGTGGCGGTAAACTTTTCAATTATGCTTTTTTCCAAGGCTTAAAACGTATCTTGCCACAAAAAATTATATTCTGTACTAGAGTTATTCCATTTATTTATTTATTTATTTCGTTTTTTTTATTCCCTACCTTTTAACACTTCCATTTATTTGAGAAAATCAAAGTGAATCATGTGAATATATTTTTCAATGATATCTGTGTACTATTCAATGAAAGTACTATCATAGAGATGAAATGAATAAAAATGAAATCTTTCGTTACTAAAATTATATAAATATTGGCTCAACGTCAATTAAAATGGAGGATTGAGCCAAAAACAAGAACAAATATTTAAATATCTTAAAATATACAGAGATGACTTATCTATTAGAAGTATCATTGGATAGCATAGAAAGAGGCTGCCGAAATACCACGTGCACAGTTTTTCACAGTTTTTAGACCCCCCTTTCCCTCCGTGGTATGAATGGATCATGATAATTTGACAACTGCCTCCCTCCCTAGAGTGTTCAGGTGGAATATGGACAGCCCCTAATGTAATCCGTAAGTATGCTTGGTGTTCTTCTATGGCTATCCACGAGCATATGCGTCAAAATGTCCCAGTCGAGATGATAAGCAAAAGGAAGGAAACGGATTCCGAATAAAAATAACCAAGAATAGGAGCTCAACGACGTGCTACCCAAGCAATACACAAGTTATATAACGGTTGAAAATACTTTAATATGACTAGATTTAGTTATCCAGAAGCTTACTCACCATAAAATCATGAATATGTGTTACTCGGGTAGGGACCTGTTTATAAATCACATAGACTCATTTTTGAAAAACTCAGACCCCCCTCCCCCCTCGTAGACTTTTCTCGATAATTTATTTTGAAATTTTGTATGGAGTGTAGACTTTGATCAGACACCCCCTCCCCCCAGAAAAGTCTACGTGGGATATGAATATCCCCACCAAACTATTTGTGAGATGGTTCTACCATCCTGGTTATCGTTCATGTATTTGTTCATGGTATTCGTTTATTATGGATGTGTTTGTTGTACTTTTATCATTTGGCGTGAGAAACGAATAATCGTTATTGCAGTAACTACCCAACAAACAATTTGGGTTGTTTAAAAGCTGAATAAGCCAATTTTACGCTTAAGAAGCTAATATTCAATGCAATAAGCTGTTATACAGCATGCAATGTTAGTAGGGTAGGAATACAAATCTCACCAAGGACAATCCTCAATTGACATAGCATATGTCTTATATGTACTCGTCTCCCTTCTCGTAGTATATTTTCCTTTACCTTTTGTTTGGCTTCACTTTTGTGGTAGAATGATGTTGTTTCATCATAATCACAGATGTTTTCTGGAGGCACATTGGCTATTACCTTTGACGGATACTTGGCATAATCCGTCAGAACTTCGAGTGTGATGGCAACTCGACTTTTCTTGATGTTTGGAACAAAGCATACGGCGAGGTCGGGGTGCCAATGTGAGAACAATTTAATCCAATCTTGAACAGGATAATTGCCCTTGAAACGTTCAACCGTTCTGCCATTTTTGGAGAGGTAGTTCTTGACAAAATGTCGCAAATCTTCTTCATTCACCAGAAAACCATTCTCACCATACGTTTCACAAAGATTGCTTCTTCCTCCGATGATAATGTTGACTAACCTCCAATGCATTTGCTGTATTTTCCGGAAAGCTTGTTGCAGATGGTGCTGCTTGGAATACCGATGAGCCAAACTATTTTTCATCGCCTTTGAGACATGCAGTCTCAAACTCTCTTCGGTGTTATTTTGGTACGGCCGCGATCCAGGAATGGTGTTATGCTTATGAACCGTATTCTTTAAAAAAATAATAATTAGGTTTTAAAGAAATAAAGATTAATTCAATTGGAAAGCCGCCTAACGATGCTATTAGCTCCGAATATATTATACAAATGTAATCTGTCAAAATAGTTTTTTGAGTTTGATGTTAAATAATGCGAGTAGACGTATTGGCGTGCGCAGATGTTTATTAAAGACTTTTTTAAATTTTCGCCTTGAGCTTGATGATTTTGATTTGCCCCATAATGCTCAAAAATGTCTATGTTAAGAATATTTTTTTCTTGAAGAATATTCTATCAACACAAAATAACTTATGTAAATCTCATAAACGAAGCCTGAATACACCTTTCAAGTTGCAAGTTCATCCAATTCCACATATGAGTAAGTTTCTAAAGGACTTCTTTTTGCCATTTTTATATTATTTTTGGTAGTATTTATAAATGCCAACATCACCACACTATTTAAATAAAATAAGTCGCTAATATTATTTGTACTTAGCTTCAGGAATTAAAGAAACATGTTTATTTTTATAAGTGTCAAAAGAAGGACTTTACTGCGAATAACAACTTTTTAAAGGACAACTTTAGTCTAAAATTTCCAGATTATGCTAAATAAATATCCTTTAGCCTAAATTCGTAAACCCTCATAAAAAAAAAATCTCAACTAAACTGGGAATCCTACTTGATAATATTGTGACAACTTGCAACTGCTGTGCTATCCACAGGAATCAATTATCAACCTTGCCCATATCTATATGTTTCATTTACTAACCCACATCAGCACCGATGAAACCCGAAACCAACGTTGCAATTTCTATAACCAATCAAGCACGTTTAGCAGCGTCACCCCGTTCGCCCACATTGTCACTGGTAATTAGATTGAATTCGATGTTTACCGAAAACCGCCATCTCCGTTCCCCGACAAGACCCGTATCATCTGTCACTCAGTCAGTGTGGTGTTTGAAATCAATTTTCCAATAGATAAACGTCGTCCCCATTGAAGAAAGAAGTCAAACCTTTCTTGCTGGTGAAAAGCCACACACATACAATTGAACGGAAATGATGAAAAGAGTTGAAGCGAAATCCTTTCCAACCAGATTCGTATCAATTTCCTTTCGATCGAACGAGCTCTCCGGATTTACTCAATGGAATATCCAACCGAAAACTGACCAATGCGATCCTCACATATCACTGCGCCCCGGAATCCAGTGTGGTCTATCTCCGTCGTCTTCTTTTTTTTTTTTCTTCATCTCACAGAAAACTAATTTCTCCTCCGAAAGCCATTCAATCAAAGGCTAATCAAAACGACACATACCCGGATGAACCCCAGACGAGCGAAGAGATCCCGCAAAAAGTTATCCTCAGCTTTGACTGACCGGACTGCTTGCTGCCTCGCTTCAGGACATATTTATAGTCCTCGGTACCGGTGTACCCTTTCCTAACTTTCGCAGAGTCGCAAACCCCAACCCCTCCCAGTTGAACGCTTAGATTGAAGCTTTCTTTTATGGATTGACTTTTATCAAATCACTTTTCTTCTGAAGGAGATTCGGTCATACAAACATACTTCTCTATCTCGTTTCCGATATCGCTTTGATATGATTTTGATTTTATGCGCTTCTTTGCGCAATTTTCCGCTCCTCAGTTACTGTGCCGCAGGGAAGTTGGACGACGAAAATAAAGCATCTAGAGTTGGTTCGGAAAAGGACCGTCGATCCAACGACATCTACTCTCACACTCTCATGCATGATAGCGGGTGAAAGTCGGAGAATAGGTCTGAGGGAAGAAGGATCTATCTATCTACCGAAGGGATTCCGTCATGCGGCAAATAAGATGAAAGTTAGCTCGTTATCGTTAGCTGAACGTTGCCTCCACGGATGGATGAGAGGGGTGGAAAAGTTTGCTTAGCAGGAGACAGTATGTCACTTCACCCGGCTTGAGTGGTGCTACACAAATACAAATGGCAGTTTTGTGGCTGACAATGTAAACAATATGATGAGGGGGTTCAAGGGTCCAACAAAAGCCTGGGACGACGTGCGAGGAAAAGTTGGTCCACAAATATCGATGGGATTTACGGTGCTGTGGCGGTCTGTTGTGCTATCTTTGGCTGATGGAAAAGGTTACAGGTGAACAGGTGAAAGGTCGTAGATTAGGAATTGGGGCGGAATAACTTGGCCTTTCTCGAAAATCCTAGATGGACGGGATTTTCCCAACTTTATAAAGCTTGGTTGGATGAATGCTCCCGTGAAAGTATATATTATTGCTCACCCTGAACGTCATCACCAAAATTCATATCATCAGCACCGATTTCAAAATTGCTATTGCCCCCCTCCATGAAATCCTCATCAACAAACAAAACCTCACATCATGTGTGTTTATTTGAAATTGAAATTCCACTCGAATACCGCATCGCGATCCACCCTGTACTGCACACCCCTCATTGCGGAACAATCGCCCGAAGCACACACTTAATTGATTTCTGTCAACCGAACGTGATTAGTAATCCCCGTGGGACCTTCACTAACCTTTTCCCGAAACGGTTTCCCCAGCCACACTAAATTTAGAGCCATCCTAGTATGAAATTCATTTTCTCCACTCTAATTTCATCTATCACAACCATGAGACAGTCATATATCTTACCTACGCTTGTCCCGAAAGAAACGGGAGACAAACGCTGTTGATAAATTAGAACCCAGCTTTAAAGAACTCGACTCGGCTCGACTTGTCCCGACGGCATTAATTAGTTGTCGAGTCCTCCCGTCGTCGTAGCGGGACGGTTTTCCCCACTTCACTGTGGCGGTGCAGAAAGACATTTTCAATGCAGCCGCATTGAGACGTTCGCCATGCATGTGTGTATTATATTTCAATGAGGCAATTAATTTCATTTCTTTTCTCTTTCTCTCTGCCAACAGACACAAGCGGAAAGTTCAAAACTTCCTACCCTGCAAAACGCCAACCCGGGGACCACCGCATCATCTGGACGCAACAGGTGTGCCGGCGGCCCACTCGGTGACGTACGAAGATCCGGACGTGCACCTAGGTCATCATCCGCTGGTCATGCGGCACCACCATCACCATCACCATCACAACATGGAGGTAAGTGTGACGTATGTTCGTATGAGTTTGATGAAGATTTGACGGCTGTGATCGAATGGCAGCACTCAGACGAAAGCGAAAAGGGATCCCACTCAAAATGTTTGGAGCGAACTTTCAGGATTAGGACAGTCGGGTGAAGGCTGGATCACTCTCCGAATTGGGTTTCCATCCTACCTTTGTTCCTACTACATGCAGGGTGGCCACAGAACCGGGAAAACCGGGAAAACCGGGAATCAACCGGGAATTCTAAAAAACCGGGAGAAACCGGGAAAAAACCGGGAATTTATGTTCACATGATTATTCATGAAGGGTGTCCACGATGAAATTGCCACACTATGAAATTGCTCTAACTTTTTAACCGTTGGGTAGAATTTAATGAAAATTTGGATTTAGTTCATAGTGCATTATTTACATCCTTTTAAAGTCCTGTGATTAAAACTCGCGGAAATGGAGTCGAAAGAACAGCTCGTGCGTGATAAAATCTTGCGCATTCATCACGAGAACAAGGATCTCTCGCATCGTTCCATCGCTAAAACGTTGGGAATCGCGAATTCCACGGTGTCGCGAGTGATTAAGCGGTTCGAGGAACGGTTGACCACCGATCGGAAGCCCAGAAGCGAAGGAAAAAGTATTCCGTACAACACCAAAAATCACAACCGCGTAGTCGGGGCCTTCAACCGAAATCCGAACGCCTCCGTTCGGGATGTGGCTAAGAAGCTGCACCTAAGCCGAAGTTTTGTCCAGAAGGCCAAAACTAAGGCTGGGCTTCGAACGTTCAAGGTACAAAAGGCCCCTAATCGCGACGAGAAGCAGAACAAGTCCGCCAAAACCCGTGCCAGGAAGTTGTACCTCAACATGCTGACGAAAGTTGAATGCTGCATCATGGACGACGAAACGTATGCGAAGGCCGACTTCAAACAGATCCCTGGCAACCTGTTTTTCACGGCCAAGGATAAGTTCAGCGTTCCGGAGCATGTCCGCACTCAGAAGATGTCCAAATTTGCGAAGAAATTCCTGGTTTGGCAAGCCATCTGCACGTGCGGGAAGCGGAGTGCACCTTTCGTGACCCAAGACACGATGAACGGACAGGTGTACATAAAAGAGTGCCTCCAGTAGCGGCTGCTTCCTCTCCTGAAGGCCCACAACGTCCCAACAATCTTCTGGCCGGATTTGGCCTCATGCCACTACTCCAAGGACGTGCTGAAGTGGTATGCGGACAATAAGGTCAATTTCGTGCCGAAAATGTTCAACCCTCCCAACACTCCGGAGCTCCGCCCCATCGAGAAGTACTGGGCGATTATGAAGCAGCACCTTCTTAAACGACCTAAGGTAGTGAAGACAGTCGAGGAACTGAAGAAAGTATGGGTTTACATGCAAAAAACGGTTGATTCAGAGGTAGTGCAGAATCTTATGGCTGGGGTTAAGGCCAAGGTGCGGGCATTTGCGTATGGACTGTAAATAAAATACGAGAAAAATGGTAAAATGAAGTTTAATAGTTATTTCTCAATCCCTGAAAATTTGATGGCAATCGGATGAAAACTCGAATTCTGCGAATCAATTTTGTGTGTGGCAATTTCATCGTGGACACCCTTTATAATTTAGATTGGGTGTGACTATCATCGAACTCTCAATATTCCTATCTTAACGTGTTCATCCATAACGATCTGTGAAGTTTTAGAGTATGTCAATTGATTTACCTTCTTTAAATATCTTGGCTCATTCGTGTAGCGTGAAGCAACGTGTGTTATGGCGTCTAATCTCTTTTCTCAAGCGCATAGAAAGTATAGGACTTTCCCTATGAAAACAAAATATATTTGTCCTATAAGTTTAAATGAAAGAGGATTAGACATCAGAAAACCTAATCATAATTATTAATCTCTCTAGTTCACTTTTTCGCTTTTTTGGTGATACTGAGCTCATATTCGTCGCCCAATTTCAACAATTTTATTTGCGAATTAACACTCATCGTATTTCGACAGCCATTACCACAATAACCGAAAACGGCTTTAAATCAAATAGTTCAACTGATTTGTTGCCAAATAGCGTATTTAGCTATCTTGTTGGAATTCTCCTTTCTTGTTATTTGGTACAAGCAAGGATGTTTCGAAATTTCTTCGCAATGCGCAAGTGTCAATCTCCTTATCCCGTTTTGTCGTTTTGGCAACGCGTTTCTTTTCTTCTTTTTTGTGAGCTCAATATTTTCTTCGTTCAATATTTCTCCCTGTGTTAGCTGTTCATACTGACTGTCAAAGCCCGTGGTTGGGTTTACACTTCAAGAAAACCGTAATTCTTGTGTAGACTTAATTCACGCCACGGGAATTCAAATCCCGGGCTCCATTTAAAATACAAAGACGCTTTTCCTCATCTGGAAACCAGTCTTAAACCGGGTAATTTTTAACATTTGGTCCGTGAAAACCGGGAAAAAACCGGGAATTTGAAAATAAAAATTGAGTGGCCACCCTGTACATGTAGGTTAGGGGCTATTCATAAACCATGTAGACTTTTCTGGGGGGAGTGGGATGGTTAGACCAAAGTCTACTCTCCATGCAAGATTTCAAAAAAATTGTATACAGACAATTCAATGAGTGGAGAGGGGGGGGGGGTCTGAGATTTTCAAAAATGAGTCTACGTGGTTTATGGACCGGCCCTTATAGCAGATAAAATTAGGCCAAAGCTTACTTCATTATACCACAGAGGTATCAGTTGATTAAACGATTTTTTTTTTATTAATCATTTATTTGTACAGGCTCAATCGAATCAACTTTACAGAGCCAAGTTTTCATATTTTTATACATCATTTATCTTAAAACTAAAGTTAGGGGGATAGAACCGATTACTCGCGGCCGTCTCGAGGTTAATAGGAATTACAAATTACGGATGGGAAGATGGGTGGGAATTTAAAGTATGGCTTACATAACACACTAATTTTAAATTCTAAATTGTCTTAACACTTAATACGATGTATGGATTTCTTTTGACTTGAACATTTTTTGAAAAAGAAAAAAAAACACACACACATACACCGATAAAAAAAACTTATTGTAAACATACAGGTTAAACTAACTACAATCTAAAGCTAATGTTAGTCAAAAACACATAAATTACATGAAATCACTCCAAATCACGCAAAGTCAAAATATCTCGAGTTATAGAGACCGGCGAAAAAAAGATTCATCGAGCCGTATACTAATCAGGCATAGATATCTTTACAACTTGGTATCAATAGCAACTTTCTTACCCGTACTGTACATATTTGGGTATCATTAATGAGGCTTAGCGTAAAAGTTTGAATATACATATTCATTTCAGCCAACTGCATGTGAAAAACGAAATAAGCTTGTATCCACTAAAAAAAATCCACTAAGATCCACTAGGAAAAAAAATACTTTCCGTGTACATCCACTTGGCTTACCCCTGGTTGATCATGCTTTTGACATTCCTTTATTTACATCCATCACAGATAATTGTCACAGTTGTGAGAAATAAGTGAATTTAGCCCAAGTGACGAGTTTTTTAAGAATCGATCATGGGAGGAAAGAAAATAACAGTCCAAGTTCAAAATCTTATCGTGCGCGATTGCCCAAAAACGAATCTCAGCGCAAAGTTGCCGAAAAGTATGGTGTAAGCCGTGGTGCAGTGCAGAAAATAGTTTTAAACCACCAAAAGCTTGGAAGTGTCGCAGATCGAACAGGACGTGGACGCAATCGCAAGTCTGATCACCGCGAAGACACTAGAATCATCTGAGAAATTAAAAAGGATCCGTTTTTTATCATCCGTGCGCTCAGAGAAAAGCTAAGCCTTTCGACGACGCATTGCTGAGCACGGTTTGAAAAGTCATTTTGCTCGGAAACGGCCGTTCATAAGTAGGGTGAATGAGGAGAAGCGATTGCGGTTTGCAAGAAACCATATAAATAAGCCACTGGAGTTCTGGAAACGGGTTGTTTGGTCAGACGAATCAAAGTTTGAGCTGTTCAACAGAAAACGACGACTGCTAGTTTGGCGGAAAAGAGATGAAGGGCTGAAGGATAAACATCTACAAGGGACCATGAAGCACGGCGGTGGAAATATCATGGTCTGGGGCTGCTTCTCATGGTTTGGAGTGGGGAATCTGGTTCTAATCAGTGGTATAATGACGGCAGATTGGTATATAGATATTCTGAACGAGAATATGGAAGAATCTTTGCTGAAAATGGGTCTGGAAGATAATTACATTTTTCAGCAAGACAACGACCCAAAGCATGCGGCCAAGAAAACACATGCTTTTTCCGTGCCTGTCGGATTGAACCCTTGGAATGGCCTCCCCCGAGCCCGGATTTAAACCCAATTGAAAATCTCTGGGCAATTCTCGACAATAGAGTCGAAAAAAACCCACGTAACAAACAAGCAAACATATTTTGCGGCACTGGAGCAGGCATGGAATGAGTTGGATCCGCAACACCTCAGAAACCTAGTCGAAAGCATCCCGAAACGATTGCAGTCCATCATTGAAGCGAAGGGAGGTCATATTGACTATTGAAGAGTTGATTCCAACTCTTTCGATTATTTTTTTTCTTCATACATGAAGTGGATCTTTTTTATGTCATACGTATTTTGCTAAACTCCAATAATTTTGTTTTTTTTTTATTTTATGCAAGGAATAAAAGTGATCGTTATTTTTGTACTGAAATGGTTCGTCTATGTTTATTTTTCAGAAACATGTATTGGAATACCCTACTTTTTCAAAAATACGTGTTTTTTTCTCAACAATAATACATTGATCAAAGGTGGATCTTTATTTATTTATTTATTTATTTATTTATTTATTTATTTATTTATTTATTTATCACTGTAGCACATTGGGTTGTCTACATCGAGCCCGAAAAGAATCATAAAGCTCCGATCTGACTCCACGATGCTCAACACAAGACCAAATAACGTGATCTCCGTCCTGATAGCCTTGTCCACACTCGCAGAGATTGCTGTCGCTCATCTCAACCCGGTATAAATGAGCGTTCAAAGAATAATGATTGGACATGAGGCGCGACGTGACATGAATGAAGTCTCGACCCACATCCATCCCCCTAAACCAAGATTTTTTTGACACCTTTGGGATGATAGAATGTTGTCATTGCCTCTAATCTCCTTTACTTCATTTATACTGCCAGCTGACGAGTGACTTTTGACCAAAAATAGGAAAAAATTCGTTGAAGGTGATTTGTCGATCATAAATATTGCCTTCCATAGCGCCCACCTTGCAAAGGGAGTCCGTTTTCTCATTTCCCAGAATTGAACAATGAGAAGGGACACATACAAAGGTGATGATAAAATAACGCAAAGATAAAGCACTCAGAAGCTCCTGTATTTTCATGAGAAAATACGAGGAGTGCTTTATCGGCCTCAATGAGCGAGTAGCCTCTATAGAACTGAGACTATCCGTGAAAATGAAGTACTGATCCGGTGATAATGAGGCAACCATTTCTAGCGTAAAGTGTATTGCCGCTAATTCAGCGACATATACGGAACAATGAGCTTGAAGTTTACGATTGGCGCAATAAATTTCATTAAATATACCAAAGCCTGCTGACTCCTCTATCAAAGATCCGTCAGTGATGAACGATTTAGTGGAACCAACTAGGCCAAACTTTGCAACAAATATCACCGGAGCAATCATAGGAAGATGATGCTCTGGGATTCCATGAAGCTCCTGTTTCATGGATAAATCAAAATGAACTGAACTGCCGAAGTCGAAGAAGCAAAAACTATTGGAAATATTCGGCGAAGGGCTGACATCCTGTGTTATGTACAAATGGTACAAAGTCATGAAGCGGGTTTGAGGATTCAACTCAAGGAGCTTCTCAAAATTTTCGATCACCTGGGGGTTCATAACTTCACACTTGGTGAGGAGCCGGAGAGATAATTCTGTAGACCGATCTGAGAGTGGCAACATGCCAGCCAGCACTTCAAGACTCACGGTGTGAGTCGAGTGCATGCAACCTAACGCGATACGAAGACACCGATACTGAATACGGATTAAACGATTTGTAAAGTACGAGTTTAGCAATGAGTAACATTGTATTGGTCGCGTTAGTCAACGAACGAGATTTCAGCTTTCGGTTTGGAGTTTCTTTAACTGAATTCTCGGATTCGATATCTTCAGCATAATCTTCAATAACCATACTGTTCTTTAATATAACAAAACATTTATTAACTTGGATGCTGATTCCCTAAAAAAATATCATCATCTAAAAGTCATCACCAAGGTATACTTCAGATTATTTTCCTGAAATATGGTCTGTACCAACTGGAAATAAAAATATCTGTAAGTTTGTATAAGGTTTCGAATTATGAGTTTGGAACTTAATTATTGGATTCACAATTTTTAATATCTACTGTATCAAAAACTAAAAATATTTGTCTCAGCAATTTCCTAGAAAAATATATAAAATTTTAAGGTACGAGTTTTAATGGAACTTTGTAATCATTACGCTTTTATATACCGGTAGAATTGCAGTGTATACCGATTTCACCTATGATCGAATTGAGTTCGCTTGATTGTCGGGATACGAACAATCAAATCTAGATTCAGAATTACAAAGCGAGTCACAGAAAATAAGTCTTTTGTCGGATTTACAATTTGTTCCCACTTTTCTCGACTATTTGGATAGCAAAAGAGTAATCTGGTTTAGAAAAAAACTGATTCTAATAAAATATTTTTTTTAAAAAGTTATCTTGTTTCATTATTGGACATTTTATTTGCATATTGCGTAAACGTTTTAAGTTTTTTACTCCTATCCCATCAACATTTGCAAAATCCAACATTTTACGAGCGCTTATGGCCGCCAAGATTGAACTTAATTTCTGGTAGGGAGCAAACGATTTGACTTTTGGCTTAGGTCGTTTGACATCTAATCGATAAGATTTGATCGATTCTCTGACAAACGGCCTAACTCAAACGGCAAATCGCGTGCTCCCTATCAGAAACAGAGCTCAACCGAGACGACCATTTCTAAAGCCCTCACGTTCTCTCCGCGTCGAATTTTATTTTTGAAAAAAAAAAACCTTACTCGCGTCACGAGAAACGAATCTGTATCAATAGTAATGAATTTGTGTTTTGTACGTCACGATTCAACTCGATAACAAATGAACGGTTTTACTAGATTCTTTCGGCGTTCGATTCGTCCTGGGGTTCACTGGGTTTATATGTATAGAAATATGAAAAATTGTAATGAAATAGTTAGAAAATTGAAAAAAAATAATGAAAAATGATGTAATATAGGACCACGTGCGTCGCTCTAAAACTAATCTAGAGTGCTGTGACCGACCAGCGCTTTGCATTTGACAAGTTTAATTGAGGTAGAGGTGGGACAGCGTTCGCCAAGGCATCTAGTTTGAAATAAAACTAATTAAATTATTACAAGTAAATAACGTATTACAACTTAACTGATTTTAATTAAAGTAAGTTGAAAAAACTCACAATCGCATGCCTGTTTAAAGTAAAATAAATGACTGACGACGACGCATCGTTGACGCTATATTGCGGGGTCAAAGCGTCACGAGCGGTCAAAGCGTCATGAAGGCGTTCTGCAGCAGCCTTTAGTCAGATTTTTTGACCGCATCATGGAAAACGATATCATCAAAATTATACTAAGCCTATCTTTGCAAATATTGGTACGGAACTGATTTCGAGATAATAGTACCACGATTAACAGCCCACAATATATTTCACTTTATTCTGATGTCAATCAGACACTGTTAAATACTGTCAGATTTACAAAAATACACTTTTTTTTGTATATTTCTCGAATGTATATAGTGTTGCAAGATCACAATTTGATTGACAATAATAATAGGCACAAGTGATTTTTTTAAACTTTTTACAATCGGCGGTGCAAAAATAGTGACTTTAGTGACCAGTTTCCGAAAAATAGTGACTTTAGTGACTTTTGGATGCAAATAGTGACTTTTTAGTGACTAGACTTAAAATAGTGACCAAATCACTAAAAAGCGACCTGCTACCAGCCCTGGACTTAAGTGATCGTACTGCATACGTCGTGATCAACTCGGCCAGATCCCACACCTTCAGCATCACTTCTGGTGTACCCCAAGGAAGCGTTCTGGGGCCACTATTATTCACCATTTTCATCGATCACCTGTGTTCGCTGCTTTGTTCGTTCAAGCTGTCGTTCGCTGACGACCTGAAATGTTGTCGAGTCATAGCTTCTTTTACTGATTGCGCAGCCCTACAAAAAGATATTGATGTGATGTTGACATGGTGTGGCAACAGCGGAATGCGAGTAAACAACAACAAATGTAAAATCACTCCTTCGGGCGATGCCATAACCCTATTCTTCATGAATACAAAATGGAAACGACAACATTGGAATGTGTGTCATCCATTCGCGACCTTGGAGCTACCATCGATTCAAAGCTCAGATCCAACGAACACATCAGCTTCATTCGTCGTCACGCGTCCGACTTCACCGATATCTACGCCTTGAAAACACTCTATTGCGCGTTGGTTCGTAGCATTCTTGAGTATGCTGCCCCGGTTTGGTCTCCATACCACGTAGTACATGTTCTAACGATCGAACGGGTGCAGAAAAAGTTTGTACGTTTTGCGCTGAGACAACTGCCATAATCTTCCTCTCTACTCCGACCTATGCAGGCTCATAGGATTGGAGCCACTATCAGATAGACGAGTTACGATGCAGCGGCTTGGTCTTCGATGTAATTGCGGGATTTATAGACTGCTCTGAACTTTTCACACAGATTCCGATCAACATTCCTGCTGGAAGGTTCCGAAATTCTCCGTTGTTTGCAGTTCCATATCATAGAACAGACTACGGCTACAATAACCCGCTGGATTCATGTCTTCGCTCGTTCATTGTTGTCTGTGATGAATTTGATTTTAATTTGTCAAGAAACGTTTTTAAAAATAGGATGAGTAGGGTTACTGCCCCCATATTAATCTCATTGTTCCTATATTCATCCTACGATGAATCAAACAATTGGGCAGTTGAAGGATCGGTTTCGTTTTCTAATCAGCTTGCTCACGTGAAATAACTACAACAAACATTACTAACTAATCCTTTCACGTGTATATCGTTTTATTTCAAGTAGGATGAAATGCAAAGTGATGAGATTAATATAGGTACATCTTCCCTAGTATAGTTTGTAAGTTCAATAATTCATTCTGTGCGTCAATAAGAAGACGGTGATATATAATATAAGCATCTTAAATGCTATCTGTTGTAAAGTTGGATTTCAAATGCTATTCAATTACTTGTAGCCTGTAATAAGCATTTCGAATGCAAAATAGCATTAATTAAGCATCATCATAGCATTTGGTAATTGGAAAATTTGGCATTCATGCTGCATTTAAAGTGATTTAATTGCTTGGTAGGCTGCCGTAAAGACGCTTTGGAACTGCTTATTGATTACTTGAGTGGGACCGTATCAATGAAATCAACTGTCCACAAAATGTATAGTAGTCGGCTTGTAAGATACGTACAGCAAACAGGGACATACTACAATAGTTCTTATCATTAGACGCAGTAGTTTACGTCCCCCCACAATAAAAAAAATGCTGTAATCGTAATATCGTTATAATAGTAACAGCAATATCGATATTGACGCCAAACACTCTTGTAAAGTCGTCACACGGTTGCGTTTGTGGTCGATTATGAGCAAACTCGGCAAACCCATTTTGCGAAAAGCTTTCTCATAATCACTCAAGATTGAAACCAATGAGGCATGTAAGATGTCTATTGCTTTCACAATCTCTATCACTTTTTTATTTTTCGCAAAAGATACTGCTTAATGAGCACATGCTATTCACTATCTTCCATTTTCTTCTTTAAACACGTTGTTATTGACGCCGCGTTAAAATTTCGAGTAAACTGACAGTTTCATGTTAACGTAAGTGTTCTTGCCCCCCTCAGTTAAGAGGCGGAAAAATCAATAATTCTCGACAACTTGTTCAATCAGACGTATCTGATTTTATAACTCTTAACTATCAGCACTCCCACGGAAACTAGCATCACCGTTATATCCTAGTCCTGGTGGTCCTAGTTTGCATAAAAGTGCTAAGGTTTTCAAAACTACAACGTTTGTATATTCCTTCCCCTCTTTGTTTTACAATATCAGATACGTCTGTTTGAATAAGTTGTTGAAAATTCTCGATTTTTTTGTACGGTCTCGTACAAGGATTTAGAATAACACTAATTTTTGGTGTGTAATATACTGGAGTATGCAGCTCCTGTTTGGGAGTAACGTACCATATACACTCAGTAGCAAAATAAAAGCCGAGCAAAATTTTGCTTCTATAAACCGTCATATTCAATCTTCTGTAACTTTGTCAATTATCAATATTTTAGGCTGAATTTTTGACAGAATTATAACTAATGTATTGACCTTATTTCATGTGTAAAATTTCATGTTGATAAAATTTATAAATTTGAAGTCGTTTTTGGACATATCAATCAATTAAAAAAATACGTACTTTTGTGAAAAATTTAAGTAGCATAGTAAAAATTTCACCACAGCCTAAAAAAATATAGGAAATAATGTGGACAAAATTTGAACTGTTTCCATATAGTGGTTTGGACCACAGCTGGCGTCAAAGTTGACGCACCAACATGATTATTTCTCTTTTTCACACGGTATTGACCGTGCTGGAATATCGGTGCAAAAAAAAAGCCGAGGTGAATTCACGCGTAACTAATCATGTGTATTAACAATGAATTTTTTACTATGCTACTTGAATATTTCACAAAAGTACGTATTTTTTAAATTGGTATGTCCAAAAACGACGTTTTTGACAAATGTTATCAAACTACAAATTTATAAATTTTATCAACATGAAATTTTGGTCACATAAGGTCAATACATTAATTATAGTTCTGTCTAAAATTCAGCCAAAAATATTGATAATTGACAAATTTACAGAAGGTTGAATATGACGGTTTATGGAAGCAAAATTTTGCTCGGCTTTTTTTTGCTACTGAGTGTACTATACGTACGCAAATCCGTGCAACCGAACGCAAGTTCATACGGTTTGTATTGCTGAAGCTTTCTTGTCACTATCCCAACAAACATCGGTGTTGAATTAGAGCTTGTTCGAACAAATTTGGAGAAGCTATTCAGCTATTCTAGAAGAAACAGCTGAATAGCTTCTCCAAATTTGCTTGAACAAGCTCTAATTCAACACCGATGTTTGTTGGGATCCCATCTTCCTCCCTACTTTGATCGATGCATTTTTCAAGATTTGGAAACTCCATCCAGTTGGCGTACAACGCTTATTCGTCTACAATATGATACAAGAAAATATTGACTGTTCTGCGAACAAGTTTCCAATGCTCATCGTTGTTGACAGTTCCACTTCGTAGGACTAACCATTGTTATTAACGTTGGCATTAAAAAATGGACATTTTTTGGATGGTGATAAAAAAAAAGCCATGACAGATTATTGCTTTTGATAAATTTCCCATGGAAGGCAATTATTTAAGCTTACTTGCAAAAAAATTCTACGCCCTTGCGAGCGGCCTTCCGGCAGTTAACCGGAAAATTCGCCGTGGCGGACGAAAACATGCGTGTAGGCATGTTTTTGAGTTTTTTCTTCGTTTTATTTATCAATTCCTCCTCAGTTTTCGCGACAAAATTGTTGGAGAAATTCTCGAAGGGACGCGGCTGGGGGACGTTGGGCGGCTGAACGACGCAACTTCCTGCAGGCATTTCGTACTATAAATTTCTCCGTTCACGGCCAGTCCGGAGCGAAGGAAGAGCGGTTTTGACATCCCCTTCTCGCTGATTGTCAGCCACAGCAGCACCTTCTTGCGGAACTTGGTGTGTCAAATGAACTTCACCTCGGAGCTCACTTCCTTCGTGGGGGAAGTAAAATACGAAGTGCCCTGCCAGACATTGCCATCTAAGGTGAGATAGGTCTCGTCGTCCATTACGCGATCTTATTCAGCCGCTGCCGCTGCGTCATTGCCTGCAGCTCCGAAACTAGTGGACGTGACATCCGCTTTCTGACATGTATGTTCATGTTCGCCAGGTACTTTTTCACTGTTTGGCCGGTTGAACCGACCTCCCGGCCAAGGGCACGCAGCGATGTAGCCAGTTTTCCCTCGGTCCTCCTCTTCAGCATCCTTTGGAGCTTCTTGTCGCTTAGGGTCGTCGGCCATTCGGAACCGGGTTTTCTTCCGATGCTCTGATTGTTGTCTAATAGTGCCAAGATGTCGGAACGGGCGTATCCGGCGTCATCAAAATGCCGCACGATGTCCGTTTTCGACGCAGCGGGGTGCCGTTCTTTGAACGCGCACACTTCAGAACGGAGTTGCTTCACTATTTTAGCCATCACGGTTAGAGTTCGACTGATAGGGCTGTCAAATTTTGTCTGCCGACTCATGGGTTACTATGATTGATGCTGCATGTGTAGTGTCGTCAGTGCGGGTGAAGGTAAATCCATGAAAATCGGCAATTTTTGTCCATTATTTTTAATGCGAACGTTATAGCCTATTTCGTTCGTGTCTCTGAGTAAATACGCATAATGTTAGAGACGAATTCAACTTCATCCTATGCTAAGGTTCGTTTAAGATAACTTATTCATATGTCTGTCTGTAGATAGGCCGAACACGGTTATAAATGAATGGTCTAAACGTCATTTACACTTCCTTACTACTCCCTCAATTGCATCAATGTGAACAAAAAAATTCAGCAGAAACCTACAAAAAAAAACCTACAGCTATGTTTACCTTCCAGAAGTAGCAATAACACTTCCAACCGCCCTTGACAGTTAATGTAAATAATGAAAAAAGAAAACTACAACAAAAGGAAATGGAATTTTCAAATCGCGACGATGAAATTGGATCCAGCGCCCAACCAACCAAGAAATCAACATTTTTTCTAGCTCCCTTTCGTCCTGTCAGCCATCTCGTCGTCGTCGTCGTCGCTATCGTCCTTCTCCACTTAGAATGAGCTTCCGACAACGTCTGTTACTGTAGTGGTGCGACTCTGTTGCTGAGCTGCTGGTGACGTTATGATTATGTTTATTGTTATTACGATTATATCTGGAATCTTGATTTAGAGTCAGTACTTTTTGCATTGTTGTTGGGTGTTGCTGTGGGCGGCGTTTCTAGAGGGGGGGGGGGGGGGGGGATTTGAGCAACCGAGTGATATATGCATAATCTCAAACGGTTAGGATCATCGTAGCGAGCTTTTTTTCATGTTTCGGGTGGCCGAAGGAAGCCTAGGCAGATTTTTTCGTAAACGTCGAGCACCGGAATTTTATTGGCAAACCCCCCCCCATACTTCGTGTCAGATTGTTGACATCCGCAATTATATGGGGGGGGGGGGGGGGGGGGGGGGGGGGGGGGGGGTTTTCTCTATAAAATTTTGTTTGTCGGTTGTTCCCTGGTTGGTGTGGATTCTCAGCCGCCGTTCTCGTACACCTTGACAGATTACCCAAGGTCCAGGAGAATCCGGCAGGAAGGGAAATGGTAGGAGGAGCACCCAGACCGTGTCACTTTGTGTTATTCAATTTAAATTGATTTAGTTTAAGCTGGCAAGGCAAATTAATTTTTTTGACAACGCGTTTAAGCGGCTGGATATCTGCCCAAGACGTTTCTTCGGAATTGGTAGCTTTATTGGGGGGGGGGGGGGGGGGGGGGGGGGGGGGGGGGGGGGGGGGGGGGGGGGGGGGGGGGGGGCTTTGTGAGGTGTTGCTACGGTCAAGGTAAAAATTTGGAAATGGGGCGCGCAACGATACAAGCGATTGTTTCAGTTAGTTCATGAGTTTTGATTCAACCTGTCAAAGTATATTTTGGCTGAATGCCGCCTGTTTTATTTTTCCAAGCATAAGAACCATTCAGAACAAACGAAAGTAAACGATATTCATTTCAATTCCATTTGGCAAAACATTAGCAATGACCACTACCCCGTTTGCCTTAATTAGTTTTGGCGCATTTCTGAAACAGCAGGACACACCCTGAACCCGGCATGCGTGCCGAGGTCCAGTTGGTGGGAGTTAAGCACGTGATGGGCGTCCATCATGGCCTCTGTCCCCTTGTGCTGCATCCACAGCAACGGTAGTGGAAAGACTGGGCATGCCTACCCTGGAAATAAACATGTTTGACAGCATTATTACACAGACACGAAATTTGATCATCACACGCCAATCATAATTCGCTTCACACGCCCGGTCCGAGACTGTCCTCGCCGTGGTGTTCGTTCGCGTCTCACACTTTGGTTGGTGGTCGAAGTCTTTTCCCTCCCATGTTCTTTTGAGGGTCCAACCCTCACACGTCTTCGGTTTAGACATTGTGCTGTAATCGAATCCCTTTTGCGTGTCTGGCTGTCAGTCTGCGGTTGGCTTTGGACTGCGATGGGAAGTTACCTCACCGTTTGTTCATCAATCGATAACGAATAAGATTCAAACGGGTGCTTGATTTGCTTTGTTGTTATGAGTTTTGATACTTAATCCCGTAACGTTGAAAATCACGAAGCGTTTAGTGATTGGAACTTTTGGTTGCTCTTGTTTCTTTTGATGCTTTCAAAGATCTGTCCTCAGCAAAACTTTTAGGTGAATATAAAATTACTCTTCTGCTTTTTGAACAAATGTTATGGAATTTTAATTTTAGATTCATGTACGTGGTGTCTTTCAAACCATTGTACAGCTTTGTTGTTGTTGAGTTTTCTCAAGCCTCGACTTTTCAGAAATGTGTTCCTAAAGCAACCATTCCTGTCGTTATCTTTTCTTCGAACTTGCTTCGACTGAATGGGCAAATCTGAAAAAAAAAAATGTCTCTTCAAATAACTGCTTTCCCTCGCCGGTAACAAACCCCAACCACACGTCGTCGGTTCCTCTCTGTCACCGGGACGACACAAACAATTTCCGCCAGATCGATCGCATTCATGTCATATTCAAGCTAGGTACATCGTTGAATGACAGACGCATCCCACAAAGGACAAAATCAAGGGGAAATCCTCCTCCCTTCGCATCCCTTCGTCCCATTTGCAGAGAAATCGAGCGCAATTGAATGCGATTAATTTCCTGCCGTCGTCGTCCTCGTCGTCGTCTGATGACGCAGTATCCTTTGCGTGTGTAATCCAATTTCAGGTGGAAGTATTTTGGTCTCCTTCCCAGACCGAAGGACGCCGGGGTCGGTCGTGATGGAGCAGGATGGTGTCAACGATAACAAAACCCTCGGAGTCTCACACAAAGGATCTCTCACTCATTTCAACCCCCGCGTGCTCTATAGGCAGATTCTTGCCTTAAATACCTGTAGCAGTAGAGCGTTGTCAAAATGTTTGGACAAGCGTGTCAAAACACATCACAGCGACAATCTTTTCTATTCAGGATGAGTTTTTTTTTCCCTGTATTGTAGCTCATGTACTTTAGTCTTGCTGAGATCTCGACGGATGTCGTTTCCTAGCACAAGCAATTATGATTCAAAGAATGTTCAAACCACAACAGACTTGTGGATAAAGAAGCGTTGAAATAACAACCTTTGATATGAGTATCTGATGCAGGATAACGAGTGTTGTTCATTCATGATGTCTTCAACTCAGCTATGAAATGCACCGGCTGAGAAGAGGATGTTCTCTGGGTTTTGCTGGGGGATGTCGATGATTCGATGGAATTTATGATATCGTATTACGCTTCATTTTCCAAGTGGCGAAACATCTCGAATGTGTTTTTTTTTTGGTTGTGTGCATGGCTGTATGGGGAACCTAGCAAATTCACTTGAAGATTGAACAGTTCCACACGAAAACGGAACATGAATGATGAATTTGAACATCCTAAGTAGCAATGTCAGTTTTAAGCTCTGCTTCCTCACTTATTTCTGAAAACCAAAAATATGACTTTTTATTCTACAACACGTTTATTAAAATAGCCATAAATCCTTTTAAGGCCATTTAGGCCTCTGAAGATGGTTCTTAAGAGTTTATTTGAAACTTAATATTTTTATTGAAACGTGTTTATGATGTGTTCAAAATTGTCGAATAAACAAAATAAACATTTTTTTGCGTAACGGACAAAAAATAATGAATTTATATTAGGATCTATCTTTCGACGTCTTTCATAAGGAATTCGTTTGAAAGCTCTGCCACCAAATATTTTCAAATGATTGGTTGCTCTTTGAACTACATTTCAAACGGAGTTCAATCTTCAGCCAGTGCACTCAAAACAAAGTCTAATACTGGGTTATCATTGTTTGATCACTGAATATGTTATCATTGAGGCTGAATAAACAGTCAAAATAACAGAATCGATAATAGAAAAATACTCGTTGAACATCATAATGAAAGCTTATTTTATTATCACTGCGAACATCTTGATAACAAATCCAGTTATATGAGCTAATTTTTCGGAATGGCTGCAAATTATGTTATCAATTTGAAATCAAATTCAAACGCTAATAACTGAAATAATATTGTTAATGAAGAGCAAAATCTCTTTTTCAAACATTCAGGTAATATTCATAGTTTCGCATTTAACTTGTAACATTTGTCAGAAAGAGTTTGTTGAAAATGATAACATATGATCACTAAATTAGCTAATGGTGATAACTAAATTTGTTATGCGATAACAGCGGAAATCAAAATATCAGGGATAACAGAGCTTGTTACTTATATAATACGTGTTTGTTATTTTCCTTTGGTAGGAAAGTGATTGATTGGTGAGATAAGTGGCAACATATAATGACTCGTCCCACATTTCCTTCCATAATCCTCTGGCGTATAGAAGAGCTCTAACCTATTCCATTAATGTTCTTTTAAACATTTCACCTACACCATTCCGCTGAGGTTAGTATGGCGCTGTATATTCAATCTGAATGCCATTTTCTTTGCAGAAATCTTGAAATCCGTAATTCAAATATTCTCCACCATTATCACATCGTAACCTTTACACTTTTTGTCCAAAATATGCCATTGCCATTGCTGCGTGTCTCATTAGGTGCCACAAAGTGAGTGAAATCGTCAGTGAATGTAACGAAGTAACGATAGCCATCATATGTCTCTTTCTAAAGGTCTTTTAGAGGCAATTCTTTCTCTCTGAACTTCTGGGATTGTTGTTTCCCAGTCAAACTCCCACAACATATGATTTCATTGAGAAAGTAGGATTAATTCCCTCGCCCATATTATTTCTAACAATACTTTCCATCCCTGAATAGCTCAAATGCCTAAGCTTTTCATGGCAAGTTTTAAGATTTACACGTTTACCTGCATGCGCGGTTGTTGCTGTAACGGCCAACTAAAAGTAAATTGGTACGCCCTTGGCGCGCCGCTAGCATGCCTCTAGTGTTGGGAATCAAAAATCTTTGCCAGTTGTTTGTTAACATTTCTATAGAAAACAACTAGTGCAAATTCAATCAAAGTAGTCGATCGCGTGCAGAAATAACATCAAATGGAACTCGGAAGAAGAAGAAATATTGTGCACCAACACGAAAAACCGGAGTGGTCCGGTTCCAAGCTGACTAAAGTGCTGAAGATGCCGAAAACAACAGTTTGTTGACTGCTCAAAACCTACAAGGAAACCCTGTGTGGAAAGGAATCGGGAAACCAACGAACAAACTGGAACCAGGGGTCATCAGCTGCGCAGCAAGGTCTCAACCCAAGTCTTTCAATCCGAGACGTGGCCAGAAGGTACAATGCCAACTTTCAAACGATGCGGTACATCCTTGCCAAGGAAGGATACAAGTCGTAAAAAGCCAATTAACATCCGAACCAGCAAATTAAGCAGAGTTCCGTGGCCAAAAGGCGTGCAAGGTTTGTACGAACGTGTTTTAACGAAACACAAAGGCTGCACCAAAGTGTTTCATCAAAAATTTCAAAATTTCAAAAATTTATAAACTAAAAAGAGAAAAATCGATGACGAAACATACGTCAAACTTCCTGGTCAAATGTTTTACATCGCTACCGGGCGTGGGGATGTACCGGGAAGATTCAAGTTCGTGTTTGCCGACAAGTTCGCGAAAAAGGCCATTATATAGCAAGCGATTTGCAGTTGTGGTCTGACAACGGAACCATTCGTCACATCCTCGACGATTTTTTTTTAACTTTTTTTTTTTTTTGTGCGCCCACGGGTGTGGCACTTTTTACGGCCGCGATTCTCTATTTTTGTTTTTAATATGTTATATTTTTTTTTTTTTAGAAAAGGGGGGTGCCAACTCATCGGTGGCTGGCGGAGGGTGAGTGGGTTTATTTTTTTGTAGGGGGCCGGGCAGGTAACTTATTTCAGGTATTTGTTGCTGCTCATGGTTGCGACATCTTCCAAATCCTCGGTCTCTGTAGTCCCTTACTAGAACTAAGCTGCAGATGGGTGACCACAGCTTGCTGGGCAGGTACAAGTAGCACGGAAACAAAAGTCATCCTCGACGATGACATCCCAAGATTACATCGAAGAATGCCTGTAAAAGCGTGTATTGCCGTTCATCCGCAAGCATAGGGGCAAAGTCATCTTTTGGCCCGATTTGGCCAGCTGCCACTACTCCAAGGTGGTTCTGGAGTGGTATGCTGTCAACAAGATCGATTTTGTCCCAAAGTTAATGAATCCTCCGAATTGCCCGGAATTTCGACCAATCGAAAAATACTGGGCAATTTCAAAGCAGCGACTTCGACGAAGCGGCAGGGCAGTCAAGGACATCCAGCAAATGCGAGCAAAATGGGAGAAAAGCGCTGATTCCGTGTGCGTTTCTACTGTGCGGGTGCTAATGGGCACCAACAAGAAGAAGGTTCCAGATTTCGTGCGAACTGGAGAAATGCAACCATCTAATGCTGTAACTTTGAAGTTTCAATAAAAAGTACTGTAATGCAACCATAAATGGACTTTTCTAACCATAAGTTAGTTCTCTTCTAAACAACGAATCAAAGGAACATTATACAATTTTCGATTTTTCAACTACAGATCGCAATCTCATCTTTCCTTACTTCGTAGCCCGAGGAGTTTCACCAGATTCATCAATAGTTATGATGATAGTCCGATCCAATGGTGTAACGTCTTCCAAGTGATGCTTTGTTGATCATATGATCTGTTGCACCAGAGTAAACGACAGCTTCGGCCTCCAAGAACATGCGTTTTACTTCGGTGATGGGTTTTGTACACAGTTTTTCGTTGGACAAAACTATCAGGGCTCCATGACGGTATTTGTCCGGTACATCGATCAGCAACGCATGCATCTTCTTTGGAGGTCGTCATCCTACATAGATCCCATTCTATCTAACTCACGGATAATAAGGTCATATTTGTCGACTATTTTTGACAGCTTTTCGTGGTTCCGGTGTTTGATGGCATACGATCCCGCACATTGACCGTAGCCGCAGTACCAGCCTTTTGATAAGTTCTGGGCTGACCAATGTATCCATCGCCTCCTTTGCGTACTCATGATCGATGAGTTTGTTCAACACATCGTTGTTGACTATCATCAGACTTTGATCCGCTTCCAATCCGCTTTTTAGTTTAGCCTTCCGTAGCTCTGCTGCAGCTGCATCTTCACCGGGAACATCGGTAGCATAGAACTTGTCGAGCGGCGTACGCAACAGTGTATTCGTGAGGTCCATCCTCGCCAGATGATGTTTAACGCGCCTCTTTCAGGCGGCAAAAGAAAACTTGCAAGGGAAGCCAATATTTCGAAGAAATGCATGCGGAGAATCATCAAAGAAGACCTGCATGCATCTTCCAGAAGCCAGAGTGAAACGCCACTTGATTACGGACTGGGTCAAGGAACTACGAGTTACTCGTTCCAAGAGATTGCTTTCCTTGTTGAAGAAGGAAAAAATGATAATCCTGTTCTTCGACGATGCTGTGGCCAACAGCCGCACGGGACCGGTTCATTTCACCGCAGAAAATGGAGAACGTTCCGGAAAAAGTGAAATTCAAATTTCAAACCATACACCCTATGTTTGGCTTGGTGGCGTCCAACGTTTTGAAAATGCCGCCTGTTTTCACTGATGCTGGAGTTAAAATCAATACCAAAGTGTATATCGGTATTTTAAAGGACCAAGTGCTTCGTTGTGTTCGGAGAAGTGCAACTTCTCCGAGGACCAAAACGTTGTCCTACTGAGCAAGGATGGAGCGCCGTGTCACACGTCCAATCGAACTCAACAATGGTTGAACGATAATATGTAGTTTTGGCCGAAGGATTTGTAGCCCCATAGCAGTCCAGATCTTAATCCGTTGGATTATTCGATTTGGGTATATGTTGAAGCACGAGCCTGCAAAACATCACACCCTAGTGTGAAAACCCTGTAGTCAACCATAACACGCACATGGCAGTCAATGTCGGAGGACTACGTCCGAAAGGCATGCTCTGGCTTCCGACGTCGGCTCGAGGATTTTATTGATAAAAAATGGAAGACACATTGAATAAATTTGTTTAAAAGGACTTTATAAAGATAACTGCTTTCGAAAATGTTGATATTATTGCTTGAATTAGTTGACAATGGGATTTGAAAGAAATAGAACAAATTTTCGCATTATTATTTTCTGCCGCACCCTGTACGAAAAATAACTATTTCCTGTAGGCTAATGACCTACTAAATATCTAATGACTTCCGTTCATTTTAAGTTACTATTTATTAATCGAATAATCTTCGACCATGTTTTAAACTTCCGCATACATAATCTTTGTAAGTAACCTTTTATTGAATGTACTCTCTTTCCTAACCGAAAGTAAGTTCGTGGATTTTTCGTGGAAATAAGATGGGCTATATAAAGCGCGTTTGGTCGCTAAGGGATATTCTCAACGTACGGGACCTAACCTCAACGAAACGTATGCTCCCGTAGCAAAACTAGAGAGTGTTTGTGTCCTTTTGGCCATCGCGAATTGACACAACATGCTTGTCCATCAAATGGGTGTGAAAACAGCATTTCTCAATGGAGAACTACATGATTTCGAAAATGAAACTGCACAAAAAAAAATGAATTCGTGACCTTCCTTTATGTCTTTCGAAAATGCTGGACTCTGTGCTCTCATGAACTCAGTGGATGCTGAAGTATGCTGATACGATGAATTGAGGCGTTTTTATCATCTGTCACTTAACGATATTGATTTTCACAGATTGCAACTCTAGGTGACAGTAGATTTAGGCACTCTTAACTTTTTCGCTTACTAGGCCTACGAATGGTTGCGATGTCCATGATGCACGAGCGCCATTTTGATGCATTTGTCATCTAGCCTAAACGCCATTTAGATAACTGAAGACTCAAATGTTAACATCAACATAGAGGCATCATTCCTCACGCACTCCGCCTTCCAATTCAGAGTTTTTTCAGGCGCACGATTATGTTGATCCGTAACACCCTTTATCTGGCTCAGTTTCATTGTTACAAGCTTTGTCAGAATCTTAGCCCTTAAATACAGGGTGAGTAGTAATTCCTGTCAGTGTTTTTTTAACATGTATAACTTTGGATGGGATAATCACATACATATTTATTTGCCGATTTTTCTTTTAGAAAGTTTTCAAATGTCAACACGACTTGAAGGTTTGTTTTGAATCTTTATTAATTTGATACTCGTGGTTATCAAGGACGTCAAAAGGAAGCTCGTGATAAATCTGTTTCTTAAACATTTTGGACTGTGTACTATTTTAAAGAAATTGAAACTTCTGGGAATAAACGAAAGACTCATCCAGTTCTTGGAAAATACTGGGAAGTATTCGTTCGACCGCTATCTTGTTGAATGCTTGCAACCTTGCAGCTGAGGTAGCCTCAGGAGTACGGAGCGAGAGTTTGGGATGACGCTTCCGAAAACCGTGAAGCCAATCCCAACCAGCCAGCTGTGTCTTCGTATTGAAAACATGTGCTTTCCCGTTGCGTTCGGCCAGCTGGAAGGCAAGGCTCCGGATGTCGCGACTGGTAATTCCGTAGCATCGCACCTCAAAGTCCAAAATGTGGGCCATTAAAACAGCTTCCTCCGCAGGTGTGAAAACTGTTTTGAATGGGCCGATTTGCTTCACCCCCTGGCCCAGTACTTCTGCAGTTTTCAGATAGTGGATCAGCGTAGGTTTTGGAATTCCATGGTCCTTGGCTGCTCGTTTGATGGACGTTCCACTCCGGCGGACAGAATCTATGGCCGCTTCCAGGCTGTTTTGGACCACTGCTGCCTTCCCGGTTGTCTTTTGTACGTTCGCACCATCACTGCCACCAAAACACTGCGTAGGTAAACAATGTAAACAAGTCAACAAAGTGGGCGTTGAGTTTAGATTCCAGAAACAAGTGTTGTTCATTTTGCCCATACTAGAGTTGTTCGTTTCGCCCCTAATCGACCCTAATTAATATAATTTGAATGCATTTTTTTAAATAAATTATTGCAAAAAATAATATTGTGATTAATGTAAACTTTCAGCAGCGATACAAAGAACGTGTTTGGGACAAATAATTGATAATAAATATTCTGAAACGTTCGTAAAACCTTATTTTGCTCCGGTTAGAAATTATAATATGTCAAACCCTTGGCTTATGATTTCCAATGTTTCATATATATTTCGGTGGTTAAAAGAGGATATGAATTGTTCTATTGAAAAATTAGTTGTTTGATAGTGGTAAAAATGATTAACAACTTACATTTCCGTTTAAATTTAAAAGATTTTGTTATTTTGAGGGTGTCCATTTCGCCCCGTGTGTTCATTATGCCCCTAATCCCCCTACATCGCCTGCTGAACTTTCTCACCCCAAGCTCAGAACGAGCTAAAAAGTCATGAATTGCTCTTTTACAGGATTTGGTTTTAATAATTTTATTTCAATTTCTTGTCCAAGAAAGTGCAAAACATCATACCATATACTATATATGATAGGATACTAAGGCATATAACCTTAGAATTCACAACACACCCAGCTAGAAACTTTACCATCGAATAAAGGGACAATAGTGAACAACTATGTTTTGATGGCAATGTTATTTATGCACCCAACCGTAACAACCATGAATGGACGTGAATATTCCTGTAAAATACCGCTGTTCTGAGTCTTCTCCCCACTATGTCGATTGTGTTGGTTTCCTTGGCTCATAGTCCACACGTGAACGCAGCTTTTCCTATGTTGAAAGCAAAACCAAGGATCTGGATATAAATTCAATCCAGCTCGTCCACAGACAGTTAAAAATAAAAACTATTGTGTTGCATCATTGAAAAACAAAAAATTACTTCCATTAAAGGACGAAATTCACTCGACTATGTATCTCTGATCATAAGCAACGTGTTTGCCAAAGAATAGTACCATTTCACGGCTTGTGTTTTGAAGCGTTCATGTGTGATTAAGTAACAGCATGAAATATGTTTTGTTCCGAAGCACGTACCTTCGAATGTGTATTTTTTCCGCATCCTATAAAATTTCAAATGTGAATAGGATTATCTGATGCACTGAACCAGATTGGAAAAAAAAAGGAAGGCAGTGACGTACAAACACAAACAACGATTGATCCGTCAGCTCGACACGTCTGCATCGCAAGGAAGAGATCCATGTTCTACATCAAAATCAAGTACCTAACGCCTCAGCTAGGGGTATTTGTCCTTCCGTGCGTTGTGCACCGTCCAACAGAGCACATATCGCTGCATTATTTATGCTGAATAGAAAGAGAAACTCTCGTGTGACTCGAGAGTAGTCGGTCGTTGGTTGTTGGTTTTGTTTGCGAGGATATGTTGCTTCACGGTATTCATGGAAGTCGAAGTGATTCAACATAAACCAGACAATAACCCGTGCCCATCCCGAGAGTTTTAACAATGAAATAACAAGCACTTCATAACCATCGCCGGAGCGGAGACGCAGGATTTGGACAATGGGAACGGTCAAGTACACTCACTCACTTTGTCTAGGCACAGAAAGTGTGGGGAGGATGGGGTGCAAGTAGACAGTGAGGGATTTCTTTTGGAGAGCGAAATAAAGCAAAACCATTATGATCGAACATCTCGCTATTGAACTGCAAGCACACACCTTCTTCGCCGTCTTCTATTTGAATAACAAACGTATCAAAGTAACAAAATAAATACATGTAAAGATACACCGTAGCATAAACATTGTGAAGGCAAACAGGTGTGGAACAGCGAGCAACCGCAGGGGAATGGGAGAATACCACCCAAATAGTTTGGCTCTCTCTCTCTCGAGCCGTTCGTCCATTCGTAGTTCTTCCCCATCTATTTTACCCATAGCGTTGGATGACCACGGACCCATTCGCCGCCAGTTTCAGTTTGTAGAGTGTATATTTTCCCAGCTAGAATACCACGCACTCGAACGTCATTCCGCGGTTGCCGGTGCGAAGCCAAATATTGTATCGCTTGAAAAAGCTCGTTGAAACTGAAGTGCTTTTTTGAAAGTACATACCTACATGCGGACCTTGCCAGTCAGTTTGGAAGTTTGCCTTCCACCGTACTTCTTTTCAACTTTGAGGTTTGGTTTTACAATTGCGTGTATAATAATACGGAAAACATGGTTTTGGAAGTGTTCAAGTGTTATCTTTCCTAGTTCTAAATTGATGCCGGGCAGCTCTCCAAAACAGTAACTTCCGGAAAGGGGCGGCGTCTCCGCGGGGAAGAATGGTGAACATGAGTATTTGTTTTGTGAAATTTCGAACAAAAATTTTGAATTCTAGAAACCTTGAAGTCCGTTTTTTTACAGGGTGTCTCACAATAGGTGTCACTAAAACAAAATGGAATTACAGCAAAACAAATCAACCAAATCATAGCATTTATTTTCCATTTGAAAGATACATGTTATAGAAATAAACCATATTAATTCCATTCGAATCTCTCGCCCTTTTCCTTGATAAATTTGCGCAAACGCTTTGTAAGCCCATCGCAGCTGGCAAGCACGATTTCCTGAGGAATTTGGTCCCAAATATCAACCAAATGTTTCTTGAGTCGATCTGAAGTAAGCCCTTTTGTAGGGCCTATATGTTGAAACATTAAACCCCAAACAAAGTAGTCGAGAAGGTTGAGATCCGGTAAAGATGCAGGCCATTCTTCGCTTGTGATGAAATCGGGCAAATTTTCCGTGCACCACGCTTGTGTCTTTTTTGCCTTGTGAGCTGGAGCTGAGTCCTGTTGGAAACAATATGGTGTATTCCCATACAGCGTTGAAGCATGAGGAAGCAAATGGTTCTCGATGTAATATTCAGTGTTGATTTTTACGTTAGGTTCTATGAAAAGAAGAGGAAGTTTTCCTTTTCGTGAAGCGGTGCTCCAAACCATGATTTTCGATACATTCTGATAGCGTTCTACAGCTAGTTTATTTCTTGGAATATTGGCAAAACTTTTGCCATACACACGATCATTTTGTTGATTATGACTGTCCTGAAGGAGGAGGATCTTTTCATCCGAAAATAAAATCTCGTAGTCACCGTGCCGAACCAAGAGATTTCTGCTTCTTTGGACCCTGGCTTGCTTTTTACGCTCCGTCAACCCGTGAACCCGTTGTTTCTTATACGGCTTGCATTCCAGATCATGTTTGAGGAACCTGTTCATTGAAGCAGGGGACATTTGAAATTGGTTGCCCAATTTACGGCCAGAAACGGCCGGATTATTCGCTCCCCACACATTTGATCTTTTTCTTCGTTCTGGCAGTTCGTCTAATACCTCCTTTGTGTTGAATATGGATATTTCCAGTTTCCTTGAACCGTTCAAGGTACGAAAAACAAAACGCCTACTCACTCCGAACTGCTTAAGGCTATTGAACATCTGACATGGTCTAAGCTTTTGCAAATGGTATTTTAAAACTTGCTCCCGTATGGCTTCCATGGTAGCTGATAAATATAAACAAACGGAATCGCTTATTTATCCTCAGCAATAAGCTGTCAAAATAATACACTCAAAACGGGTTTAATCAATTCTGCTGTTAAAATTACCCAGCTGAAATACACCAAGACTGAAAAAAAAGTGACACCAATTGTGAGACACACTGTAAAGCTAACAGCTGGAGGCTCACTGATTTTTTTTCCTCCACATATGCATTTTTCAGGAATGCTTAAACTTGTTCTTAAAATAATTTGTTTAAAAATGATCATATTACATCCGGAACATGTTTTCAGCGACCCCAAGGAATGGCGTTACAAAAAAAGATACACATAGTGCCTTAGCGTCAAAAATTATCCATTACTTTGGCTCGCTCTTAAATACCCATTTTTGATCCGATTATTGATCTCTTGGCATCATCTGACTGGTATGAGTTCTAAAAAATACCTTTCTTTCCAGATTGTTTACAATTTGGCCCTTTTGGGTACCTGGAATCGGTTTCGGTAGGGATCCGAAGAAGACACATAGTGAATCTCATTTGCTGGTGCCGTTCAACGGCTTAACATTCATGATTTTTCCATCCAGAACTATAAAAACTTAATTTCATGGAACAACAAGAAAATTTCACAATTTCCGGAAATTCCAGTTGGGCCCAAAATGGACAGCCTACTGAACCTGTTATACAGCTCTAAATTCACGATTTTTCATCCAGAAATACATGCAAGTTACGCCCGTACCAATAAGGGGATTTGACCATCTGCACCGGATCATGTCATGCCTACTTCCGGATCTTCTTGAATACGTTTCTATAGGGTTCTGAATGGAAACTTTCTGAGCTTGACGTACGGGTGCCGTTAGACAACTCAAAATTATATTTTTTTACCCAGACCAACAGCATTAATTAGAACTGAGATAACTAATAGAACGGGTCATACGCTGGTTCACCATTCATGATTTTTCACTCTGAAATATATGGATATCTATTCATGATCCATGAAGGGGTTCTGAAAGTGTCCTTTTGGATCCTTTCGAATCCGGTTTCAGTACATCCGAAAAATTTTACGTCCATCTCAGACAACTAAAATGCACGTATATTGAAAGATGTTATCATGATATACAAACATGTATGAAGTAAACAAATCATAAAGAATCCAAATATATGGCTTATACGCGCAAATGCGAAGGCAATATACGCGCAAATTGCAATATTTTCTTACACGAGTTAATTTAAAATCGTATGCGATTTAATCTGGAGAGGAGGGGGGGAGGGCGGGGGGAGGTTGCGATGGGGGGGGGGGGGGGGGGGGGGGGGGGGGTTAATCTGTAAATCGAAAGAGTGTAGTCACTCCGAAAACCAAAAAAAAATTAAAAAAAATTTAAAAAAAAATGATTTAAACTTAAAAGCGAAACATTAAATCAATACGGTCCACCCGATCTAGATTTTAAAAAGTTTAGTGATGTAAATCCGATTTAGTTTGTTACGCAGTGCGATGAATAAATAACATATCGTATATGTGTCGAAAATTTGCACTCTATATGACTTAACCTTAACATAATACGATAAAAGCCACACATATATGCGATTTTGACTTAAAATATAGGAATACACAATACTATCTGAACACTTTTGTACGACTTGTGGTTTTCTTGGTAGTCCATGTTGGTCCATAGCATGATTTTTATATATTTCTTGGTAAAAAATCATGAAAATTGAGCATTTCAGTAAATGAGGTTCTAAAAATATCGGGTTTTGGTCCTGCTGAAATCGGTTCCAGAGTCTAAATGGCCAAATTTTTAATTGATCCGAGAAATTATGTCCATGGCCTTTGGAGTAAAAATCATGAATAATGAGCTGTCAAATCGCACCAGTACCAGAAGTTCGGAAAGTGCTTTCTATTCCTTATCAGAATCGATTCTAAAGTATCTGGAAGTGGGTCAAAATCTTTCTTTGGTTCATGGAATGATCCTTTTATTCTTCCAGGTATGGTCGAATGGTATGAGGTTCTGAGTGTGTCCGTTTTGAAACCTACAGCAGGCGGTCCAAAGGGGGGAGAGGGGAAGGGGGGTCAGAGTATTCCCTTATTGACTCATGACATGATTTTTTTTTAAACTTTTGGTGAAAACCCCAGAATTTTGAGCCATCGGACAGTACCAATACACAAGGTTCTGAAAGTAGGGGTAGATAAGGAGAATAAGAAAATAATAGGAGAATAAGAGAAAAAAAAATATGTAAGATAAGGAGAAATAATATAGATAAATAATAGAAATTGGATAATAAAAAAGAAATAGGGATTAAGGATAGGGGGGGGGAGGGGGGAAGAGGGGGTAGAGAAAATGAATGGTAAAGAAAGAAGAGAAATATAAAGGTTCATTGGGTCTTATGGAAACCAATTCCAGACTATCCGGAAGAAGCCAAATCTCCCTTTGGCCCATGGAATGATGCCTTTGCACCTTTGGAGGAAGAGAATTAATTATGGTCTGTCAAACGATACCAGTGTAAGAGGTTCCGAAAGTATTCGCTTTGGGTTCTTCCGGAAGCAGACTTAAAGTTTCCAGAATTGAAAAAATCTTCTTGTTGGCAGGATGCCTATTAAACATTTTGTGGAAACCGATTCCAGAGTATCCGAGGTTGATCAAATACCCAGGTTCGTCCATACATGCCTAAAGGTTGTACGGAATCAAATTGCACCACTTTTAAATGGCTGTAACGTTTACCCGTTGGGTATTTTTTATTGAAATTTTGGGTGGAATTAGTTCAATGTTTATTTTTTTACGCTGTGAAAGTTTCTCTAGCAGATGTGCATTCGTTGCGAAGATGGAGTCGAAAGAACAGCAGCGTCGCAAAGAAATTTAGCGCACGCACCTCGAAAATCCGGATCATTCTCATCGTGTCATTACCAGGAAGCTGGGAATGGTACATTCTACGGTTTCTCGTGTTTTAAATCGGTACCACGAACGTTAGACCATCGATCGGAAAGAAAAAAAAAGTGGCAAAAATTGATCTCCGTATAGTGTTAAGGATCACAAGCGTGTAGTTCAAGCTTTCAAGAGGAATCCCACCAGTTCAGTTCGAGATGTGACGAAGAAACTGAATCTAACCAAAACTTTCGTAAAAGATGCGAAAAAACGTAAAAGACTACACACGTACAACGCCCAAAAGACGCCTAATCGCGATGAACGACAGAATACGGTAGGTAAAACACGTGCACGGAAGCTCTACACCCAGACGTTGACGAAACCACATTGCCTCGTTATGGATGATGGGACGTTTGTAAAAGCAGACTTCGGGCAGCTTCCGGGGCTCCAGTTTTCCACTGCTCATCATAAATTCGCTGTCCCCGAGGACGTTAGGAAGCAGAAGATGTCAAAAATTGCCAACAAAGCACCCCATTCGTGACCACTGGAACGGTCAATGGGCAGATGTACCTAAAGGAATGCCTCCAAAAGCGGCTACTTCCTCTTCTGAGGTCACACGATGGTCCTACGATTTTCTTGCCGGATTTAGCCTCGTTCCATTACTCGAAAGAGGTTTTGGAGTGGTACAAGGCTAAGGAGGTTAATTTCGTGCCGAAGCATCTCAACCCCCCGAACGCACTGGAAATGCGGCCAATTGAAAAGTGCTGGGCCATCATGAAGCAGGCACTTCGGAAGCATCCTGAAGGAAAATGGAATGCCACGCAAAAACAAGTAGGTCCAAATGTTGTACAGGACCTTATGAGTAGTTTAAAGAAGAAGGTTCGTGCATTTGGATATGGAATTTAAATTGAATAAAACAAGCATGGAAAAGTATTCATAACATGTTTTATTTTACTCCCTGAAAGTTTGAAGATGATTGGTTACGAACGGGCGAATTTCGCCGAATATTTGTGTGTGTCGCAATTTGATTCCGTACACCCTTTATGTATTTATGCATGAACAATCAAAAACAATTATTGCCTTTAAAGGGTATCAATATATAAGGTTCTGACAGTGTCCGTTTTTTATCCTATCGGAACCGGTCTCAAAGTATCCAAAAGTGGCTAAATTCCTCGGTGGTATGTATTTCTGGATGAAAAATCATCAATATTGAGCAACAAAATCGTACCAACACATGAGGTTCTAAAAGTGTCCTTATTGGGTTAATCCACCGTATCCAGATATGGCAAAATCCCCTTGTTGATTCATGCAATGGTGTTATTTTGGTAAAAAATAATGTAGTTTGAGCCTTCCAACGGTTCTAGTATGTGAGGTTCTAAAAGTGTTCGATTTGGACCCTACTGGATCGAATAACAGAGCGTCAGAAAGTGGACAAATCTTCTTGTTGGTCCCTGCCCAAGTAACAATTTCAGTTCTATTCCAGCCGTATAGCACTCCTCCCGGCTTTGTTGATGACACTGTATTCAAAACTGTTTTGTCCACCAACACCTCCTCTATGCATCTTTAAAGCCGAAATGTGTACAAAGTGGCTCACTCTATAGACGGTTGTGAAAACAAATTAATAAAACCTTTCTAAGACCATAAAGATTTTGAAAATGTTCTAGTGAAAGATGTTATGACCACTTGAGAACCATCCTAAAACCTATTGGCCGCCATCAAAACCAGCATTGGGCTGAATGGCCACAGCTGTCAAACTTCACGGCGATATCGTGGTTGGATTTTGTTATTTTGCTTTGTTGCTCTTCTGATTCATTCAACAGCAAATAATGGCTCAGAAAAAGTTCTTCTGTTGCGGGAAATTATGATTGATAGCAAAATATATAAAACAAATTGAGTTTTTTTATAGCGTATCTTGCTCCAAATCATATGCGCATTTAATTTTATGGTGAATAGTGGCACGATAAGAGCTGAAAATTAATGCGCCTTGGAAATTATGCGATATGAAAAATTATTTACAACAACAAAAACAAAATTGAAAGAAATATATTCCGTAAATTAATCATGAAACTCCTGAAAATTGATGGAATTCAATAAGGTTATCTAAACGAATACCGAAGTTTGTCTCCGATATACAGTTCAATTGTATTACATTTAAAATTTGGTGTATTTATTTTTTCACATTTCAATTATTTCATATATTTCAACATGGCGATTGCAAGAAATCACAGTTTTGCCAAAAAGCCAATTTATCTTAGCAATGGCTACTTTAAAACTATCTGGCCGCTTGGTAGCTTTCCTCAATGCCAGTTAGCCGTTTAATGCATTTACTGGAGGCAAAATGGTTTTAAAATGCTTTTTCAACTGACCATAATAAGATAATATGAATGAGTTCTAAGAAGGCATTTCAAAACAGCATTTTATGAGTTAATAAAGTCAAAATAAAACCTTTGATAGGAGTAAAAGGAATTTTAGAAGTCAAGGTTTTAAGATCGTTCTAAAGAAGTTGTGTAGGTTCTTATAAACCTGACTAAAATTTGAAACCTATTGGCATCTCTTGCTGCCATAATAAAGCCGAATTGATTTATAGTGGCTTTCATAAAACTTTAATAAAACTTAATGATGCTGGATGGTTTTGGCAATGTTACTTGGGTGAGCTGATGTTGAATGACTTTCAACGACGGTACCAGTACATGAGGTTCTGAAAGTTTCCGTTTTTTTCCCCTGATTCAACTGATTCCCGAGTATCCAGAAGAGCACACATTTCTTTGCTGTCCCATCGAATGAAGTTTTTGTAGATCTAGATGAAAATTCATGGGTCGAACGGCACCAGCAAAAGAAATTTTGAAATGTGCCCTCTTCAGGTTACTACCGGAACCGGTTCCATGTGTCTACGTGCTCCAAATGGTCAAATTCAAAACAATCTGGTGAGAATGCTATTTTGAGCACCCTTACCTTTCAGATTATGGCAAAAGATCAGTAATCGGATCATTATTAGAATTTTCAGAGCGCGCCAAAGGCATTGAACAAAAGCACAAAAGAACAAAAGAATGCAATGATAAACTAATCCTTTGAGAATAACAAATCATTTAATCGATTACAATGCATCTTTATTGCATCCCCTGGGCGGGGGGCAGAGGTTGTTGAGCCAGAGGGTCCAACATATCGATCAATAGGCACACCAATTCACCCTCACAAAGGGATAATCAGCACGCTAATGCCAATGCATTAAGAAGGTTAAAGAATGTAAATATTAATAGTAAATAGATAAATAGCTCTGCTACTTTAAACTTTTATTTAAAACTAGCTGAACCCGGTGCGATCATTTCTACGCTTGCAACTAAATGAATGAAATTTCAATAGAACTGGCTATGGTTGTTTTCCGGGATGAGTTTTGTTAAAATATTTTCGTTTGTTAATGGGTGACTTCGATTATAAAGTTTTATTTATTTATTTATTTATTATTATTAGTTCAATTTTTTATACTTTAATTTTTTATTTTTTATATTTTTATATAAATTTTTTCATTCTAAAATATATTCTTCTGAAAAGAAAAATAATTCTTTAATATTTCTTTTTTCATTTCTTCAAAAACCGGGATTGCTGTTGGATATGTTGTTACTTATGTTGTAGTTTGGTTAAAATTTGTGTTTCATTTGTATGAGGATCCCCCTTACAGAGGGGGAGAGAGGTCTCGAACCACCATAGAAACATGTCTTGCCTTCAAAAACCTCCACATGCCAAATTTGGTTCCATTTGCTTGATTAGTTCTCGAGTTATGCCGAAATTTCTATTTCATTCGTATGGAAACCCCCCCCCCCCCTCTTCCAGAAGGGGAAGGGGTCTTGAATCACCATAGAAAAAAATCCTGCCTACAAAAAACCCCACATGCCAAATTGGGCTCCATTTGCTATATAAGCTCTCGAGTTATGCAAAAATATATCATTCATTTGTCTAAGAGCACCCCCTTCTCGAGAAAGGAGGGGTCTTGAACCACCATTGATACATTTTTTGCCTTCAAAACCTTCCACATGCCAAATTTGATTCCATTTACTTGATTAGCTCTCGAGTTATGCAGAAATTTTTGGTTCATTTGTATGGGAACCCTCTTTTTCAGAGAGGGGAGGGTTCTCAAACCATCATAGAAACAAGTCTTGCCTTTAAAAACCTTCACATGCCAAGTTTGATTCCATTTGCTTGATTAGTTCTCGAGTTATGCCGAAATGTATGTTACGTTTATATGGACCCCCTCCCCCCTTCCAGAAGGGGAAGGGGTCTTGAATCACTACAGAAAAAAATCCTGCCTACATAAAACCCCACACGCCAAACTTGGTTCCATTTGCTAGATTAGCTTTCGATTAGCTATGCAAAAATTTGCCTTTCATTTGTATGGAAGCCCCCCTCCTAGAAGAGGGAGGGGTCTCGAACCACCATTGAAACATTTTTTGCCTTCAAAACCTTCCACATGCCAGATTTTGTTCCATTTGCTTGTTCAGTTCTTGAGTTATGCAGAAATTTGAGTTTCATTTGTATCGGAACCCCCCTTTCCAGAGGGGGGAGGGGTCTCGAACCATCATAAGAACCTGGCCTGGCCCCAAAACCCTTGCATACCAATTTTCACGCCGATCGCTTCAGTAGTCTCCGAGTCTTAGGTAGATAAATTTTCTTTAGACGTTTAGACGTTGGATCACTAGTGATGTGCCATTTATTTTTATTGCTGTCAATATAGTCCAAATATGTTGTCAGTAGTAAAAAATGTCAAAGCATTCAAATCTTAATTTCTTCTTCTTTTTGTGAACAGCTACTTTTTATTTGAAAAAAAAAAATCCAAGTGATTCAATTTTCTCTCGTAAGTTTTTAATTTGCCTCTGTTCGAAAATTGATCGTAGACCATTTTCAAAAAGCCAGTGAGCCGAGCTGAAAGGAGATGTTATCATCTTTTTTTATACTTCATCATTTACGCACAGGACCAGAAGCAAGTGGCTGAAGCAATTCCCTCCTTGAGCCGTTTGCTTTCACATCAGATATTGCTTTTCACACTTTTGAAGAGTGCCTTCCTTTTGTGTCATAGCAGCCACAGTGTGCTTTTACGTACCACCTCTAAAGGGTACACATGAGAACAAATGAATGAAGGGGAAAAGATTGAGAGCATACTCAGCTGAACCGAACCGTCCTGGTAATATGAATGCAAACAGGCGGGCCTCTTCAGCCAGCCATTCGAGGGGTGTGAAAATCGCTTACGCTGAGTGCTGTTATTGTTTTGCCAGAAATCAGACCGAACGGCTCTTGCGAGCTGAAAAACTGCATTATTCTAATGTTTGTATTTTCTGTCCCTATTTCTTCCCCAGCTCCACCACCCGAAGCAGCTGCACTATCCCAGTGGCTATCCGATGCCACGGTCACCGCCGCTATTCATTTGCTCATCACCCGGTCCGGACCCGTACCGATCGCATGACAACGTGTACGAGGAGTTGGAGCATCCCCGCGACACGGACTCGGAGCCACCGGTGCAGTCCGATGACGACTTTGCCGAAGACGAGCTGAGCCTACCCGGAGACCGGTCGTTTCATAAATCATCATCGGATGGTGGAACGACGGTGGCCACAATCTATCATGATCGTAGCGCCAGCAGCAATGGGGGAACAAACAGTGGCAGCAATACCGACCAGTACATGGAGCGGAACAGGACCGAGCGTAATTCGCTGCTTTCGTCATCGTCATCCGGAAATGACAATAACCTGAGGCAGGGTGGGGCAGCTGGTACTAGCACTGGAGCCGGCAGTGCTAGTGGCGTCAGCAACAATAGAAATTCCAACTCTAGCAGTGAGTGCACTAGCAGTGCAAGTGGGAACAACAACAATCCCAATGGCTGCAGCAGCGGTGGAAGCGGCAACAACAACAATAATAGCAATAGTAGTGGAACTAATAATAATAGCACCGGTGGTGGACTATTTCGTTCTAGAAAGCAGCAACCATCGACACTTGGCAGCGGTAGGGGAAATAAGCACGTGAACAATCTAAATTCGTTGGGTGAGCCTTCCTGTGAGGTGGCTCACACACTGCCGGCGGCATACGACGAACGAGCCATGATGACGCTACCTCCTTCCTACCAGGCGGCTGCAGTGGCTGTGTCCAGTACGGCTAGAACCAGTCCTAATTCATTGAATAGTATCAACAACAATAGCTTTGTGAATAGCAATAGTCTAAACAACAACAATAGCAGTCGAGGCAATTACTATAGTACAATAGACGACGAGTGCGATCCGGTCGAGCGGCGGAACAGAATCAATGCTCAACTGTCTGCCTCGGCTGCGGCAATCAACAATGGAGGCCCAGGAGTGTCCACCATTTTCCGCAATGGCCGACCGCCCCACCCCAACAACAACATCAACCACAAACATCACAATCATCACACAACGAATGCGAGTAGTCGATCGCGAACGAATCCCCGGTCGCTCGATAGACGGCGCTTTCTGATCAACAATAATAACAACATCAACAACAATGCTACCGTTGGCAGCAATCTAGCGGTTATATCCACGCAAGACCCTTCCCAATACATCTACCACGAGCCGGTCTTCCACGAGGGACTCATCTACGACGCGTGTCTTTCGTACAGTGATCGAAGTAGTGGAAGCAGTGCTGGCCCTCCGTATCCTTACATCCTGCCACAATTCACTACCTTCCGGAATCATCACGGACCTGGCCAAGGGCACGCCATCTACTCGCGAGATAGCAGTTTTGGTTCTGATTCGGGCTACAGTCAGCACACGCAAGCATCGAACCGAAGCGTAGGTTGGTGCAGAAATCGACCGCCCCAACCGGTGCCACAGCAGCAACAGCAGCAGTTGCAGCATCAGCTCCAAACCGAACAACCACAGCCGGCCGTAACGGATTCTTGAGAAAAAGCTTCCTCCCCGGCGGCGACTCTCATTTCGCAGCTCGTGTACGGCAAGGTTTTCATCTGAAATGTTGAGATCCGGGACTCAAGTAAAATCTCCCGGAGAAGTAAGGTCTTAAGAAGTAGGTTAAGTCAAAATGAAATGTGATTTTAATTTTAAACGACAACTTTCCCTCTCCCGTGTAAACGAACTGAACTCGTTTCCTGTTTATATTCATTTAAGTCGAGAGTTCAGCTGAAGTACACCAACACAAACACACAGGCATGTCCCCAAGGAAAAAGACTGTTTAACTAAGCTAGGTTTTACTTTAAACTTCTTCTCCCTAAATAATATAACGCGATCGAGCTGCCGACGCAGATTTAGAGTACCGTAAATTTTAAGATACATCTTCTTCATAAAGAATAACCGAGACGCGTCCCCTTTCTCTCCAAAATCCTCTTCACGAATACAGTAATGAGTAAGATACCTATATAGAAACCATATTAGCAAACGCCGAAGGAATTTTAACGCAAAACAATCGAAACTAAACTAGTACTTAATGGAAACGAGAGTAAAACAAGTATCTGAGAGCACAACTATGAATCCTAACTTGAGCGAGTCGTGTTTGTTAATAGGCGATAGCAAATCATGTTCAAATGCAAACTGGAAAATCCGTACTCTAGTGGTTGTAATTAATTCTTATCGAAAGCAAAGATTAAAATCCTAAACTGTAAAGAAGAAAAGCGAGAGTAAGCGAAGAAAATGGTCGAGTTTTTTGTTTTCAATTTCACCACAACTGTTTCAAGTAGGAAAGTGCATCCCGAGGTCTTTGACAGCTCCAACGAGTCACATACGTTCGTTTCATTCTACTCGGCGACTGAGTAGAATTGTATTCCTTTTTTCCTGTTTTTAAGCGTGCATGCCGACCAGTTGTCGGTTCAAGTTCAGGCCAATTTGACGTTGATATCGACGTTTAGTTCAAATTTTGGATACAAGAATAAATTAGAAGAATGTTTTTAAATAATGTTTGGATTTTACTGTTTACGTCCTAAATTTATTTTATGCATTCTATGAATGTGGGTTACCTTAATTCTGGAATATTATTAGGATCGAATGCTAACAGGTTCCATATTAAAGAGTTTGCTCATAGTTACACTACTAGAATCGAGTAAATTACCTACCGATAATTGTGACGACTGCCTCATGTTGCGATCGTCGAAGGTTTGCCTCGGCCTGGACAGTAGGGAAGTACACGTTCAAGTTCACCTACCCGATGAATGTATTGTTGAAATTAGCATGCCTTATATTTGATTCAAAAATTATTCGAAACATGATTTCTATTTTCTTTAAATATTTCTTATGTTTCAGGTTTAACATCGATGGTTTTAATTTAAATGGACGAAATTTGTATCTATGGTGCAGGGGCTCTTTCCTAAAAGTTCGTGTTTTACTCGCAGAGACTTAAGTATCACTCGATAGTATCTCGACGTAGAAATATTTTTCGAAGATTCATTCGCTGAATAAGATTTCAAAATATCCCGTACACCTGGTTTCAACTTGTTTTTGGACGTCAGTGAATCCTATTTTTATTCAAAAGTTTAAATTTACATTTCAATTCCAATTTACAAAGAGTCTGGTCTGAAAGATTAACCGCAGACAGACGTTTAAGAAAATGCAAAATTAATCAGTAACTTTACGTAAAATTAAATACGTTTGCAATCACTTGCTCACTAGCGCCACGTAGTTCACTTAGTCGAGGTGCCCACAATGTGGCAAAGTTGCGGTTTCAGCTCGCATGTCAAAATATGATGCCAACTATAGTGTGAACATAATTCATGCTTCGTGGCCGTTGAGGACTACCGGTCAAATGAATGTCTTGCTGATAGTCAACGTAGTAGTGATGCTATCTGGTTGCCTAGATATTGGAAACTATTGACTACCAAAAAATTTGAAGGGTTGTTCATGTTGGCATCCGACGATTTAAGCTTGTTGACATTGATTGTGAGACCTACCGCAAAGAAGCTTTCGGCGAGATCGTTGAGTTTATTCTGCATATCAGAGCGCCGATGCGCTGACAGACCAACGTCTTCAGGGAAATCGAAGTCGTTGCGGTGCTCCGTAGTGCCGAAGCAGCCCACGGTTTGGTACACGGTCAATAGCATCTGCCATGGTCTCGTCAATAACTATGAGGAACAGTACCGGTGATAGTATACATCCTTGCTCCACACCGGCGACAAGGCTCCGTTATGTTGAACTCTGCACGTGAAAGCCGCGTACTGTGCCTTGACGAGGTTGACGATTTTATCCGGAAATTTTTCGCGTCTCAGGGCACCCCACAATTTTTTTTGTGTTGATTGAGTCTGTCGTCTGTGAGTTGTGTGATTGAGTCCGTCGAAAGCTTTTCGAAGTCAACGAATACCAAATAGAGGGACTTCTTGAGTCCGTTGACTTGCTCCAGGGCGATTCGGAGCGTGACAGGATAACTTTGAGAACAAAACGTAATAACATGATGCCTCGCCTTCTTTAGGACCTTCACTAAGATGTCCTGCTTCCCGACGACCGGAAAAATCGCAGAGTCCCAGATATTACAGTTGTTGATAGTTGATGCAACATGTGTACGGATATCATGGCTTTGAGCATCTCTGCTGATATGAGATTGACCTCAGGAGCCTTATCCGATTTCATGCTTCGGATACAGTGATGGGACCTTGGAACGTGATGGGAACGCGAGTGTTACGCCTCATCCTTGGCGGGTCATGACGATGTGCTGATTGTGAAATTATTAGAAATGGGCCGGTTAGTAACTGTGCAGTCGCTGGCATCTTCGGGTTCATGCCTGCTTCAGGCATTCTTGATGACCGTCCTCTGCTCTTTCACGCTGCCACCTTCCGGAACATCCGCTGCTTGAGTCTCAAGTTAGTCAACGAACGATCTTTTCCCAGGTGGATCTTCTAGTCAGTGTGTGTTAAACCGCTGTCCGAGCCTCTGATCTCGTCGCTGGATCCGTCCAATTCATAGGAGGAATCTTGCCGATTATAAGGAGGTGGTCAAATGCCATATCGGCACAGCTCTTATTTGACATCAAGAAGGATCCGTCTCCCTTTTCATTGATCGATTTGATTTTCTTTTTGTCCATCACGAGAGACCCTCGGAATTGTATGCACTGGACGATGTGTAAAGCTCAATCATCCGATCACCATTTCGTTGATGCGAAATTCTGCAAATAGCTCACCGTTATCGCTCATTTTTCCGAGACCATGACGTCCCATAACACGTTTATAGCGCTTGCATTAAAAAAAAAGACAATTTCCAGATACATGAAAAACAAAATAATAACGATAAATGATTCAAAACTACGCAAATTTTCATAGATTCCTCAGTTAATTCATGATTTTGAAAAATGACGCCTTTTCCTGTCGGGTGGCCTTACGGCAGTTGGCTGAAAGTTTGGTCATAGGTGACGAAAAGAAAGCTGTTGGCTTTTATTCAACTCATTGGTCGCCTTAGTGATCAGTTCCTTTTCGGTTTTCGCCACAAAATTGTTCAAATAGATGCTCCACTTCAGGTTCGTCCAGAAATTTTCAATTGGTCGCAGCTGGGGCACGTTGGGAGGGGGATCGACTGGGATCTTCAAATGTGTCGAGACCAGATTCAGCCAGAACACGACATCTTCCTTCAGGTGATGTTTCTTAATGAAGGCCGCAACTTCCGGTAAGCACTTCGTGCTGTACACCTTCCCGTTTGACATCCCCATCTTATTAATAGTCAGCCACAAGAGGACCTTCTTCGGGAACTTCGTGTGGGAGATGTACTTCACGTTGCTGCTCACCTCCTTCCCGGGGAACATGAAATAGTCGGTTCCCTGCCAGTCATTGTCGTCAAGCGTCAAGTAAATCTCGTCCTGCATGAGCACAAACATGTTGCGTTTCGCAGGTAAGAAATCCTTGATGAGCACCTTCAGCCGCTGCTTTTAGATGACCGCTTGCGCTTTCGACACGGCAGGCTGTCAGGCCGATCGCCCTGACCTCCCGGCCCAAAGCGCGGGAGGATTTCAGCACCTTGCCTTCTGACTTCCGCTTCAGCGCATTCTTCACTTTCCGGTCACGAAAAACCGTCGGATGGCTGGAACCCGGCTTAATCGATACTTTCAGCAGGAGCGCCAGGATGTTGTACATGGGCGCTCGGTTATATCCGGCCAACACAAAGTGCGCCACGACGATGGACTTCTTTGCTCCGGGGTGTAGCCGGCGGTAATTACAAATCATCGAACGTAGTTGCTTCACTGCTTTCACCATGGCTGCCGTAAACGAACGGTGAGGGTTGCATTTTTTTTCTCTGTATATAATCTACCCCAACAACACACTTGTAGCAAATCGGTTAAGGTAACTTCAATGAGGCATAAGTCAGTGTTGTAAAATCAGTTCGTGGTATTTCTCTGTTGGTTTCTGTAACAATCTCTAAGATTCAGAGACAGTAGATGGTTGTCCTAAGGTCTTCTATCCCCGTGATGGGCTGCCATCCGGGGAAGAGCATTTCTCATTCAAACTCTTATCTAGTTTCAGTCAAAATTTCAACAATTTTTACCCACACGCTAAAAAGTTACAAGCTAATCCATGTGTCTCTTTTTTTCGTGTACAGTCGTTATAAAGCTATCTTGATGGCATATTATAATGTGCGTTAATTACGAAGACTGGGCCAAGTATTGCCGTCGAAGAAATTTTGAATGTTATCTTTAAAGTAGTTCTTTTGCATATGCCAAACCCCAACTGCCAAAGAATCACTCAGCAGAATCCGCATTACAAGTGAAAACAACGATGCCATTGCTGTCTACGGCGAATCAAAGCGGACATCATCGTCATCATCCAGCTGCGGTGTGATTTAGACATTCCATCGCCTGCCCTCCGACGGAATGCTGACCCACTACTGTAATGGGGCGAACGAACGAAAAAAAAACATGTTTACGATCCTCTCTCTCATTATGGCCTTCCATTACACCTTTTTCGGTGAATTAATGAGGGAGAAGAAGCGCTGCAGGGAATCCATGCGAAGAGCGAAAACTAAACAGAGCAATTATTCCGCGGCCACGCCTTTTCAACCGTGCTTTTGTTTTCGCTTGTCCCTCTTTGTGCCCTACCCCTAGCAACGGATGACGTGAAGTAGAGCTGTCAAAAGACTCGCCGCCATGTTTTCATTTCCTAAACCATACCATATGCATTCAACTAAATCAAACGTAACAGTTGTCTCAACAATAGTGGCTTTAACCGATTACTAAGTAGCGTTTCAAATTGTGTGTCAAAACACTCAACTGTAAATTTGATCTATGTAAATAAATAAAACAATAAAAAACTGTAAGAAAGAAACTATCAAACAAAATTGTAACGGCAAAGGTCCACAGATCAGTAGCAGTTTCTGTCAATTTCGTCACCTCCGAGGAAAACCAAATAGCAATGGCCGAATAGCTTCTTCAACTGCAGAGAGCAATCGAAAACTTATCAACTGTACCTGTCCCATCCCTTCTCTTCGAACGAATGTGTCACCAAATGCCATAACTGATACTGAGCCGCGGCACATCAAAACTCCTTAAAAGAAAAACGTTTTACCGAGCAAAACATAAACGTCATATCATTATGATTACTGAATTACGTGGAATCAGAATAAGAGAGACTTCCCACAACATAACAAAACAAAATTGTAAATAGCATATCCTTGCAAATATTCTGTATATAGGAACTCTTTCAGTACAATAATCTGTAAACTATTCGAATCAGTAGGAACTAGCAAATAAACAAAAACAAACTTGACATTCAGAACTAGGGCAAATAAATGCCGAAATATCACACTCACACCCAGTAGGATAACAAATGATAAAAAAAATTAAGGCAAACGAGATGAATATCATTTTTAAAATAAACGCATACTAGTCGGTTTTATCGAGTTTTATCCCCAACCCTCACCCGTTCCCTGTTTCAAGTAGGTTTGTTTGTACAGTTTGATTCCCGTTCAGCTTGAATAAGTTACGTGCACTTACGTTTAATTCTACCGTAATTTACATTCTTGATTAAATCAATTGTACATATCCTCCGCCTGTCATCGGTTAATCCTTCCACGCCCGACAAACACCACCGCAGTCTATTTAATTTCCACCGAATGACAGCGTTCAAATTAAAATTGTTTCAATTAAAAACCTCTACCAACACAAAAGAACCCCCGTGTCTGCTTGCGGATGCACACAATCAATGAATGATTTAATTGTATTTTCTGTAAATGGACATTATTGAAAGAAAAAAAACTTTGAAAATAATATGAATCAGAAGGAATAAAAAAATATCGAACAGAAGAGCATTATCAATTCAATAATTACGTTTCAATTAAATTCCGAAACGAGTCCCTGCCCCTTTCGCCTCCCAACCATGGTCATCTAACGAGTCGGTGCATCAGTCGGATCGGAGTGACGCTTACCGAGATATGTATCGGAATATTTGTTCGCGGTGGGATGGTTCTTCAGAATTTCGCGGCATTTGTGTGATTTTCGATTCGTTACAATTTGGTTTATTCAATTACGGCAATTCATCGACTCGGGGTTTCAAACTGCAAATGAAACAAAACAAATAACACCACTGTGATCGTCGTGTTTTCCAATGGGAGACTTTTGAGCTCACTTTGGCGAAAACAAGGTAGAGTTAGGTTATGTATTTCACCGTGGGCCGTGCCATCCACCCAAATCTATTTCCCGACTGGCCGGCATGCAATGGAGGTGAAACCAATAATGTCGTTCTTTCGTCATCTGTAGAGCATATGATTGTGGGTTATATACTGAACCGATGGCGGTAGTTTGTAAACAGGTGGCAGTATTACCGATTAGTATTAGATCGCTGGCATTAGAAACTTCTTATTGGAAATAGATGACTCACACATTGCATACTTGCAAGGCGTATCAATAATATTAGTCAAAGTTGCGTGCAAGTCAAGTAACGGATTGCGCGCAAGTTCAAACCCGAACGTGAAAACAAGGAAAATATTTTTAAAAATACACTGAGCGAGACAAGGAGGATTATTCCGAGAGTCACTTGGTGCTGTGAGAAAAGTCACCTGCAGTGACGTGACTCTCCATTTCATTTACGTAGAAGAGTCACGTCACTTCAGGTGACTTTTCTCACTTCACCGAGTGGCAAACGTCACTTCGACTCTCGGAAAAACCCTCAAGATTAGCACAACCATATTTTCGGAATATCCATACCGATTATGCTATATTCTGTTATGGATGATAGTACAATCTGCTTTGCATCGGTTTTGTTAATTATCTTGATAGTAAAGGGTGGAATGGTCAAAAATTGGTCAAACATGATTAAGAGAACCCTCCCCTGAATTTGAACCTAAAAAACGTTTTTTTTTCTTTTGGCAAAAAATGAAAGCCACATATTCGAAGAATATATGTGTAGAAGGATTTGTTGACACGATGAATTCAATGGCAGCGTCTCGAACACACCTGTCTCACTGCGTGGGCTGCGTGTGGCTGCGGGACGCTCCACGTTGCTATAATTCATCGCGCGCCGTCAAACGTCTTTCTATTCCTTCTATGTACTGATACTCGAATTGTGGCAATTGTGGAATTGTGACTTCAAATTCGTGAAAAGTGATCGAATAAAAGAGTTATTCCAAGGCAAACTTTCTAAAAACTTTGAACGCGTTTTTCTCGAAACCATGTTTTTCAATCTAACTTCAAGCCCCGGGCATGAACTATTAATCCGATTCCCTCCATCAAATAACTGTTTGAAAGTTTATAATTGTTTGTACGGCTTGAACTAAAAATTGGCATCAATAATTAATTATCTTTAATTTTTGAACACGGTTAAATGAATAAAACTTTTCAGTTCAAATGATCTTTTTGCAATGAGTTTAAGTTTAAATTGTCTGAAATTTAATTCAAGCCGTAGAAAATTTCATTATATTTCAGAAATGATAACTAGATTTGATTTCTGTCCACTACAAGAGGCGGCAGGCTTGAAGTTGTCGCCCCATATTTTGCGCACAGAGACTTACTGAAATCGCCATTTTGTAGCTGCCATTTCGAATTTTCACAATATTTTTAACCTCTTTGAAATTTTGAATAATAATCGAATTTAATCGTCAAAACCGGAAGTTCGTATGCCTTTTCATTCTCCCACAAAAAAATACAAACCTTGCCTTATTTGTGCCCAAATCCAGGGGAGGGTCCCCTTAAATGCACACAGATAAGTTTATTATAAAAATGACAAATCTTTATTTCTTTTTGAAGTGGTCTACAAAACACAAGAAAATTATTTGATAAGGCTTCCGATTTTCCAAATGCGAATTGTCGGGCTTTACGTTTCACACCTTCCTTCAAGTTTTGTACCGCTTTTATATTCACCTTAGGGAACGTCCATTGATTATGTCACGCAAAAAGTGATTTTTTATAAACTCAGTATTTTTCGGGAAGTTTGACATTTTATTCTGCTTAAACTTATCTTGACCCTTTCTTTTTCCGGTAGCCGTAGAAAACTTTTGACCTGGAAGCTGCATGAAATCAGCCTTGACGTATGTTTCATCGTCCATTACGACGCAATCAAACTTGGTCAACAAACTAGTGTACAACTTACGCGCTCTTCCTTTGGGTGTTGTGTTTTGCTTCTCATCTCGATTTGGTATCACTGCAACCTTATATGTTGACTGTCCGGCTCGTTTCTTTGCTCTTTGCATTGTTGTGTGAGACTTTCCCAATTTGTTTCCGATATCTCTGATGGAACGGATGGGACTCGTTTGAAAATGCCGGGCACTATTCTTCCAGTCGTTGCGGCTTCCTGGTTTCGGTTTCCTCCTGATTCCGGCTTCTTGGCAGTCATCAGACGATCTTCGAACACTTTGATAACATTTGTCAAGGTGAATTTGGCAATAATAAGTGATTTTGCCAAGTCGGCGTGGGAATAATTTGGATTTTGCTTATGCGCGTGCAAAATTTTCATACGCTGCTCTTCACTTCGACGTCATTTTGACAACTAAATAGAAAATGGCAAAAACAAAATAAAATCGAAATTCCGTACGCATACACCTACGAAATGAGGGGTGTTCAAGTTTTTTCAATGCGCGATTAAAAAAATGAGGTGGGTTATATCAGGGATATAACCGCGAGGTTCACGTAGGACGGCGTTGGTGTATAGTAATAATGGTATCGTCTAATCTATACATATCATAACACATTTAGTTGGATTATAATGAAACATTTTTAATATTTTGCTTTGACACCTTTTGAAATTTCTTTGGAAATTTTCTACAACTCGAGCCATTGCTTTTTCAGTTCAGTTTAATAAAAAAAATCATTTGGGTTTAATGAAACATCTCTGTCGAATTTACTGCTGTCGACTGAATTCCTCTAACAATCCAAAATGTACTATTTTTGATAATATACAAAGGTTGTTTAGGTTAAATCACGCGCATTCCACTTAAACACAAACTTTTTATTGTAGAATTTAATTGGTTTTTTAATTCAATCCAGATAGTAGTTTAGTCGCTGTGAATGGCCGACGGCAAGATACTTGGGATGATTCTAGTAATCAACTTGTCACAAATGTCGTTTTCCGCTTGGAGGTTCGGCTTCGGAGCGGAAGCCGCCCGCGCGATTTATTGATTTTTATGACAGCAATAGGTCAAGCGGGGAAGCTTGTAAAACATTGCAGCCCTTCCTTCTCGTTTGCCGATGAGCAAGCGCAAGCGATAATTTTCGAGCCAGACGCACAATCGCGAGAAAACGAGAAACCGAAAAACACAACCGTACCTGCTGCTCAATCGAACTTGAATATCCGAATGCAATCATTTTGGTTCAAATCGTGTGCTTTATACTGGTGTTGATAACATTGCCTCAAAAGAAGAGAGGTACAAACATGCCGAACGAACTGAATTTCACAAGAGGGGCGGGCTTAAGTTATAAAACCAGACACCGGCAACAAAGCAAAATAAATTTGCAACTGAGGGGTGTGGCTATGAATACAGCCATACATGAAATGAAACCTAGAGAAATAAGAAGAAGACAATTTGTTACCCTTTTTTGAGGACCGGGAGAGGAAAACCACAATTTCAACCAGTTCGTATGCAGATTTGTATGGGAGCATAAGTAGGTCATGTTTCAGTTAATAATTGAACTACTTATACTGATAGCACTTAATTGAAATTTTAATCAAAAACATTTGTAAGTTTTTCTGATCAAATGGTGTATAAGTGAAGGCATTCTGTTCAGTCAAACGACAATAATGAGCGTTCAAAAACCTTTCACTTTTGCGTAACGCTCTCATTTTCCAAAATTTTGAATCCATTATGCTGGAACATTTACATTTAAGTCGAAATATACGTCAAAGAGCACGAAGGAATAATCCAGAATTTTGACAGATATATGTAATGGATTGATTCAGTTGCAATCGGTTCACGCAGAAGTTTGAATCGTGTTCAAAGTGTGGTAAATACGGACTATTCGAAAAGATAAAAATCAAATCCTAGCATGATGCACGCCTCACTCCAATTCGTGCTCAGCCGGAAAAGTCGTGCCGTGTTTCTGCATGTCGCTCGTTTGCTATTATTTTTTTTACCGAGAAGCAATAAGGGAAGGTATATTAATCATTTTGGGAGGGGGGAAGTGTCGTTGGTTAAACCAGGGGAGAGTCTAAAACGTCACTTTTTGGCATGACATAATTAATGGATTTACTCTAAGGGGGGGCAAAAATTTTTTAGGGTTCGACCCCTGGGGAGAAAAATTCTTTTTGTGGATTATAAAAAAAAAAATTCCGTCATACCATTTGGCGACGAGATAAATCGACGATGGAATCGACCACGGATCGTTTGAATACGGATGGTGATTAAATTCGAGTGAGAGACACCGAGAATTCACAAAAAAAAATTTGCTGTTGAGCCGTCAATGTAAACAACAGGAGCTGGCAACGAGAAAGTGAAAGTGCGCGAAACGGACTGACAGTCGCGTCGGAAGATGGATAATCCGGGTGGTTCCAACATACAAAAATTCGACCCGGAGATACCTCTACGGTAGCAGTTCGTAGGAAAAAGTGGAAACGCAGTTTTGATATCTTTTTGGGAGTAAACAATGTGACGAATGCTGCTCGCAAGCGTTCCTATTGGCTGCATTATGCCGGCAGCCACGTCCAGGACATTTTTACTCTGCGGGGAGAATATGAGGTAGAGATTCCGGATGGTTCGGACATCTAAAAGCAGTCGTTTAAGTTGCTCGATGATTACTTTCTGCCGCTCAAATGCTTACCGAGAGAGTGTCACATCTTCCGAAACCTGGAGCAGGGTCCGGAGGAATCAATTGAGAAATTTGTTCTGCGTCGTCGGGAGCAAAGAGACCTCTGTGAGTACGGTGCATGGCTGGAAGAAAACATTAAGGAGCAGATTTTTTAGAAGGGTTATTCAGATGAGCTGCAAGCGATGATTCTTTCCAAGGGAAACATGACGTTGGCGTAAACTATTGAAGAAGGTCACTCTCTGGAAACCATAGCAAAGCATCCGAAGAACTTGCAGTGGACCGAAGAAATCAACCGGATCGTGAAGTCGAAGAGTGAATGCTTCCGGTGTGGTCATTCCGGGCACTGCGCCAACGATGAGGATTGTCCAGCCCGGGACAAAAAGTATGAGAAGTGTCATCTGCTTGGGCACTTTAAACGATGCTGTAAAACTAAAGATGCGAACACTAGGAGGAGTAAAAATGCGGATTCTAAGAAACGGCACAAGAAGAAGCTTCGGCAGGTTGTAACCAATGACGATACTGAAACGGATGAAACGACGATGAAAGTGTTAGCTACATGTTTGCGATGAGCTCCGACAGCAGTCAGCTGGCAACTTGCAAGGAGGGGAGAGTGCAGCTTGACTGGATGATCGATTCCGGCGCTGGGGCTAACGTAATTAGTGTCGATGTGTGGGAGTTTCTAAAGAGCTAACCAGTAGCAGTGGAATTTCAAACAAACACGGTTGCCAAGAAGTTGTTTATCTATGGTGATCCCAAGCTGCCAATCAAAGGAATGTTCATTGCAGAGATACCGACTAAAAAGTCTTCGATCAGCGAAAGGGAGGAACGTGGTTAAGGAGGCCGGTGCGAATCTTCTGGGGAAAAGAGCAGCCACCAAGCTTGGCATCCTAAGAATTGGCACGTCTATTTATGCTGTGAAGTCGGCTGCGGAGAAGATTGGCAAAGTGAAAGGTGTCGTAGTCACTGTTGAAGTTGATCCCAAGGTTAAACCGATTCAGCACACTCAGAGTCGTGTTCCTATCCCGTTGCAACCGAAAGTCGAGAGAGAGCTAGCAGAACTGTTTGAGCAAGGTATAATTAAACCGGCTCATCGTGACTCACCATGGATTTCACGCTTGGTTGTTCGACCGAAAGCTGGAAATGCTGCGAAAATACGCATTAGTGTTGACATGCGTGATGCCAACAACAAAGCGATCGTTCCACAGCACCACCCTCTGCCAACTTTTGATGACATCATTCCACATCTGGACAACTGCAAGTATTTTTCGAAAATTGATCTGAACAAGGCGTTTCACCAGACCGAACTCGCTGAGGAGTGTCGGGCTATCACTACGTTTGCTTCACACAATGGCTACTTCCGTTCGGAATGTGTTGTGCATCGAAAGTTTTCCAAAATATTATCGAACGAGTACTGGCTGGAATTCAAGAAGTGAAAGTTTTTATTGATGACATCTTGATCTTCGGACGCAACAAGGAAGAGCATGATCGGGCGCTGCACTCTGTACTTGATCGTCTTACGGAGTACGGAATAACGATTAATGAGAAGAAGTGTGAATTCGGACGCAGAGAAGTTACTTTCATGGGACACCAGTTGAACAGCAAAGGAATCAGTCTAGCAGCAGAGAAGGTAGACGCCATCCGACGTTGTCGTAATCCTGAGACGGTTGAAGAATTGAAAAGTTTCCTCGGGCTTATCAATTATCTTGGTAAGTTCATCCCAAATCTCTGTACCTTGTTTTATGCCCAAGCGTTCGACGGCGACCAACCTTACCGTATTTACATCGTTCGTCATCCGTGAAATGGAACGCGGTCATCAAGTAGACGCCATATACACAGATCTCTCTGCGGCCTTTGATAAAATGAACCATCAGATTGCAATTTCCAAATACGACAAAATGGGGGTTCACGATCAATTGTTGAACTGGCTCCGCTCATACCTGACTGGTAGGACTATGTCTGTGAAGATTTCAGATTATGCCTCGTCCAGCTTTTCAGTAACATCTGGCGTTCCGCAAGGCAGCCACCTTGGTCCATTTCTTTTCCTGTTATATATGAACGACGTGAACTTGGTCCTCAGATGCCTGAAATTATCCTACGCGGAAGACCTAAAGCTGTACTACGTCATAAAATGTCATTTGTGTTTCATTTGTATGGGAGCCCTCCCTTCCAGAGGGGAGTGGTTTCTCAAACCACCATACAATCATTGCCTTCAAACCCCCCCACATGCCACATTTGGTTCCATTTGCTTGATTAGTTCTCGAACCATCACACTGGGCTCATCGATTATAATAAGGGGTCTTGAACCACCATTGAAACATTCTTGCATCCTCTCAGTTGGTTCAAATCAGTTCTAATGTTTAAATATTTTGCTTGAGTTCAGCGTATCATTTACCAAATCGAACCCTGCTGCCAACCCAACCGTTTTACCCAAAATCCCAGTGCCCTCTTGTGGAAGTGCAGAGAATTTATCGACTTCCAATAAAGTCAGTATCACGGAAACATATTCCAAATCTTTCCTTATTTGACCTGTATTCTAACGGGGCCGGCACCAGAATGGTCTTAGTTCGCGATCACCAGTTTCTACACATTGAGGATGTATGTTGGCCCCAAGCACCATCTGTTGGTTCTCTATTCAATTACAGATGATCTGGCAACCCCAGGCGGTCAATCATGCTCAAGTATTGAATCAAGTCCGGACTGATTGCTCTCGGTCATCAGTTGGATGCATTCTTCATATCTATCAAGCTCGATAAGGGCATATTTGCAATAAATTGCACCGCATTAATTATGTATTGTAAAAATACCTCTTATCAGACTGTTATCTGGTTGGTGGTTATTTTCATTTTTAGCTTGTCCAGAAAGACTTTTGGACCCGACTTTTCTTCTTCTTCTTCTTATTTAGCCGAGGTTGGTGAGATTTTTCTGAGGTGAAAAAAACCTAGCGCCTTTTTCGCCTCAGAAAAATCTCACCAACCTCGGCTGGGATTGAACTCAGACCCACCGAGTGACAAGTAGCAGTCACGTTTACAACTACATCACCGGTGACGGCATGATTTAGTACTCTAATCGAGCTATTGATGTGTACCGAACTTCCCAGTTCTGTTTTCCGGGATTGCTCATGAGCTTGCATAAACAAGGGCTCAGGGCATAAACAAACAAACAAACGCTTGTCTTCCGGAAAAACTTCGAACCATCCGAAAGCCCATTATGAAAGATTCGCCGTCAAAATTTTCTTGCAGTCAACTCGCAGATAACGGCTTATCGAAGTCCAATACCCCAGGGAAGGTCACCAGGTCATCGGTAAAAAACGTGGACATATTGAAACAATCGCTCAAAATCAAAATCCAACATCACTTTACTTCGTTCTACATTAATCTAGAATCTGACATCGCCCCTCAAACCTTCAGCGGAGCCGTACAGTAGTTCATCTGCTCGCGGATGTAATCATCGAAGATTTCCACCTGTTCGACCAGCTTGTCCAGGCAGCCCTGGTTCTCGGCGACGATCAACGGTTTGTTGTACTCCATAGCATCGAGCTGGAACTGAATCAATGGACGGACCTCGTCTTCCCACATGTCGACCGATTCTTGGTAGGTACGGCGAAGATATTCGGCGTGTTCTTCCGGTTTGTCAACGGAGTTGTGGTTCGAGAAGGACCACAGGACGTACTCGCTCAGGGCGGTTGACAAACGCTGTAGGAGATCCAGCATTTCATGGAACGAGAACGACAGGTCGTCCTTGGCTTCGGTGGTGAACGAAGAACACAGGCTCATTGCGGTTGCCAGAGCGCGTTGTTCGGCAACAATTTGCGAGACTAAGTCCAGGAGACATTCCTCATCACCTCCATCGAGAAGTTTAGCTGCAATGTACGTGCGAACCTCATCGAAACCGTATTCGATTGCATTGCGTGCATTTCCCAAGCTCATCAGGAGATCTTCGTTCATGTGGCGGTAGGTGGCGAACAGGCCTGTACGAGCGAACTGGAGCAGCTGATCCTTTTCCTGGCTCAGTTCTTCGAACTTGGGAGCATATTCATTAACAACTGCAATCAGGTCACCTACGGAGCTTTTCTTGGCTGGAGACGAAGCCGGGGCTGCGTTGACGGCCACCTGTGAGATACGCGCGAGGTTATCAACCGTGGCACTGGAAGGTCTGATAAACTTACCGATACGACAGCGACTAGGAGCAAGGCTAGAGATTTCATTGTGCGTTCGGTGACTAGAATTGAACTGAATATCGAATCGCCGGCTGGACCACCGGTTACTTATATACATTCTCCCAAAAGGAACATTTCACTGACCCGGCAAGATTAGATTACGATTACGTGAAATTGCGGAGCCTAGTCGTGCACTCTAAACAGGTGCGTTTTCCGATGTGTGTTATCTTCCATTTCTAGTTTAACTACTCGCTCGTAGATGACTCAATTCAGCAGGGTTATGGTCAATTAAAACACAATCTAATCGAACGGCTAGATGACCCACCATATCCTACACACGTAGATAACCTCCGAGTGATAATCGCTAGTCAACTTCGTCGTCGGTCGTCGTTTACAGTGAATTCGTAGAATGCTCTACTCAAGATATCACTGGTTTCGCAAACTGCTGCCAACTGCCTGAATTTCTGCAATGCTGCTGTGAGCTTCCGACATAAAGTCTGCGTACTCTCTTGAAGTCCTGAGTTCTTATTCAAATGTCCCATTCCCCAGGTCTTGTCAAAGAGTTTCTACGGTACTTCCAAGACAGTTTCACGAGACTTAGACTACAGCTGCTAAATAGCCGGAAATTGTTGTCAACATTATCTTAGCGTTTCTTTCAGGAAGCGTGGTTCAAAAATGTGTCAAACAGACCCTCCAATTGGTTCTGGAAAAGATGATGAAGTAAGAGACCTTATGTGGCGCTGATTCCGAAACCGTTCTGAAGGGATTCTTGCTGGTCTTCTGGTAAACTGGTGACTTTCAACAATCCAACTGATTTGTTGAAGAAATTGCTGGTCATTCATAATTTCACCATCAATACTGGTTTCTTGTGTAATAACGACCTGTTAAAGGCTGAGATAAAGCTACATTCGGCAAAAATATCGCCTTTTAGCCTGCTTGAAATTCGTCAGATTCTGAACACGTATCTGTTCCCTAACCCCCACAATGAACAATTCACGATCCAAGCTGTCATCCGAAGTCAATTTACGAACAATAACCCATCGAAAGCCAACGCCCCACATACAGGTCATCAGATAATCACTCGAAAACCATAACCAATCATCGCTTTACTTCTTCGACTTTAATCTAAAAGAAATTCAAACCTTCAACGGAGCCGTGCAGTAGTTCATCTGCTCGCGAACGTATTCGTCGAAGGTTTTTACCTGTTCGACCAGCTTGTCCAGGCAGCCCTGGTTCTCGGCGACGATCAGCGGCTTGTTGTACTCCATGGCATCGAGCTGGAACTGAACCAATGGACGGACCTCGTCTTCCCACATATCAGCCGATTCTTGGTAGGCCCGGCGGAGATATTCGGCGTGTGCTTCCGGGTTGTCAAAGGAGTTCTGGTTCGAGAAGGACCACAGGACGTACTCGCTTAGAGCGGTTGACAGACGCTGTAGGAGATCCAGCATTTCATGGAACGAGAACGACAGGTCGTCCTTGGCTTCGGTGGTGAACGAAGAACACATGCTCATTGCGGTTGCCAGAGCCCGTTGTTCGGCAACAATTTGCGACACTAAGTCCAGGAGACATTCCTCATCACCTCCGTCCAGAAGCTTAGCAGCTATGTACGTGCGAACTTCATCGAAGCCGTATTCAATCGCATTGCGTGCATTTCCCAAGCTCACCAGGAGATCTTCGTTCATGTGGCGGTAGGTGGCGAACAGGCCGGTGCGGGCAAACTGGAGCAGCTGATCCTTTTCCTGGCTCAGTTCTTCGAACTTGGGAGCATATTCATTAACGACGGCAATCAGGTCACCTACGGTACTTCTCTTGGCTGGAGACGAGGCCGGAGCTGCGTTGATGACCACCTGTTAGGTTTATTGATTTATCAACATATTATTGCATGAACACCTGCGCGGCACAGGAAGATCTGATAAACTTACCGATACGGCAGCGACTAGAAGCAAAGCGAAGAGTTTCATGTTGCGATTGGTGACTAGAATTGAACTGAATAACGAATCACCTGCTGGACTACCGGTTACTTATATATATATATATTCTTCCTCAGGGTTGACGAGAAATTTCGCCGCCCGGCCAGATTAGATTACGAGACTCGAGGAGATTGCGGAACCTAGCAATGCGTTCTTAACAGGTGCGTTTCCTGAGTCTACACCTGATGTGTGTTATCTTAAATTTGCAGTTCAACTACTCGCCCGTAGATGACTCAATTCAGCGTGGCTATGGTCAATTAAATCGAAACACAATCTAATCGGAAGGTGATGGCTGTTTGGATGAGCCATCATAATCTACGAACGTAGAAAACCAGCGAGTGATAATCGCATGTCATCTTCGTCTCTTTTCAGTTCTGTTTAACTAGTCCAAGCGAACACAGTGAACCCATAGAATGCTCCTCAAGGTATCACTAGCCATTGCCATATTGGCGGCAGCCAGCATACTTCTCACAACTGCCACACCGTCCTTCGTATTATATCAGGAATGGTTCAGCAATTACAGTGCCATCGGTGAGCAGACCATGCAGCTGAAGCGTGCTTACAATTCGAACAAAACGCTGCACTTCAACAAGCTTCTGCTGCCCATCTTAGCCAATGGAACAGAGGAACTCCGTCGCGTGAATGTAGCCGCATTTAACGATATTGATCGAGCGGAAGTTGATAATGAGGACTGTCTGTACCTGGTTCGTGATCTGTTCGAAATCTACACGCAGTTTGCGGTCAGTGACATGCAGGACTGTGCGAGGGACGCTTCCAGGAAGCTGACCCCGCTCACGATGGACAACTTCTTCCGGTATGCGAACTTCGTAAGCCAAGAACTGAGCCGGATTACGCACAGCTCTTTGGAAGCAATCGCCACCTACAACAAGATCCTGGAGATGGACAATGTGAACGAGATGCTGGAGCAGACCTATTACGACTTCAACTGGATGTTCAACACCTACCAGACGGTGCTCAACGAAGAATTGGCGAGATTCACCGACGAACACCCGATCCTGTTGGAGTTGGAGGAGTGCGTGAACAAGACGGTCTACTGGCATGAGAGTGACATGTTCTACGTGGTCAGTTACCTGGAGTGGTACTGCAACGCGGAGGAATCCAGCACGACCGTCCAACAGTGAGGCGAGAAGTGTGTACTTGTAGATGAAGCAATTTCCGTAGTCAATAAAGATAACGGTTAGGGCTTAATGGTGGCGAGTTTTATGCCGCTTGATGAGACCGAATCATATAATGTTTGTAGCAGTCAATTCGAGGGTAATGAGTGGAAAATTAGCGGTTTCGGGTCGTCCCAATGATCGGTCGGTAAGGGCTCAGAAACGATGCAAAGGTGGTTAGAAATTTACAATAATGTACTGCCAGAAGAGCTTGATTAAATGGTTTCGGAATACTAAGCAGTAAAGAAGAAAAAATGAAAGTTCAGCAAATTTGTTTTCGATCGGTAAAGTAGTTGACGTGACAGCTTTTGCAAGCTCTTGTGAGCCTTGAGTCGGTAAAACAGATAAGTGTCATTATCAGAAGCATCATTAATGCAACCGCTTCAAATTTTCACATCCAATCGACACTGTTCCAAATTTTCTCGAACACAGAAAAAAATGACTACTTTTTCAAAAAATTACAGTTTTTCCAAGTCTTGATTATATTGGGTATGAATATTTTTGTCTTAAATCATATATTTATTAAGTCTTCAACAAAAATGCTTCGACGCCCTGCCGGACGGCCTTTCGGCAATTGGCCAGAACCTTAACCATGGTCGATGAAAAGATAGACGTCGGCATGTTCTTCAGCGCTTTTGGCCTTTTGGCCGATCAGCTGCTCCTTCGGTTTAGTCACGAAATCATAGAAGTAGATCCTCCGTTTGACGTTTGCCCGAAAATTTTCTATCGGTCGCAGCTGGGGGGACGTTGGATTGGTTGGCGGTTTTCGGTACAACGTTTAGCTTCAGTCGACCCATCTCTTCCAGTGATCTCTTGGCAAAATGGGCCGAGGCCTGGTCCGAAAAAAGACCACATACTTCTTGATGAAGGTGGCAACTTCCGACAGGCACTTCCTATTTGAGTTCACCACAAGTTCCGAAGGAAAGAATAGCGGCTTGGGCATTCCCTTCTCGCTGATCGTCAGCCACAGATTGGCTTTCTTCGGGATCTCGGCATGGGAGATATATTTAACGTCAACACTTACCTCCTTGGTGGGTGACGTAAAGTACCCATCCCTTGCCAGTCATTGCAGTCCAGCGTCAAATAGGTCTCGTTATCCATTATGACTACGACGTGACGCTTCGCCGGAAAGATTTTTTTCACCAGCACCTTTGCCGCTTCTTCTGGGTGATTGCTTGCTGCTCAGATACGGCCGGCTTCGACTAACGCTTCCTCAAAACAATGTCCATCTTGCCCAGGCACTTCTTCACCGTTTAGCCGGTTCCACCAATCTTTCGCCCACTTTGCTTTCGGTCTTCCTTTTCAGCTTCCGCTCCACTTTACGGTCACGCAGCAGTGTCGGCCGGCCGGAACTCTGTTCGACGCTGTCGTGTTTCTCGAGAATGTTTTTTTTTTACAACGGGAAGGAAAATCTGCAACCAGACTTCTGAAGAACTAAGGGCGTGGGGTTGAGGGTACCAAACCCTCAACCCACTATATTCCTCCCATGCCACTAGACTTGGTGCCCCCGGAACCACCTTATGGTATTATTTCGGGGAGGGGTTTAGCACCCGCCTATGTCTAACTACACAGGCCTTCAGAAGTTTGTTGGTCCCTCTGACCTGCCGCTGCTCATTTTGCCATCGGACTTGGAGCTCGAGGAAGATCTGGGAGGCCGCCATGTTTACCGCGCCCTGATCCCGTTCTTGACACATTCTCCGGACTAGGTTGTTTGGGGTCCTGCTGTCTTTGCCGTTTCTTGTGCCGTTGAAGCGAGGACAAGCGAATGTTTCCTCAACATTCGCGCACTTGGGATACCCGGAGCACTTAGCATACCAGTACATGAGCAGATACTGTCTAAAGCGTCCTTTACGTCCTTTTCTATGATGATGCCGATGGGCATCATCTCCGGCAGGCCGCGTCACGCGACACTGTGCGGTATGCGCTAACCACTCTTAGGTACATTAGCCTGTGAATACTTTCGAGCTTGCCAAGGTAGCTCCTAATACTCAAGGCGGTGGCCCATACTTGCCCGCCATACCTGAGTATGGCTTGTTGTCCATCTGAACCCCCAAGTAGCTTAGGGATCGCTTTGAGGTGATGGTGCCGTTACTTGCACTAATCGTCGCCCTTTACTCCGATTTTCTGTTATTGACCGCAGTAATCACCGTTTTGTGATGGACTAACTCCTGTCTCCTGGAGCACATGCATCCCTCGACTAAGTCGATGGAGTTTTTGGCCGTTAACTCTACCTCCTCTATGGACTCTCCATAGCCCTCTAGGGTATTTTCGTCCGCGAAACCGACAATCTTTACCTGGTTAGGGAACTTTAATCGCAACACTTCGTCATACATTGTGTTCCATTGCACCGGGCCAAGGATAGAACCTTGCGGAACTTCTGTAGTGACTAGGGCACGTTCCTGACCTGCTTATGTGTTGTAAACCAGTACCAAATTCTGGAAGTAGTTGGCCAGAATTCTGTACAGGTACCCAGGAACCCGAAGACGTTGAAGCGAGTTGGCAATACGCCTCCAACTGGCGCTATTGAACGCATTTCTCAGATTCAGGGTGACTACTGCACAGTAGCAAACTCTCCGCCTCTTACGTTGGATTAACATCTCTGCCGTCTTGGTGACAGACATGATAACATCCACCGTTGACTTCCGGAAGCCAAACTGAATCTTGGACAGGCCGTCCGTGCCATCCGTGTACTTTGATAACCTGTTGAGGATTAACCTCTCCAGAAGCTTACCCGTCGTATCCAACAAGCATATCGGGCGGTATGCCGATGGATCACCCGGTGGTTTGTCTGTCTTTGGCAGCAATTCTAGCGTCTGGCGTTTCCAGGCGTCCGGGAAAACGCCCTCATCCAGACATCTTTGTATCATCACCCTGAACATTTCTGGAGCCAGCAGAATAGCCGTCTTGCCAAGTTCGGTATGCCATCTGGCCCTGGCGCTTTGTTCACCTTTAGCGACTTTCCTATCACAATGAGTTTATCATGCGTATCCATCGCGTCATCCGTTTCCTCTGCGGCGCCGTCATCATCGCCCACGTAATTGCGGATGTTCGGCGTTGCCGACCGTCCTTCCACCACCATGACAGCGTTATGGTCTGGGCTACTGAAACGCTGGTCATGGTACGATGCATTTACTTCGTTTTGGACGGGGCGTCACTTGCTGCATCGCCAAAGGCACTGCTTTCGCTATTTTGGCCCTCTTCCTGTACTCGATTCAGATGTTCAACGAAGTGTTAACTCATCCTTTCGGTCACCTCACAATCGGCCGTAAGAATACTTCCTTCCTCACCCCGACAACTTTCAGCTCACGACACGAAGCCTCTGTGGGATGCGTTGAGTTTCTGGTAGAACTTTCGCGGTGCAGCTGTTCTAGCTCCTCACATTTCTCCTCCTCCTGGCGGCACTTTTTTTTCGGAAGAGTCAGCTTTGCTGCCTCCACTTCTGTCTGTACCGTCCCACACTCTGATGGGTAGCTGACGCAGCATAAGTACCCGCGCTGCGTTCTTCCCTTCCAACACCTGCTGACATTGCTCGTCAAATCACTCGTTCTGTCGGTTTCGTTCCACGTAGCCTAGGACGTACTCCGTTACGCCACTGATAGCTGTTTTAACGGTGTTCCAACAGTCCTCGTGAGGTGTATCTTCGAGCTCGCCCTCTTCCGGCAGCGCAATCCGTAGCGGTTTCGCGTAGCCTAGATTCAGGTTGCTTCAGTCGCGCGAGATTGTACCGTGACGGGCGTCGGTACCGAAAGCTGTTTACTACGGAGAGTTTTGAGTGCATCTCAACCGTTACTAGGTGGTGGTTAGAATAGTGCCTATAAGTGCCGACCATCTAAAGCTATGTCCATTTAGAATCCGGAATAATAAACTCATCTGTATCCCGGTAACGGATTGACGTACAAATAAATTGAATTCACCACAACAAAGGAAATTCACTGTACTTCAGGGTAAAAATATCAATACAAATCATTTCTCTTCGTTTCTACTGAAAATTCGCATTTTCTTCTTTATTCCTCCCATCAAACGCTGCACACCTCCGGAGTCAACTTCCTTGGCACACTTGTTCCACATTTTGGTCCCGAGCCGTTTTTCAACTTTTCTTAAGCTTCCGCTTCATTATTGCCCAAAATCTCTCGATGGGCCGGAACTGCGGGAAGTTGGGTGGATTTATGTTTTTATCGATGAAATCAACGTTATTATTGCGGTACCACTGGATGACTTCCCGGCTGTAGTGGCAACTCGCCAAATCTGGCCAAATTTTCACGGGACCTTTATGGGCTTTAATGAAAGGTAGTACGCGGTTTTTGAGGCATTCTTCCTTGCACAGCTTCGAGTCCATCGTCTTATTCGTCACACTTTGGTCTTTGCTCCGCAGCTGCATATCCCTTGCCAAATCATTAGTTTTTTGGCAAATTTGTCCATAAAAGCAAATTTAAACTTCGCAGGAACATCTCCTCGTGCCGTCGCCATGTAGAATGCCAGGAAACTGTCCGAAATCCTTTTTGACGTAGGTTTCATCCTCGATAAGCAGGCATCCTTGGTACTTCGTCAAAACCTGCTGGTACAATTTCCGAGCTCGAGTTTTGGTGACGAAACTTTGCTTCAACGTTCTGTTTGGTTGCTTGCTGGCTCGATAAGAACGATATCCTGCTCGCAAACGAATTCTTCGAACGGTACTTCGAGCAGCAGCGTATTTTTGTGCGATTTCATCATCTGATAGTCCAGGGTTTGCTCTGACGGTTCTCAACACCTTCTGATTCAGCTCGCGGTCATATGTTCCACTACGACGCTTACCTTGAGGCTTTCGATCCACGCTCTTTCGCTCCCTGAAACGTTTGAGTACATCATACACGGTTGATTTGGCAATTTTCAACGTTTTGGCGATTTTTATTGCGGACCACGTTGGATTATCAACGTGGGTGTGCAGATTTTTTTCTCTCCTCTTGGCTTCCATCTGGAATAACTTTTGACTCACTGCACGAAACACCGTGAAATTTATACCACAGAAAGTGGGCGCCAAGGTAAACAAACCGCTGTAAAAGAATTCTTGCAGTGGTCACTTTCCGTGCCGCTGCAACACAATAAGTGATTCCTGATTCTAACTGGACAGAACTTTATCAAAACGTGGTCGATTTGTGATTCCAGATAGACTCTTCCTCCTGTCTATCTGAGTGTTCAAATCCTCAATGGTGATTTTGATATCGGGGGTGGGGGGAGGTGGTTTCCCGCTCGGTTTGTGGCGTGTGTAATTTGTGGAGTTTGTATATATTTTTTTATTTTTTTTATTTGTGTTTTTGTTGTTGGGGGGTGCTAGAGCATCAGCATTTTAGCTGTAATACTTTCTAAGACGGGTCCATTTGATTTAATCGATAAGGTAGGAAAGGGACAGTCGTAGCACTACACGATCCGAATTATCTTTCGTGCCATCAGATTCACGATAGTACACGAAGGGTTTCGGGAAATGATAAACTTCCGGTTTCTTAGAATCTTATGTTCCTTATTTTGAGGATTCATAGTCTAAATCATTCCATCCGTGACTTCTCAACAAATTGGAAGTGTACGCGTTTGTTCGTGATCGTTTTTATTAGTTAAAGTAGGTGAACAACCTTCCCTACATCATCTTGTTAGTCAAAACCTTTTTTGATTGGAGTGTGGCGTCCGACGAGGGCGCCACGGAGTGATTTTTTCTGCCAGTTTTAAACTGAAGAGCCATGTGCTAATTTTACGATTTCCGTGTCACTATCCGCACTCGTGATCGGAATCCCGCTAATTATGCGCGCATAAAGTAGAAAGAAACGTTAATACCAGGAGCGCAGACTCGTTTGAAACTGAGTTGTCGATTTCCCATGACGTAAGAGTAGGACAGAGCACATGAGCACGTGAGAATCAGATAGGGAGATAGAAAAACGCACACTTGTAGGAGAAAGTACGAACGAAAACCTATATGAAATGAATCTATAAATGTTATGTTGTAGTTTATCCCAAATCATAAGCTTCAAGTTAATAAATGTAAATGCTACAAAATCTTGCTAGGTTAATTGATTGAAATGTTTGACCTCATTTCGCGCTCACCGTTTTAGAATCTACACGGCGGGACAATTTAACTCAATTTTGAATCATTTTTGACTCACTTTCGTCAAAAGTGGAGTCATTCATATATGAGTAAATGTGACTGGGATTGACAAGTCGACATATCGAAGACACCGAGTTAAATCAGATCGATGTTTTAGATATGTCGAGTTGTCAATCCCAGTCACATTTACTCATATATGAGTGACTCCACTATTGACGAAAATGAGTCAAAAACGATTCAAAATTGAGTCAAATTGTCCCGCCGTGTATGTCCCGTCTCTCATATGAGAGTTAATGTTGGGGGGAAGGGCGTTCTTCCCGTTGGGGGGGGCGTCTTGGGGGGGGGGGTGGGGCCTCCGGTGTGGGTTCGTTTTTGTGGGGGTATGTTTTTTGGGTTTGGGGGGTTTCTTTTTTGGGCTTTGTGGGTTTTTTCGTGGTTATGATTTCAGGGAAGTAATAGGGTTTTCCTTTCTAGGAAATTCGATGGACTCGCCCTGAGGAGAGTCTTAACAGGGCAATACTAAATTGGGTGTGTGGTCTCCTTTTATGGCGCTTAAGCCACACGCTTTCAGAAGCGGATCGTTCGGGCTGGCTACACGCTGCACGTAAAATTCTTCTTTGTCATCATCAATGCTTCCGAAGTAAGGGTCATGCACTTTAATGATGCTGATGCTGAAGAACAGGCTTTTGGTTTTCAACCTGCACGTTCGGAGGTTGATTGTGCACCATCCAATCATCTGCTCCGGCATCTCACCCACCACGATGGAAGCTGTTCCCATCTTGTATGTGTTGGAAAGCAGGCGAGTACTTCCAATGAAATTAAGAGGTCGGCAGTTCCACGTCTCGAGTTTCCAATCATTAGTCTTTATCCGTAGGATAGGTCCATGCCGATTGTGCCGACTCGAATCTCTTCCTTGTGTATTATTCGTCGCTGTTGTTTGTTTTCATCGGTGTTGGCTCTCAGGGCTCACAATCAACACCATTATCTAGCAGGAACACCATCGTGATGTTGCTGTTTAATAGTCCCGAGCACCACCAGGACTTTTGCCTTTTGTATTTGGAAGCCTGGGCGCACTAACAAGACTGTAGCTCAGCCGCTCCTAACATGGAGAACAGACGCTGCTTTGAGCCGTCCCTGACCTGGAAGCTGACGCTCGTTTCTAGTTTATTTAGCGTTACCCTGGCTGCATAACTGGGCGACGGACTACCTTACAGACAAGGACATACGAAACCGAATACCACGACCAGCATTAGACAGTGCATCTGTTTTATATTGTACTGATCACTTTTAAACGGGACCTACAATCCCCACCTCCTAGGAAGGCCTAGGAGACGAACCAGCCACAGGATGAAAGTCTTTTTGATAAAGCAACCTAACCTACGACTAACTAACCCTAACTTCCATCATAAAGCTTGAGTCATTTAATATTTGGACGCAAAAATACGGATCTATCCCGGATCCATGTTGATGAAATCAACATTTGACTACTCAAAATGAAGGTAATTTATTACATTCCGAGTCATTTTTCCACTCTTCTTCAACTTCTGTTTGACAACTGCCCAATATTTCTCAATTGGACGGAATTTAGGGCAGTTTGGTGGATTGGTGCTCTTTTCGAACAAATCCACTCGAAACCAGAGATCGCCAAATCAGGCCAACATATTACAGGTCCATTGTGAGCTTCACGATCCTTCACGTACTGCCAGAATGCTGAGAAGTTCTGTTTCAGGGGGCGACCCCGGCGTAGTGGTTAACATCCATACCTCTAACGCCAAAGTCACGAGTTCGAATCTCACCCCCGGACAAGTTACGAAAATACCCAAAAGAGGTATTTGAGTGACTACGACGGGAGATGAACCAGCCCGAGGCTGAAAATCTCGATAATCCAGACAAAAAAAAAGTTCTGTTTCAAATTGGACTGTAGTCTCTGCATGTAACTTTTGTAGTTAGCTGCTACAAGCACCTTATACGACGTTTCCACAAGGCGAATTGATTCACGGTTTTCGCTGCTTTTGCTGTCAAAGAAACGTTTACGTGCTTTCCGCAGTCTGTTGCGCATATTTCTCAACTCGTTAGTCCACCAAGGCTTCCTGTTGGCTCCTCTTATAGCACGGCGACGGTGAGAACCTTTCAAGTGGAGTATTTCGAACAGCTTGACTACGATGTCAACAGTTTGGCCCTGAAGAAGTTGTTCCCAGTCGACCAATGACAATTCCACGTTGAGAGAGACGAAGTCGCAGCGTCTAAAATCCAGATCAACAGATTCCGCCTGCGCATTGGCTAGAACATGTACACAACTATGCATATCAATGTGAAATTCAAGCGGTGGATGGTGAGGATCAATAGGCGAATTTCACGCCAACTCATCCAGAGGTTGGCAGCACCCTCTCAGATTCCAACGAAACTTTGTGAGTGTGTAGACTATGTCCTTTCAAGTGACTTTGCACACTTTGTTTTTTCAAAACTTATGTAGACTACCATTTGAAAAGGGCTTAATTTTTTAGATCGATTTTTTTTCAATCAACATAACTCAAAAAGGACAAGACTTACAAATAAGTGATTTATGGGTGACTTTTGAAAAATCGTCTGAACTTTTATGATAACAATTGTAAAAAAGGTAAAATCTATTCTTACACGCTAAAAAAAATATTTTAAAATTTAAAGTCAATTTGCAAAAAATGGCTATCTTAGAATTGGACGAAATTTTTTGTTAGCAAGGCAATTATAATTGTCAAAAAGTTCGCCATACATCGCGAGATGGGCACTTTTTGTAACAATAATTTTTTCATGCTATTGGTGGTACTCTCAAGCGAATGGCAAAGAGAGCAAGCCTTGCTCAAGATTATGGAAACACGATCAAAACTCCTCGGGAATTAGGTATATGACTGGTCAGTTGAACAGGCAAATAAAAGTACAGGCAAAAAACAAAACTGAATTTCTGCTTCATATCAGCTGAACAGTATTTTCGTCCAATTCTAAGATAGCCATTTGTGCGAATTGGCTTTAAACTTTAATATAATTTTATTTAGTGTGTAGGAACCGATTTTAAAATTTTTACAATTGTTTTCATAAAAGTTCAGACGATTTTCTAAAAGGCACCCATACACCACTTATTTGTAAGTCTTGTCCCTTTTGAGTTATGTTGATTTGTAAAAAAAATCGATCTAAAAACTTAAGCCCTTTTCAAACGGTAGTCTAGATAAATTATGAAAAAACAAAGTATGCAATGTCGCTTGAAAAGACATAGTCTATACACCCACAAAGCTTCATTGGATTCTGAGAGAGTGCTGCCAACCCCGAAGACGAGTTGGCGTGAAATTCGTCAATAGGTAAAATATAGGCAATGATTCAAAATCGTCAGGACAGTTCGTAAAAGCCAGATCGAGCAGTCTGCCATTCGCGTTAGAAATTGAGTTCAATTGCACTAGACCTCAAGCGGAGATGGATTCGGTTAGTACGAGTTCTTGTTCACTATAGGGATTCGTTGGCAGATATCCATTCACATCTTCATAGAAGCTCCACTGCCGTTGGGAAAGATTATAAGGAGTGTATCGAATATAAGCTATCCACATACATTTGCGTTGTACGCATGTATTTGTGATGGTTTTTTATGCTCTGAACACTGCATGCTGTGCGTTTGACTGTCAGCTTTCTTTTGTTTACTTGTTTGTACGGTTCAAATTCTGCGTTTTCAAAATGTCGCGTATTGAAAAGGAAGTGAAAATTAAGGTTCTGGACACATGGCTAAGTGAGAAGGGTATTACTATGCGAAAATTGGCGAAGCGGTTTGGAATTCATCATGCGAGTGTTAAAACCATCATTAATAAGTTTGGGGAACACTATTCTTTGGATGAGCTACCAGGAAGAGGCAGAAAACCCGGTTCTTCCAACCCGAAACTGGAGCAGAAAGTGGTATCTCTAATCATGATGAACAAATCAATGTCAATACGTGATTTGGCCAAAAAAGCAGGAACGAGTGTCGGAATGATCCAGCGTATCAAGAGGCGAAACCACCTGAGGACCTACAAGAAGCAGAAAATCTCGAAACAAAGTGCAGAACAGAAGAAGCGAGCAGCAACGAGGGCCCGGAAATTGTATTCGCGTCTTTTGCAGCGTCCGGATGCATGCGTTTTGATGGACGATGAGACCTATGTAAAGGAGGACTCAAAAACCCTTCCAGGTCCACAATACTTTACTGCCGTCGTTGGGGAGGATGTGAGCGATGCGGACAGGCCGATTCAAGTGGAGAAATTCGGTCGAAAGGTACTGGTATGGCTAGCAATATGTTCCTGTGGTTTGAAGTCAACCATTTTTTACACTACCGGAACTATAAATGCGGAAATCTATCGATCTGAGTGTCTCCAGAAGAGATTGTTGCCTTTATATAAGAAGCATAGTACACCTCCACTGTTTTGGCCGGATTTAGCGTCGGCTCACTATGCCAAAACCACTCTCAATTGGCTTGCGGAAAAGGGTATAGATTTCGTTGAGAAAAATATCAATCCACCAAATTGCCCTCAGCTTCGACCCATCGAACGTTACTGGGCAATCGTGAAGAGGGTCTTCACGAGCATTGCATACATTTTTCGAATGGCTGCCGGCACGAAAATTTTAAACACCGTACGCTAATAACTTGATCGTTTCTTGATGGATTTATTTTTGAGGGGTTTTTGCTCTGATCAACTAGAGGTTTTTCAATTGCCATTTTATTTACTCAAGTATTTAAAATGTTACAAACAAAAGATGAATGTATTTCACGTACAATTCCTCAATCGGTATTGGAAAACTTTAAAGAATGTTGCGTTCCGGCAAGTAACAAGATATTTCCTACGTTTGATTTTCGTAAAAGATATTCCGAAGTAACATTCTCTGCATACTCCAATTAGTACAGTTATGAAAAGTTATTTTGTTGTTTTAACGACTCGCGTTGGATAGTGTTTAACTTCTAGGAAGAAATATGTAAATTTTGAGAAACTGTGAAAGTGAGAATAAGTACGATGCCAACACGTATGCGAAAATTTCGGAAGCACGTTTAAATCGAACATATGAAAATTCTCAGACCATGTACCGATGCCGAGAGAACTCATGATTATCAGGCAAAACTTAACCGTTGCCAACTACTGGTTGAAATGCTGGGCCTTCAACTTGAGGCCGTATTATCATTTAAACCTTTCTGAAGAGGGTACAATAGAATTTCTTAATTTTCATAATTCATACTCACATACAGAGTCCTCCCTTAGCTCAATCGGTAAAGGCGCGGTTACAAAGCAACCGGTTTGATTCCCGGTCTGGTCTAGAAATTTTTCGGTAAGGAAAATTTCTCGACTCCCTGGTCATATAGGGTCCCAGGTAGCAATTCAAATGCAAATTGGTTTTATTCATGTTTTATGGTAGTTTTTTCAGAGCATTAAGGAGTTCATCCGGTTTTATCAGGGCATTTTCCAAGTTAAGGTGGTTTTAATTCATTAACAGTTCTCAAGAGTGATTGAAGAACACTTGAAGAAACCTCCATAAAACTACATCATTTATAATTGTAATTCACCTTATCAGTAGTTTTATAAGATACTTGATTCCCCTCTCAAGACATCGTTTCGCAACTTGCATAAAACCTGATAAAAGTTTTGTAAAAGTTTGATGACATTCTTCTTTAAGATGAATGTATCTTGGAAATGCTGCCATAAAACTCTCTTAAAACCATTTGATTTTAAATAAGAGCACATATTCTTGAGAAAGAACATTATGTGAAAAATAAACAAACTGTCACAATGGACGCCCACAGGTGGAAGAAATAAAAAACTAGCGGATCATTCAAGCGGAAATTCAATAGAAACCTATCCAATATATTGAACACTCCTTCATCTCAGCCACCAACGACAATTTTTTTTTTTTTTTGACCATTCCATTGGTTTCGCAGCCTACTGAGACTAACTTATCAAAAGGGTCAATGCGTTATGCGTAAAACGAATAAAATAAAATGGTGCAATGTGTCGCCAGTTGAAAACCGAAATGCATAACTCATGATATTTGATTTTATGCCAGTTATGCAAGTTAAACCTTACGTCTCAGGTAGTGCGTTATATGGCGCACCACCGTGGAAATACAGCGCAGTACTTTTGACGTAAGGTTTAATGTGCACTACGATTGTAAAATGTTATGTTAATGTTGAATTCTCCCGAGTCGTGCATTTCAGTTCCCAATAGGCTACACAATATTTATACTCGTTGCAAGTAAAAATTAGTATATCATCTGAGCGAAAATCGATTTTTCCCATGATCCGCACGTTTAATACAAAGTCGGAAGTAGTGCGCTGGAATTGCTCAGTGATCCACTACACAGTGCACTTGTTCCAACGCTAGGTTCAGCGTACAGATCAAGAGAAAAACCATCTTTCGCTCAACTGATGTTTCAGCCATCGGCGCAATATTATTATCTGTTCAAGTAAAGATAAACTTATCGCGCTCCTTAAATAATCTTGTTAGTCTTGTGCAAGAAATATTAGTTTAACATGCGTTTTATGGTAGTTTTAGATAAAACCATTGGAAACATGGCGAGCGTGGCTATTCTGCCCAAGCAACACATAAGTTTTATAGTGGTTGAAAATAATTTTATAAAACTAGATTTGGTTTTATAGAAGCTTACTCAACATTAAATCATGAAGATGTGTTACTCGGGTGGATTCCCTCGGAATTCCCATTTTTATATGTATGCAAAAAAAAACTCTCGTTTGTCCAATGCTACGAACAATTTCTGCTGTTTAAAATACATTTTGAAACTTAAAATGGATTGTAGACACAATTTATTCAAGATCTAACAACTTATCAGCCTTGTCACCTAATTGATGAATTGTCAAGTATTTTTTATTTTTCAAATAAATCAATGTTCTAGCAATGATTCCGTGGCGCATTAAAATTTCCGAACTTTTATGTTATAAAACACCAATAAACTAAACATCGCATGAAAAGTTTATCAATTGCAAAAAACTCATGCATTTATGGTCAGTTTTACAATTAATTTACATACGTATCCACTTTGGAACAGAAACATCATATGTATATCGATGTTTTTTTTTTCTCTTAAAAAAGTCCCCATTAAGCAGAACGAATCCAAAAATGAAATCTTCGAAACATATTTGTGACGGACTGGAAGTGTTCTCAAAGAGGAAAATCATAAAACTACCAAAACTTGTGGTAGTTTTATCATAGTTTTAAGCATGGCCTGCATGTCATTACAAGTATGTACCGATAAAACTATCAAGTTTTAAGCGAATCTTGGGAAATAGTCTTGAGAACCTCCTGTAGTATGGGCCTTTTTGAACTTATGAGGGTTTTATGGCTGTTTTATCGATGTTATGTAGAATATTTAGTTTTATGCGTGGTTTTATCAAATGAGTCTTGAGAACTTCTTCAAGCGTACCTTCAAATTGAATTTGTTACTTGGGGTATGATTGTATTTGCCACACAATCATACTGGTGCAAAAATAGTACCTGGCATCAAAAGCTGTCAATTAATAACTGTAAAATTGCATTTAGAATACTAAGTTGAGAGCAAGCAATAGACTAATTGCGAAAGCAATTAGCTTCAAACACTCATAAAGAATAAGAAGAAGACTAACACACTTACTCACTTATGCTAACCCAACGTCTAGAACAGTACTTGCGTTGCAACATAGTTTGATATGAACAATTAATTTGCTGCATTATATAATGCGTATAAAGGGAATGCTAGTCTGCGTCAACCGGTTGTGTGTTAAACACAACCCCACTGATTTTTTCCTTTCATCTCCTTACTCACCGGGGTACAAATCGTCATTTGCTGCCACTGCGTTGCAGAATCCATTCCAGGATGTATCTATCAAGACACAAAATCAAAGGAAGGTGCTCTCAGGCCAGTGTGGCCAACAACTTTTCTTGTCAACATTGATGATTGCAGCACATACACCAAATTTTTTATACTCAAGTCAGTAAAAGTTTTACTGACTTTCGAACAGCTGAGTGTTCAGTAGTCAGTTCGGTAAAAGTATTTTTACTGTACGATCATCAAACTAGTTTAGAACATTACTGAACATCTCAGAAAGCAATACGGAAGTTCAGTAGAATTTACAGAAAAAAAAACTGAAATTGGAAGCATAATAAGCTACCTTAAGTACTGAACATATCATCAATCAATACCAAAGTACGGTAAAATTTATGAAAAGAAACGTTAAATTGGGAACGCTACAGTATTTTACAGTATGGAAGAGGTAGCAAATGACGATGAAGCACTACTACGAAACTATGAGAAGTTTTCGATGCATCCTGTTCTACAGATTCAGGTGTGTCTTTGAATGATGTCCTAATGGTGGGACCAGTTGCCCAAGGCGACTTACGAGGCATTCTACTGCGGTTCCGGTTGTTCAAGTATGCTGTTGTAGGAGACGCAGAGAAAATGTATCGGATGGTATGGCAGCACGAACTAGATCATCTACTACACAAAACATTCTGGAGAGATTAATTTCATGAGCCATTGCGAACGTACAAACTCACCACTGTAACGTACGGTTCATCATCTGCACCTTATCTTGCCGCTCTTTGCCCGAACAAGTGTGCGGAAGAAGGAACAGAGCGCTATCCAATTTCTTCGTTTTTAAGTCAGAGATGATGAGAGGAAAGTTGAGTAAAAACCAGACGTTGTGCACGGCGGGACACGTTAACTCAAATTTGAATCGTTTTTGACTCACTTTTGACAAAAGTGAGTCAAAAACGATTCAAAATTGAGTTAAATTGTCCCGCCGTGTGTACAAAAGTAAACCCAAAAGGAGAGAGTTTCTCTCCCATGTAGGCAACAAAACAGAGTGTGCACAAATAACAACTAGACCCATCACAAACAATTGGTAGTACATGAGCACGATCAGGCGCGCATTCTTTTACCTGCCAAGCTGGCGGATTCGTTTGTGCCTTGACCTACCCCGCATTGAGGGTGTAAGGCAAAGGAATGCGTGCTTGGTTCAAGTTCTGCAATATCAAGCCCTTCGCTCAATGTTCAATATTTCTATTCAATTTTCAACCTGCCATGCACTGAAGGAACTATCAACACTTTCTCTTCATATCTTTCATTCAGAAAACATTACTGTCCATTCTTGGAGCCTCATAGTTCCCCATGTTCTGTTCGAGATCGCCCATCAACTATCTGGTAAGCAATTAAGGCTGGTGTCTTTTTCAAGAAGCACTGTGCCCTAATATTTTGATCTAAGGACACGGAAGATCGTAAGCGTTAAACTGACCTGCACATTATCACTCAATGATGTGCAAGTAGGTCTCACTTGGGTCCATTATTTTAGATCTCGTGAAACAAAGATCGTAAGCATTCAAGAGAGACCTGCACACTTCGCTTCGATATCCAGATCTCATTCCCGATATTGTTTGTATAGTCACCCAAAGTTGGTGTACCATAACTGATCATCCCAACGGGCACCCTGTGAAGAATTGTAGTTCAGACGCCATGAGGTCACAAGTTAACAGATTGACTGACCAAGGTCGGACAACCAGACACGAATGTTCATTCGCGCCAGGCTAATTCAAGCCATTTCATGACGTTGTGGTTCTTTATACTACTTACCTTACCAATCAGAGTCCGGGGTGGCCTCTGCTGTATACAGAATACATTCGGTCCATGGCTTCACCTCGCCAGCCTCACAGTCTGCGAAGGGTTCGCAGGTCGCCTTCTACTTGATCGATTCACCGTGTTCGTTGCGCGCCTGTTCTCCGAACTTTATCCATGTGCGGCTGTTGCCATAAGGTCTGTATCCACAATAATCTGGACACATCAAAACATGAATAAAACATAAATTTCGCATTATATTTCCGTCGTAGTTGTTTATTTCAGATTCATGGGATGTGTTTTAACAATTCGTGAAGATATAGTTATTCGGTATTTGCATAAAATTTTCGAACTTTGCGCTTAACTCCGTCCATTAGGGTTTGTACAGACTCTTCAGAAATCGTAGAAGCCGTCTCTGTCCAAATTTGCTAGAAGTGTTTGAAGTCTTTGATTCCTTGCTTCCTTCCAGAAAGATTACGCTTCATCAGCGCCCAATATCTCTCGATTGGTCGTAGCTCTGGGCAATTTGGCGGGTTTGAGGTTTTTGGTACAATGTTCACTTGATTTGCTTGGTACCACTCCATCACAGTTTTAGCATAGTGGCATGATGCCAAACGGGCCAGAACAAAGGTTTTTCTTTGTGACTTTTGATGAAGGGTAGCAATCGCTTCTGCGGACACTCTTTCTGATAGATCTCCTTGTTGATTGTGCCTGTAGTGACGAAAGATTTACTCTTTTTGCCACACGTGCAAATTGCTTGCCACACAAGGTATTTTTTGGGAAAATTTCGATGCCTTCTTCGTTCTGAAATGCTCAGCTGTAGCATTTCTGGCAATAACAGAATAAAAAGCCAGCCCTGGAAGCTGCTTGAAATCCTCCAGGACATAAGTTTCATCGTCCATAACAACGCATGAAAACTTCGTCAAATATTCGCAGTACAAACGTCGAGCCCGTGATTTTGCTGCCAAGTTCTGTTTGTCGTTGCGATTTGGAACTGTTTTTACTATAAACGACTTAAGTTCCAAACGTTGTTTTGATTTTTGGACAAAACCAGGCAACATCCATATTTTACGAGCCATCGTTCGAATGGAGAGATATGGGTTTTACGTTAATATCCTTTTCAGCTTTCGGTCCATGACAGGATCAGCGCGTCCAGTGTTTTTGTCACTTCTCGGTTTCCTCTCCACCGTCAAACGTTCCAAAAATGATTTGAGCACGTCGTGAACAGTGGATTATGGTAAATCCAATGTTTTTGCATGGTCCCGTATTTACAGGTCAGGATTTGCCGTGCGCCCGTACAAAATTCGCTCGCGTACTTGTTTTTCTTTCGTCGCCATCTTGAATACTAAACATGAAATGTAAACATCAATCATAGATTTTTTTTTCCAAAATAGACTCACAACTATACCACAGTGAAATTTTTCATTCCTACGTGCAATATTTCAAAAGTTAAGATGTCTTGAAGGTGTCCGGATTAATGTGGATACAGACCTTAATAAAAAAAAACCACTACGTGGATGATGACTTGGATAGTTTCTTGACCGTCGGTGAGGCAGTAGATGTCTTTCAGGATGTGATGGTTGTCCACGCAAAGGGAGGCATTGAGATTCATGGATTCCGCTCGAACTCTGTTGATAGAGCAAATTACTGCTGAGCGTCCGAAAAGTCTGATGCTCGAAAGAGAAGGGACGTACGAATCCGTCTTGGGGATGAAACGGCTTTCAAAGGATTGTTTCACCTACACTGTAAATCTACAAGATGATATTCGTGATATCGTAGATGCGACATACGTCCCTACCAAACGAGAAGTGTTGAGGTTTGTTATGAGTCTCTTCGACCCACTGCACACTGGGCCAGGAGACGAAATTAGCAAGACAAAACCTCTAGCGCTTTGAGCATGCATTTTATCAAGATGATTGCCTCAGCATTGTTGCTCAGTTTTATCTGCGCCACAATTTGGTAATAAAAATTAGTTCCTGCGATACTAACTTTTTTATTTCTAGCGGTTTGATGTCTTCGGCAAAGTTGTAGAGCATAAAATAATAAGAAAGTTTGCCGAAGACATCAAAGTTCTATGTCTACAAATAACAAAGTTACGATTAGTTTTGTAAAATTTATCTGAAATTCGCGTTTTTTCTACTAATTTTCATATTTTCGTCAAACATGTTATTTTTGGTACCATTTATGTGTTGAACCTTATCATTCGCGTATGTTTTGGAACAGTTCGTATAGTTTTGCGACATAACAAGGGAAATATTAGCCAAAACTTTGAAAAATATCATGAATTTCAAAATTAATTTTCTCAAAAAATTGCAAGTTGTTGCAAAAAATTACTCATGTTTCAGAAAGTACCATATGTGACCTTTCAATTCTGAAATTATGCCCGATACATATTTTGATATATTTGAGATATCTGGATTAATTATAATTAATATTTTTGATCTAGCAACTATTTTTTATTTTATATTTACTATTATTTCAACAGGTTTTGTAAGGATTCTGGAAATTGATTTTTATCGGTTTGAGGAAACTGTTTTGTGAGTGTCATCACGGGGTCAGAGGTTAGTAAAAGTCTTCTAAATACATCTTCGATGTTCGCCAGGCGACTGAATTGTCGAGAATGGTGCTCCCGTAATTTTCTGATCGATTTGTTCCGACGCTCTTGTGCTCTTCCGACAATAGTCCAATAGGAATTTCGCAATGACTTATTATTTCAGATCCATGTACCAAGATCCTGTAAACTGAAGGCGAAAGGGGATAATAATCATAATAATGGACATATAACTTTCTAGTTTCTTCTGCATAGGTTTCGAATGATTTGACGTCGATTTCTAATTTCGATGATAGCGCGCAAAGAAGTGTAGCGACTCGACGAACGATGTCCACCTCAAGTCCTGTAATTCTTGCCGTTGTTTCTGGATCTTGAAAGAATCTTCTAGCAGTGTTGCCATCATTTGTGTTACCTGATGAAAAAATAAAGATAAAGGGATCTACTTCCCGATAAAGAAGAAAAATGCAGTTACCTACGGATGGCAAAGGTTCACTTATTCTCAGCCCAATCTTCTTAAATTCTTCTCTAATTGCACGTTGCCGTTCAAGAAAGGTTTCGTTTCTTTTATTTATACGCCATTTTTTTAGTGGGATTCTGTACGAAACATTAAGCAGAAGCTCCATACTTCTTATGTAAACATGCAAAACAGGAATGGTTTCAATTTATTGCGATCGTCACATATTTGGGCTTCGATGGGATTACTGAGTTTTTTGCCTGATGCTCAGAAGAAACATCTACAGAAATCCTATTTATCGTCAATGTGGTTGCTTTCAAATTTTGTATTTGTAACATCATACTCTCCACTTCTCGTTTGATAAGATCAGCAGTTTCTTTTTGAAAAACCATTTTGATGGGGCGGCACAAATTGATGGATGATGGACTGTTGTTGCTCCAAACTTCTTGTCGTTAAATATATTCGCAAAGGAACCAGGCAAATCAAAAAAATATGCGAGTCATTACATGATATAACATCATCGCCAACTTCTTCAAAAAATGTCATTTTATACCGTGAGTGGTTGCTTGAACCATCCAATCCCCATTTTAAAATAACACATAAATTTCCCTGTTCATGAATGTACGGTTCAAAATATTTATTCAGTGTCATGAATAGACGCTCTACCGTATGGTCAACAAGATTTTGAAGAGGAACTTCTGCGCATGATGGCCGAATGGAAATATCTGAAATACGTTCAAACATGCAAACTTTTAAAACTTTATTGTAAAGGTTATTATCATTTACGTGCCCAATATAGTTTGCAAATAAACTTTGATACAGCTCACATTCCGCCATGAAACAGCTTCCAATCAATTGGGAATTGTTCCAATTTTTAATTTTTTTGGTTTTATTAAAAATAATTTCGAAACTTTTGAGGAAATATTTTTTTTTTCAATTGGAGAGTTAAAGTAATTTTGAAATATTTTAGAATTATTAAAAAAGCGACTCAAAACCACCAAAAAATCCAAAACTTGAAAGAATTATCGATCTATTGGAAGCTGTTTAGACAAGAACATAATTAAATGAATTTGTGCTTACCACGTGGATAACAAGTACTTTTATTATCGCGGATGTCATTGTATGCTGGATAAATGTCATATCCTTTTTTTAGCGTCATGTTCCTTATGTTTTGGTACTGTTGTTTTGTTAGATCGTTTTCACATAAAAACCTCAATGCATCGTTGACTGTAAAACGTTTCATCTCTGGTTCAACAGATAGAGCAAGTTTTTTGAAACGGGAAGCTTTCTCAGGAAATGCAAATAGGTGCTCAACAACCCAAGCAACGGAACGATATCCATCAGTCCTTAATGCCGTTACCGTGGCTGAAACCAATTCTGCTGTGGTGTGGTTTTCTCGCAAATCTTTGGTTTTACGGAGCCTGGTCCTAGGGGTTTCTGCACCAAAAGATATTTTCTTCCTTCCACCAACATTTTTCTTCGGAATATTATTCAAAATTTTAAAGTATGAATCCAGCCATTTTGAATGTTTCAGGAAAAACAAACTCTTTATGCGGTGGCACTTTGCGTATCGTGATTCAATATTTGATAGTAGCAAACGTAGTGAGTTTTGAACGGAATCAGAAAACATTTTATTATCAGGACATGTTATTTTCTTCTTCACATACGATGCCACATCACCAAGTGGAAGATTCTGTAGGAATAATTCTACTATTTCTCGTACGCGAATACTGCACGCTAATAATAAAATTACTTGAATGAATTCCTACTGTATTAATTAAAATAACCTACCTTGAGCCATAGTGATCTGTAGAAGGCACCAACCACAAACTAGAAGTAATCTGCCGAAAGAACCAAAAGGGTAAACCAGCGCTTCCAAACGGTTGATAACTACACAATTATTATGACATTTGACGTTTGAGATTTGAAGTTTTGAGGCGTATTCAAATGTAATGGGGAAAGTCGTGGTTGCTTTGATATTTCATCAACATCCGTGCACTCATGGACATAGAAAAAATTACTGTGAGGCACATTTTCAATATTCTCGTGGAAATGAGTGAGGCAACACCAAAACACGGCTAACAGTAATATCAAAAAGGCAATAGAATTATGGCAGCGTGCACAGGCTCATGCTTCAACATTTGCTTCGATGATGACCCCTTGGTTTGACAGTGAAGTAAACAAGTATGTGTGTCAGCGATCAATCGTATTCGTCGACACACGAATACAAGTGCAGAGGAATACTTATTTTCAATTGACTTTTATAGCACACTATCTTTTACAGATTAAAAATAAAGATATTCGAGGTGAAAAAATAATTCCATTTGACATGTTGACATGAAAACATATCAGATTTTGTACAATGGAATGCATATGTATGTATACGCAAAAAGCAATCAATTATAGCATTGAGTTCGGGCTAAAATCATCAAAAGTTTAAAATACGATATCTCAAATATATCAAAATATGTATCGGGCATAATTTCAAAATTGAAAGGTCACATATGGTACTTTCTGAAACATGAGTAATTTTTTGCAACAACTTGCAATTTTTTGAGAAAATTAATTTTGAAATTCATGATATTTTTCAAAGTTTTGGCTAATATTTCGCTTGTTATGTGTGTGTGTGTGTGTGTGTGTGTGTGTGTGTGTGTGTGTGTGTGTGTGTGTGTGTGTGTGTGTGTGTGTGTGTGTGTGTGTGTGTGTGTGTGTGTGTGTGTGTGTGTGTGTGTGTGTGTTTACAATCTAATTCCCACTGTCGGCTAATATTTCGCTTGTTATGTCCCAAAACTATGCGAACATTTCCAAAACATACGCAAATTATAAGGTTCAACACATAAATGGTACCTAAAATAACATATTTGAAGAAAATATGAAAATTAGTAGAAAAAACGTAAATTTCAGTTAAATTTTACAAAACTAATCGTAGCTTTGTTATTTGTAGACATAGAACTTTGATGTCTTAGGCAAACTTTCTTATTATTTTATGCTCTACAACTTTGCCGAAGACATCAAACCGCTAGAAGGCGAAATAAAAAAGTTAGTATCGCAGCGCCGCCCTTGCGGTGAAAATTGGAACTAATTTTTATTACCAAATTGTGGCGCAGATAAAACTGAGCAACAATGCTGAAGCAATCATCTTGATAAAATGCATGCTCAAAGCGCTAGAGGTTTTGTCTTGCTAATTTCGTCTCCTGGCCCACTGTGCACTGGGGCTGATCTTAAATTTCAAATTTCAAATTCTTCACGGGAAGATAATTATTCAAGGGACATGGTCATCCGGAACAGGTTGGAGCAAGCCAATAAGCAAAGACCTCCATCGAAAATGGCACCAATCTGGTGGATCTCCGTGCGTTTCGTAGTTGCTACTCCGTTACTGAACAGAACTAGTGTTATTGCACAGAGAACCACATAATGGAGATTGGGAGTAGCTTTACATCTTCAATGTACAAGTTCACTCGTTCATTCTAGTTATAGATCAGTACTGGCGCCGGCCACGTCCTCAAGGTCTTCGGGGAGGGGAGGAAGGATGATTAGTTTGACAATCATTGTTAGAGACCGTGTTTACCTCTGCGTCTCCACAACTGTCAAGGGAAGGATAGTTTTGTGTTGGTGAGGCTGGTTATTTTTAGATCATGGATTCACTGTGGTAAGCGCGCTATCATGATACGATGAATGAAAGCGCAGTAGGCTGCTTTTTATTTTAAATCTAGTGGAGATAGAAAAAGGCAAATGGCAAATGGCAAGGAAGGGGACGGGCCTGGGATGGAACTCCCGATAATTTGCTCAGTAAGCAGAACGGGTATCCACTGAGCTACCCAGCCACGTCAATGAGTGGATCTCTTCCCGCTTCTGGAAAACTGACAATACCACGTTGCTACTTTTTCCCGTTTCCCGACATATTGGAACGCCAGCGATGCGGCCTACTCGTGCGCCGTATTCTTCAGATTGGTGAAAAATGGCAGCATTCAGCTATCAGTTGTGGGAGCGAAAAGCAAGGTGGCACCTATGAATACGCATTCAATCATAAGGCTCAAGTTGAAGGCAGCAGTGTTAGGAGTTCGCTTTCATGCTGCGATTCTGGGCTATCACACCTTCCCAGCCACTCAACGCTTACTTTGGAGTGACTCCACTACGGATTCGTTCTTATCATTGCCGTTTTCACAAGTTCATGTCGGTTCGAGGTGAAGAGATCCTCACTCTGAGTGGAGATGGATGGCATCAAAGTTGAATGTTGTGGATGTCGCCACAAAATGGAAGAATGGACCCAACCTAGAGTCTAATAGTTCTTGGTTTCGAGGACCTGAGTTCCTGCGCTATGAGGAGAAGTCTTGGCCACAACGACCCTCTGTAGCGACTCATGAAGAAATGCGAAAGGTCCAGGTACACTACGATCAAACAGCGCTGATGAAGTATTCCAGGTTCAACTGGTGGACGAAGTTGCCGCGAACTTTGACATACGTAATCCGGTTCATTGTTGGACATTTTGCGAGAATACAACTATCCTGCAAAAATGGTGTTCGACGGGAATCCGGTTGGTACAAGACGACGTGGGGCGCAACGAGCAAGATGGTCAGACCAGGTGGAGCAAGACCTAGGGGGTACAAGGTGCCCAAGAGATTGGAGAGGAGCAGCCACGAATCGGGCATTATGGAGGGATATTGTGTATCAGGCTATGTTATAGTATTGTGACGTTATGCCATGTAAATAAATAATAATCCGGTTCATTGAAAGCTTGCGCCGAAAGAATATTGAACAAAATCTGCGTATTGAGGTACTCACTCAGGAAGCATTGCCCTAGTTCAAAATGCTGCTGTGGAAAATGGCGCAAAAAGACGCTTATCCAGAAGAGAGAACTAAGCTGGAAAAAACTCCGGTTAACCCAGATAATCGCCACCCTGCCGTGTGCAATTCGAGTCCAAACTATAAAATTTGGCCTTTCATGGACGATCAAGGAGTCCTGCGGATGCGTGGTTGGATCGGTGCTGCTATGCTCTCTTAGTGTCATCCAGTAACAACACTCTTTACTCATTAGTTTCACCATCGGTTTCGTCATGCCAACCGGGAGACAGTTGCGAACGAAACGCGACAGCGCTTTGATGTGGCCAAGCTGAGATCTCTTTTGCAAAGAATTGCGAAAAACTGAGTGATTCCCAAAGCCCCAGTAATGGCACCTCTTCCCATGAAAAGGCTACGGCTTTTGTGGGTCCGTTTACATTCGTCGGGGTAGATTACTTTGGACCAGTGCTGGTCAAGGTGGGCTGTAGCCAGGCAAAACGCTGGATCGCTATTTACTATTTACGTGCCTCACGATACGTGCTGTGCACAAGGAGGTAGTCCATAGCTTGTCCATGGAGTCATGTGTTATGGCTATACGGAGATTCAAATGTCGTCGTGGATCACCAACAGTGTTCCATTCCGATATTTTTTTTTCGAAGGGGCCAGAAGGCCGTTTCACGAGGAGGTCGCTATAAGCAACGAGACCATGGCAAATAGCTTCACGAACTCGGAAACTGCTTGGAAGTTCATCCCTTCTACAGCTCCACATATCAATGGAGATTGCACCGATAGACTTGTTCCTACACTAAAATTGTGAATAAATCTGAGACTGAATTGTGAATTATAATTAACAAAAAACACCCTTAATTCTATTTGCTATTAAGATTTGGTGACACAACCCCACATACACTATATGAAGGAAACTAATATTTTACAAAAGATCAATTCGATGGTCGCACTTGTTATGGCGCGAAAAAAACAATCAAGAGTTTTGTTGCACGGATGTGGTCTTTTAAGAAAAACCTCTAAAAATTACAGCAGTTCTTTCAAATATTGCAAACTTCAGTTTTATTACTCTCACGTTTGTTTTAACACCCCTAGACGGCGGGAAGCTTTTATTCGGTCAAGAATCCTTTCGGTGTTATATGCTACATTTTTTCTCCTGTGAAATATCCCATCTTGGCGAGAATTCCACAAAAATGCCATCAAATATGCATGTGTGCGGCATTAACAATTGGGTTTTATATGCGGATACACATCCTTGCCAAAGCAACAAAACCATCAGAAAAATTACACTCCAAGATACAATTTACATTTTATTTTTATTCTCCCACTGATTCCCACATCGTCACTCTAACTGTATGGAACCCAGATTACAGTTATCCCCTTGGTTTTTGGACATTGGGCGTTTTTCAGTGAGCTACATTTTCACACATATAACTTTATAATAATCTCAATTGATTGATAGCAACACCAACATCATTATTTTGGGGATTCCTGTAGTCTCTTCTGGCAAACCACAGGTACCTCACGCCGCAAAGCATCAACTCGCCGTCGAGGGTGAATTCCTCGCAGCCCATTACACCCGCCCAGGCTCACATACATCGCGACGCTGTAAATGTATGTGCAGTGCACTTAGGCGCTGGTTCGTTCGTACCTTTTCGGTTCATTTCCCAGGATAGGTGTTTTACACCCTCGCCTACCGCCGACCGAGAGTCACCTGCATCATGCGGCAGTATAAACCATGAACAGCCTCCGAAAGCGTCTTGCAGGTGCTTCTTCTACTCCAGTTCTCATATCACGCTTAGGGGATGCAGAGAAAATTATTTCTGCCTCATTGTTTTCTGTTGATGTTGTTGTTTCACGATAAGGAGATTTGGAAATGGTTGGTTTTTTCTTTAAATTAGGTTATTATTTTAAATTTAGAGTTAACATTGAATATAACAGGTAGATGAAAGGTCGATGGCATTTTATAACGATTAAATTAAAATTTTAACTAAATCTATGAGTATTTTTTGACATACTCACTGAATTGACAAAAAATTACAAATTTGCTTTTTAGGCTACTTTGTTGTTGATCTTTCGCTCCATATTTTATGTTAACATTGATTGCTTTTGTCACATTTTGCTATCAAAATTCCTACTCACTAAAAACAATAAACTCCTTCTCCAGAAGGATCTTCACCGCATCAACAACTTGTCCCGATTGCATATACCTCTAGGGTCCCACACGGTATCATCTCAAATTCCAAAGGGGGGGAAAAAAACTAAGCCAACCAGAAAACCACGAAGAGGGAACTTTTTTCCCCTTTTATCAGGATTCATTTTTGCTTTTTTTGCGCTCCACATTCTGCCACTTTCAGCAACCAAGTGAAAGTGTGAAAGCCCTGCTTGCTCCTTGCGTGGCTGGCGAAGGCGACAACTTTCAAAGCACTAATGTGGTTTGGCGCCGGCTGTCACCCAACGATGCAGTGTGGCAACCAAGCTTTGTGTGTTGCTGCTTTCAGATTAATGGGCGCTGGTGCGCTGTAATGCAGTAAATTCCAGCTTACTTAGTAGCTCAACGAGAGCCACTTTTTGCCTGTAGAAGTTAATAATGCATTACCGTTTTTGTCCTGAAGTAAAACAATTACATGCTATTGGATGTTGTCGTAGTTTTTTCAACAACTTCAACATTTTAACGCTTTTACTAGAAATATGATGCGTGACACTTGTGAACTCAATTTATGAACGCTATGTTAATTAAGTTTTGAAATCTAAATGAATGAGAGTTTTTCATGGCATTGGGCAAAAATGTTCTTCAAAGCTTTTCTAATCTTATTTTAGGGCAGGTTAAAAAAAAACCTGTAATGTAAATTGTGGGTTAACACACTCTAGGATCCATCAGCTAGTTTAAAAAACCGATCCAGCTCCTAAAACAAAAGGTGACGCAGAGACGGTTCTCGAGGCTGACTTCAATAGGGCTCATATCCCATTAATCCCTCCATGGTCCATCCATTGACTTACAACAAAACTCGAAAAATTTTACTCTTATCAAAAGTAAATAGCCCATAACAAACACTGATAATAAAACAAAGGGGAATTAATATGACAAATAGGAAAAAGCCCACCTTGATTTCAAAATACTTCTCAATCAGGTGCTGCAGTTGTCCCAAGTAGCTTTTGTAAATAATAAAAAAAAATAAAAAAATAAAAAAATGGTTGGTAGTTGGTAGAAAAAAGAGTGTTTTGTTATTTGGTGGTTTTTCCCCCCGCTTTTTTTTTTTTGGACCCGCCCCCCCAGAGTTCTGTTTTGTGCTTCTTCTTTTTTTTTGTGGGGGGCCGTATTTCTTTTTTTGGGGAACAAAATTGTTGGTTGGGGGGTGAATAAAGAACCCCCCCCCCCCCCCAATGGGGGGGGTGCAGTGTTGGGAAGAGCCTTTCCCTTTTCGTTTTTCTCGTTTGGGGAGTGCGGAAAGAAATTTTTTTTTTTTTTTTGATCCTACTTTGTTGTTATAACTTCGTGGTTTTTTTTTTTTTGTGGGTGTTTGTTTTCTCCAACCAACAAAAAAACTAAGGAGTGTATCGAATATAAGCTATCCACATACATTTGCGTTGTGCGCATGTATTTGTGATGGTTTTTTATGCTCTGAACACTGCATGCTGTGCGTTTGACTGTCAGCTTTCTTTTGTTTACTTGATTGTGCGGTTCAAATTCTGCATTTTAAAAATGTCGCGTATTGAAAAGGAAGTGAAAATTAAGGTTCTGGACACATGGCTAAGTGAGAAGGCTAATACTATGCGAAAATTGGCGAAGCGGTTTGGAATTCATCATGCGAGTGTTAAAACCATCATTAATAAGTTTGGGGAACACTATTCTTTGGATGAGCTACCAGGAAGAGGCAGAAAACCTGGTTCTTCAAACCCGAAACTGGAGCAGAAAGTGGTATCTCTAATCATGAAGAACAAATCAATGTCAATATGTGATTTGGCCAAAAAAGCAGGAACGAGTGTCGGAATGATCCAGCGTATCAAGAGGCGAAACCACCTGAAGACCTACAAGAAGCAGAAAATCTCGAAACAAAGTGCAGAACAGAAGAAACGAGCAGCAACAAGGGCCCGGAAATTGTATTCGCGTCTTTTGCAGCGTCCGGATGCATGCGTTTTGATGGACGATGAGACCTATGTAAAGGAGGACTCAGAAACCCTTCCAGGTCCAGAATACTTTACTGCCGTCGTTAAGGAGGATGTGAGCAATGCGGACAGGTCGATTCAAGTGGAGAAATTCGGTCGAAAGGTACTGGTATGGCAAGCAATATGTTCCTGTGGTTTGAAGTCAACCATTTTTTACACTACCGGAACTATAAATGCGGAAATCTATCGATCTGAGTGTCTCCAGAAGAGAATATTGTCATTATATAAGAAGCATAGTACACCTCCACTGTTTTGGCCGGATTTAGCGTCGGCTCACTATGCCAAAACCACTCTCAATTGGTTTGCGGAAAAGGGTATAGATTTCGTTGAGAAAAAATATCAATCCACCAAATTGCCCTCAGCTTCGACCCATCGAACGTAACAGGGCAATCGTGAAGAGGGTCTTCAAGAAGATTGGTAAGGCAGCTGGGAACTTGCAGGAGTTCAAAAAAATTTGGGCTCAAGCGTCCAAAAAATGCGATGCAACACTTGTCCGGAACATGATGAAGAGCATTCGATCCAAAGTTCAAAAATTCGTGAAGGAATAACTTAAATTTCATCCGGTCTTCACGAGTTATTCCAAAAATGTCCGTAGTTTCGGATTGCAAGGTGAGAGTACTGGGGTGCGATGTACCTGTTCTGGGGGGGTGGAAAACATTTTTTTTGGTGGGATACATGGTGGGGGATAACACTTCATGATTTAACAAAACTGGTCGTTGTTTACAATAAAGGATATCAATTTATCCTTTGATTAATATACCTTCGTACTTAATGGCAAACGCGTAACTGTCAAAAGCACAAAGCATTTGTTGACACAGAAAGAACATTCGTGCATTGTACGGAAAAAACACAAAGAGCTACGAATATTTTGTTACAATTTAAAAAGAAACGTCTCTCTGGTTTTTGCATGAAAGACTGAATGATCTACTATATCGACTCGAAAAAAAAGTAGCGTAGCCACGTGGAGTTGTCCAGTGTATTTTTTTTTATATTGTTTCTGTTATGTGATTGGACTCTATATTTTTGGAGAGAGATGTTACTGAATCCGTGGTTAGTCTCACAAGGCCATGGTGAGTCGTGAGAAGGTACTAGAATAATTAGTATGAAGTTATAACTTTCGACAGCGCTTTAATTTTTATTTTGGGATAGAGAAATTACTTCGGCCCATCCCAGCAGCACACTATCATGCATGAGTATAATAAAAGAGCCAGCGATTGGCTGGTCTTCACGAAATTCATTTCGTGCATTATCCAATATGGTGTAATGAAAGCATTTCACGAGATAAAAGCAATATGAATGTTTCATACAATATAGGAGACATTTGTTCTATGTAAAAAATCCATGTTTACGAAGCGAGTGAAAGCTAATTTACGAAAATTAATTTTCAGTGTGCCGTGGGAACCTCGTCATTTCCTGTAAGTGTCACTCAGGGAGACGACATCGGTGACAGCCCGAATTCGTGGTACCGTGATAACGTTCTATTTTGCAGCCAGTTTCCGTAATTGGGGTTTTACTGACATCGACCCCAAATGCGCCATGTGGCGCTCTCTCCGAAGTTCGTTTAGCCGTTAAAGGGACCTGAACGTTTTCAAGCTGCACCTCGGGGAGGCAAACTACATCACCTCAGACCTCTTTGCTTACAAACTCAGATAGGTTGTTTTGAATCAGGCCTGTACTCGAAAAAAATGCGCCAGACAAAAGTGTTCGCCAAAAATTTATTTTGAATCGGATTTTTTTGAAACTTTCAGAGAATGAACAAATACATATGGATTATGTTTCGGCATAATTACTGTATTCAATTTTCTTTCCATCGTTGAAAGCCCGCACCTTTTCCTTAAGACCCCTCATTGCAATGGTGGAGCCGACCTTTTTGGTCACTTTCATCCATTCTTTCTTCAACTCCAGCTCGTTCTTAAACACTTTGGACGATTTTCGAACTTTGGCCTTCATTATGGCCCAAAATCTTTCCACCGGACGAATCTCTGGTGAATTTGGGGGGTTGGCGGTTTTTGGTACAAAAACAACGTTATTATCTCTGTACCAATCCAACGTCTATTGCGCGTAATGGCAGTATGCCAGGTCTGGCCAAAATAATATCTCGCCTCCGTGGGACCGCAGTAAGGGCAACAGACGCTTCTGGAGGCACTCGGTGCGGTAAATTTCGCTGTTGATAGTACCCGTTGTGATGTACGGTATACTCAGTTTACCGCATTGACATATGGCCTGCCAGAGCAAGAATTTTTTGGCGAATTTGTCCACTTTCTTCTTCTTTATGTCTTCCGGAACATCAAACCGTGCCCCGGTATCTGCTCTGCGTTTGCCTTGATGTAGGTTTCGTCATCCATAACCACACACATCGGTTTCGTTAACCACTCTCGATACAGCTTCCTTGCGCGGGATTTGGCCACCGTGTTTTGTTGATCACGCTGGTTCGGTGCCTTGCGGACCTTGAATACACGAAGCCCAGCTCGTTTTATGGTTTGCTATACGAACCAGGCGGAACACTTTGCCTTCAGCCGTCTCGAATGAACTAAAACGTCTACAGCAGACGTACAGTTTAAAGAGACGTTAATATAATGAATCACTTTGCCTTCAGAGCCACGTCGCGAATCGAATTGAAATAATTCAACACCTTTCGAGCCTTCACAGGGTCAGCTGTCTTTGATTTTCTTCCACTTCCAGCCCGCCGCTCGGTCGTCTGGGACTTCTTAAACGATTTTACCACCCAAGACACAGTTGTATGGGTGATTCCCAATTGTCTTCCGATCCAGCTCATGGTCGCAGTCGGATTTTCCATGACGGCGCGCAAAATTCTCCGGCGATTTTCTTCTTGTTTCGATGACATCTCAATAGCCACTGAACCGATTGTTATTTTTCACATGTAAACACACTGACTCCAAACTAGTTATAACCAGATTTTCATCAGTTTTTACCCACGGACAAAAAAGTTACACACGGATAAAAATGGTGCATATTTTTTCGAGTACAGGCCTTAAGTTGTCGAGACCTTCTGAATAAATTCAACTTATGTAGATTCAAATCACCGATAGTGATCCGCGGCCTAAAAAAACAGTTAATTTGAACAGTTAAACTGATTCACTCGGATGCAATTGACAAACACCAGATTTTTGCTTGGGAGTTACAAACAATTCTAGAAACTTTTATTAATAGGGCGAATCTAACAATGAGCGATTATCTCCTGATTCGTTCTATTTCATTGATCAACACGTACGTCCTCAACCTCTCTGTGAAACAAAAATTTAAAATTGATAATACTCCATCGTTAGCTATCGGATTTTGATGTGATTTTTGGCAATAGATCACAAAGTTATCCTTGTTTGTGGATCTGCACGAGTTATTCCAAAAATGTCCGTAGTTTCGGATTGCAAAGTGAGAGTACTGAGGTGCGATGTTCCTGTCCTGTGATGGTGGACAACATATTTTTAGATGCGAAACATGGCATGTGGCATATCAAACTTCATGATTTAACAAAACTAGGTCATCAGAAGACATCTTGAGGATTTCTGACCATACTGGCCACAAAAAGAGGCCCTGTGGGATTCTAGTTCCTCCGGAAAAGTGACCATATTCAAATCTATTCCAAAACCTGCAAAACCTGCAACCTGATTTTGCAAAACTAGGTCATGAAAAGACGTTTTGAGTATTTCTGATCATACTGTCCAGTTAGGGAGACCCAGCGTGATCCAGATCCTCCAAAACTATAGCCATATTCAAATCTTTTCGAAGACCAAGCTTGCGATGCATAAAATTTCATGATTTTGCAAAACTAGGTCTTCAGAGGACATTCCGGCCATATTCAAATCTTTACCAAAACCTGGCTTGCGGCATATCAAATTTCATGATTTTGCAAAACTTTGTTTTGGAAGACATTTTGAGTGTGTGGATGAGTGGCCCTACGAAATCTGCGTTCCTCGGAAAAGGTGGCCACACTCATTTCGTTGCCAAAATCTGGCTTGCGACATATCAAACATCATGATTGTGCAAAACTTGGTCATCGGATGACATTCTGAAATTTTTTGACTATACTTTCCACCTAGAATTGCTTTCAGGTATTAAAGTTCCTTCGATAAGGTGGCCATATTAATATCGTTACCAAATAGGAAATTTTGCAAAAAGAAACCTGGTAAGAGATTTTTCTTATGCATTACGAAATAATTTAGTATATATGACATTTTGTCATATATACTAAATTATTAACATGGACATTGCTAGTAGAAGACCAATGCGCCCTTGGAGTCTTTGAACGGAAGGTGCTGCGTACGATCTACGGTGGAGTGCAGATGGAAGACGGAACGTGGAGGAGGCTTATGAACTACGAATTGCACCAGTTGCTGGGAGAACCTCTCATCGTACACATCGCAAACATCGGTCGACTACGATGGGCTGGGCATGTCGTAAGAATGTCGGACGACAGCCCTGTTAAAGTGGTTCTCGAAAACGAACCGACATGTACAAGAAGAAGAGACGCGCAACGAGCAAGGTGGATTGATCAAGTAGAAGGCGACCTCCGCAGACAGCGAGACTGGCGAGGTACAGCCATGGGCCGATTACAATGGAAACAACTTCTGTGTACAGCAGAGGCCACACAGGCCTTAGTCTACTCTTAGTTTATTTCTAAAGTTCATATTTTTAAGAACACAAATTAAATCTATTTTATTACAAACATTTGCAATAGATTTCGTAAGATCCTGGATATTCTGAAAATCATCGCAATTCATACAACATTCAGAGCACGCATAAATTACCACACTACGATCATTTTGCTAGCATGATGGTGATTTGTAAGAGCTTTAGATTTTTAGGTTGTCAGAGGAGAAACATGTGGAACACTTGGAAACCGAAGATATTGTAGGTCCGTACGTATCTTAGTTGTTAATGAACATATCGATTTTGTTTGTTGTTTCAGCCTTCAACTACTCTCACGCTTTCGTTTTAACACGTGACTCATTGCCATTTCTTTGGACAACAAATCTAAAAACTTGCGTTTCTTGCTTCGATCTCCAAATAGATAGTTTTGATTGGCCGCCAGGAATGCATGGAAGGAGTTCTAGCTGCATAAATCCAATATATTCCGGAATATTGCCAATGGATGCTGGTAAGCAAACCTTTTACATGTGTAGCTACCAGTGACTTAATCTGCAGTATCCACAAATGCCTTTAGGGTATTATAAATATTTCTTTACAATTTTTGGTTTTGACGTAGGACTACGTCTGTGTTTTCAATACTGGGGTACACGTTTGAATTGCTAAAATTTGGAGCGTCACGAAAAATATATAGGTTTTGAACGTTAATAACTAAGTCATTCCACGATTGATTTCCAAAATGTTTGCACCAATCGATCGTAACATTTTCTACGCTTCGATTTAAATATTTCAAACTATTGATTTTTAACATGCAACTAATAAAATTAACGAAAATTTGAAGTGATATCTTATAATATCGATTTTTCATAGTAAATTTACCAAATTCACAGTACTTTCCGCGCACAGACTTCATATTTAAGTAAGGAACGTCTCCTAGGCAGCCACGAATGTTATATATCGGGTACACCTTCGCATTTTAATTTAGTTTTCCGGCGGTCGTGGAGCTGTGCAGAGTAGGATCTGCAGTTGGACGAGCAGTCGCTGGTGCAGTTGACTGTTGTTGCCGATGTTCCCGTCAACCTTGCTAAATCCGTCCTTTTCAGGACGACCAAATTAGTTTGCCAACTAAAGAGTTTATTTGGTTAAAATTTTCACTTGTGCTGTTTGAAATTAATTTCAATTACGGCGCGCCGGCTGAACATAGCATTCATTAAACGTCGGGTCCCGTAGTAAATGACAAAGAAGGTTGAACAACCAACGAACGGAATTCGAGCCGAACTGCGTCACTTCAGACCGACCATGTGGTTGAGTTCGTTGTAGTTCCTAGCTATGCATAGTGGATTAGTTGCTGGCGGTGGCAAGCAAATTAGGAAAGGTTCGTTTAAGAAAATCATCCCTCTTGCGTGTAATAATTAAAACTAATTATTGTTGCGCAATAATTGAAGTTCGTCCCCTTTGATGCAATTTGTAACACATTGCCTTCGTTGGTACCGCCTTCTTTCGTGCACTAGCATCCGATGCCTTTACCTGATAGCTTTTAGCAGAACATTTTGATTCAGTCTTACGACAGTCGTTAAGCTGTGCAGTAGCTGTAGGATTGCAGTTGGCGGCGGCGAGCAGTCGCTGCCCAGAGAGGCGTTGGTGCAGTTGGCTGTTGTTGCCGATGCTCCCGTCAACCTCGCTGCGAGAAAGATGGCTGCTGAAGCCTACTAGTTGGCGGGAAAAAGCCGCCCGTGACAACGAGACAAGAATCAATCATCCCGCGAAATGAACCAAGAGAGAAAGCCCAAGTTCAATCGCGAACTGTTTCGCCCTGTCAACTAAATCCGTCCTTTTCAGGACGACCAAATTAGTTTGCCAACTGAAGAGTTCGTTTGGATGAATTTTTCTCTTGTGCTGTTTGAAATTTCCATTACCGCGCTACGGCTGAACATGGCATTGAACGCCGCGTCCCGGAGTAAATGGCAAAGCGCATTGAACAACTAATAAACCAACAGATCCATAAATATCTTCTACGCGTTAGCGATAGTGGCCCTCTCAATCATCGTAGAAAATACAACCGGGCCGTATCATAATTAAGAGCCACCAAATGCTTTCTAAAGAGTGTACAATAGAATTTTCTTGGCCCTTTTCAGGACTGACTTAAATCGATTAGCAGATGGCCCTGACGTGTATGGGAATTAGATTGCTGCGTAGTCCTATGTCACCTTTGCGCACAACCCCATTGGGCTGTACCTTGTAGTTTTTCCTATTAAATTGGAAATAGTTATAATTTAGCAGAAAACTCCATTAGTATTAAATTTGAAACTCTCAAAAGTTGATGCGTGGTTGAATGCCCACACTGAAAATTTATTTTCGTAAATTAGCTTTCACTCGCTTCGTAATCATGGATTTTGTATATAGAACAAATGTCTCGTATATTGTATGAAACGTTCATATTGCTTTTTATTTTGTGAAATGCTATCATTACACCTTTTTGTATAATGCACGACATAGATTTCGCGAAGACCAGCCAATCGCTGCCTCGCTGATGTTGCTGCTGGGATGAGCGGGAATAATTTATTTATCCCAAAATACAAATTGAAGCGGAGTCGAGAGTTATAACCTCATACACATTATTCAATTATCACCTCACGAGTCGCCATGGCATAGTGAGATCAACCGAGGATGCAGTATCAGCTCTTTCCAAAATTACAGGATCGAATCCCATGTCGGAAACATTGAAAAAGGACGTTGGACAACTCCACGTGGTTGCGATTTTTTGTCAATTACATTTCGAGTCGATAAAGTAGATCTCTCAGTCGTTCAGGCAACCATCAGAGAGACGTTTCTTTTGAATTGGTAACAAAATATTCGTAGCTCTTTGTATTGTTTTCGTACAATGCACGAATGTTGTTTCTGTGTCAACAAATGCTTCGTGCTTTTGACAGTTACGCGTGTGCCATTAATTACGAATATATCTTCATAAAAAGAACAAATCAGTTTTGTTGCTGAAAACAACGAACAGGTTTGTTAGTTCTACCTTCGATTTCGTAAAATAAACTAAAATTAACTTTCAGTGCATGGCGAAATGCAAACTATTCATCAGCAAAAATTGAGTTAGTATTGATGTGAAGCATCATTCTATTCAAAATTATTTTTTCAAAAAGCTTACTTAATGAAGAAAGCAAACTGATTGGTCAGTAGCTAGAAGCTTCAGCCGGATTTTTGTCTGGCTTCAAAATAGGTACGAGTTTTGCATTTTTCCATTTATCTGGAAAGTATGCCAGATGAAAACATCTGTTAAATAGTTTTACCAAGAAAGACAAAGTACTCTCGGGGAGTTTTTTGATTAGGATATAGAAAATTCCATCATCACCTGGTGCTTTCATATTTTCAATTTTTTTAGTTATAGTTTTTACTTCATTCAAATCAGTTCCCCAAGAATCATCAAAAATATTTTCTTGTGAGAAAATATTCAGATACTCCCTGGAAACTTGATCCTCAATAGGACTTGTAAGACCCAAACTGAAATTATGGGAGCCCTCAAACTGCTTAACAAGTTTTTGAGCTTTTTCCGCATTTGTGAGCAAAATTTTATCACCTTCCTTAAGCGCTGGTATAGGCTTTTGAGGTTTTTTCAATATTTTAGAGAGTTTCCAGAAAGGTTTGGAACTCGGATCTAATTTTGGCACATTATTTTCACAATGTTTGTTCCTCAGGGCAAAGAAGCGTATTTTAATTTGTTTTTGTAAATCTCGCCATATGCCTTTCATAGCGGGATCACGTGTTCTTTGATATGCGGGATTCTTTAAAACAGATCGAAACACAACAGTGCTTATTCTTTTACAGAATTATTCTCTTGTGTCTTCTGCCTACCTTACCTTACCAATTAGACTAAGGCCGGTGGTGCCTCTCCTGTACACATTGTAATCGGTCCATGGCTGCACCTCGCCAGCCTCGCTGTCTGCGGAGGGTCCGTAGATCGTCTTCTACTTGATCGATCCACCTTGCTCGTTGTGCGCCTCTTCTTCGTGTACCGGTCGGTTTGTTTTCGAGAACGTTTTTCACAGGGCTGTCGTCCGACATTCTTACGACATGCCCAGCCCATCGTAGTCGACCGATTTTTGCGATGTGTACGATGAGAGGTTCTCCCAGCAACTGGTGCGCGTTGGTCCTCCACTAGCAATGTCCATGTTTCGTGGCCATAGAGAACTACCGGTCTAATTAATGTCTTGTAGATGGTCAACTTTCTGGTTCGGCGAACTTTGTTCGATCTTAGCGTCCTTCGGAGTCCAAAGTTGCCACGATTGCCAGCCATAATGCGCCTTTGTAGTTCTCTGCTGGTGTCGTTATCGGCGGTCACCAATGAGCCCACAATTCGTCTACTACCTCGATTTCATCACCGTCGATCTGAACTCGTGCTAGGAGACTAACATTGTCTTCTCGTGAGCCTCTTCCCTTCATGTATTTTGTTTTTAACGCATTAATCACAAGCCCAATCCTACCAGCTTCAGCCTTAAGTCTGATGTACGTTTCCGCCATCGTCTCAAAGTTACGTGCTACGATATCAACGTCGTCGGCGAAGCCAAATAGTCGGACAGACTTCCTGAAGATCGTGCCACTCGTGTCTATCCCAGCTCTTCGAATCACACCCTCCAATGCAATGTTAAACAACAAACACGACAATCCATCACCTTGCCGTAACCCTCTCCGAGATTCGAAGGGACTCGAGAGCGTCCCTGATACTCGGACGACACACATCACTCGATCCATCGTTGCTTTGATCAACCGCGTCAGTTTTTCCGGAAATCCATATTTGTGCATGATTTGCCATAGCTGGTCTCGATCGATTGTATCATACGCTGATTTGAAGTCGATGAAAAGATGATGTGTGGGCACGTTCTATTCACGACATTTCTGCAGTACTTGCCGAATCGCGAAAATCTGGTCCGTAGTAGCGCGGGCACCCATGAATCCCACTTGGTATTGCCCCACGAACTCCTTTGCAATTGGTGACAGGCGGCGGCATAACATTTGGGAGAGCAATCGCACGATAATTGCAGCAATCCAGCTTGTCGCCCTTTTTATAGAGGACACACTATTCCTTCCATCCAATCCTCCGGTAAACATTCTTCCTCCCAAATCTTGGTAATTACCCAGTGCAGCGCTCTGGCCAGTGCTTCACCACCGTATTTTAATTGCTCGCTTGGGAGTTGGTCAACACCAGCGGCTTTGTTGTAGCCGCTGGATGCCCGTTTTTCCATACCTTCTGTCCTGTCCAGCAAACCTTCTGCCTATGAATCGCGAATGACAGCTGAACGAGCAAAGCAGCTCAACAATCGCATCGCAAGTAGCTTCAATTATTTATTGTACTTATGATCATTAATCAGAAAAAGGGCTTCTGTCTATGCCGTTACAAAAACTTATGGACTAATTCCCAAACTTATGAACAATAGTAAGAAAGTATTAGATCCTCTTATGATTTTCCACTTTTGCCTGTTTTCATGATTTTTCCCACTTCTAAACTTCGTTTGCGTCCTGCTCTCACGCACAAAAAAAAATCCTAACCGGAATCGTATTCAATAAAAAAAAATCCATGGTCAATAATCATTTCTACTCGAAACTATCCTCGTACGGTGTACAATTATTTGGCATGCAGCTTGAATCGAAAGCAAATATTTATTGCACACACGTTCCATCTTGCAGCTAGCAGTGGCACGCCCTTCCCGATCTACGAGGACTTACGTTAGCATCATGTTTGGGATTCCTTCCAGAGAGCAGGAAACTCAAACTCTCTGAACCAGGAAAGAACGTACGACGAACAAGATCCTACCCTCTGCTCTGCCAGTGTTTAGCAACGAAAGTGAAAGCATAAAGCAAACCGATTAATGTTTGGCCATCGGTCGTAAATATTAATTAGGTTTCGGAGATAAAGCAGAGAACTATCGCAGGAAAAGCAAACTCCCTGCGACACTTTTGCTTTGTTGCTTGACTACTGCTACTACCGGGGACGATTTTCATTTCGGGGGGTGCGAAATAGTTATGATTGTAATGAAATTATTATTGCTGACAGCCATACGGAAGTGTCATTTGGGTATTTAGTTGCTATTGTTCGGCGCATTAAATATGTTGGGGGAGAGGAAATGTGGACTGAAGAGAATGTTCTTCCAAGCAACTTCATTGAAGCAATGTAGCGAAAAAAGGGGAGGGCTACAATTTGTGAACTACCGTTTTTTTGAGGATTTCGTTTTTCAGAAATCTCGCGTATCCAAAAAAAACCACTATGACCGTGTGTTCTTACACGGTGGCCCGTCAAACAAATATCAATAATTCGCGTAACCCAGCAATACGCACGTGTTACCGGCCAACGCACAACCGTGGACCATATCGATAAGCGCGTGTGCAAACATCAAATGAACACACCAAACTCCCTCCTTCCACATTTGATATGGTTGTCTGGAGGACCCGTCGTTTTCGGAAAGCTCTCCCAACAATAGCGACTACCATTCGGAGGGGTGAGTAATAATTGTTAATAAATATCTTTATGATTATTTTCCTAACGGCTGGCTCTCCATTCTCGGCCAGGGATCTGAAGAGGTCAAAGGGAAAATAGCAGCCCGTTACAATTTATAGCGTTTATTTCAATTCAATAAGCACTTATTGAAGCGTTCCGCACCGTTCTCACAACATAACATTGCCCTAGTAAGGGAGAGAAAGAGAGTGGAAAACGGATCCATGTCGGTTGGTTAGTTGGTTGGTAATTGTTTTTCCTCCTTGAAGACACCACCGAAGACGAGATGGTGACTGGGGGTGGAACACCCTCTGACCATACATCTTGCTGAGCCACCCGGAGTAAGGCATTCGCTCACTGTGGCGTGGTGTCTTGTTTGAGATCTCGGGTTAAGGGGTGGCTCACTTAACGTAATTATTTTCCGTCCGCTTCTGGGGTTTCCTTCAGAAGCAAGCAACCGTCGAGGAGGGTCGATGGCGTGGTAAATACGTTACGTGAATGAGCACTTAGTTTTCCGAGCACATCTTTAGCACTCGCCGGAGCCAAACAAACAGATTGAATGCGTCGCTTGATTGCTTCTATTCATGCATACAAAAGACGGCCACCGACCGACCGATCCCGGGTGAAGGACGTGCGTGCATTCTCAGATCTTTCAGGACCTTGTTGTTATGATAGAATATGGCGTTCGTGTGGTGAGAGAGTCTGTCATAATAGACAGAGTGAATGGAGTGGCGAACCGGAACGAATTTTAAGGATTTTAATGAATTCACTCCGACGGCCTGAGAGGGAGCGGTCATTGATTTCCATACATTGAGCGAAGGCGCCTGGGGGAATGAATTTGAATTAGGCAGATTGATGCCCATTGTCCTGTAGGGACGTTGACGATTTTATGACGACGTGAGGTCAAGAATCAAGGAACGCTGAAAGATAGCTTTTCATAGCCATATACAGAGCGGGGAATTCGTTTAAAGACATCGTCATTTCCGTATAAAATAATAAATAGTAGTAACCTCCTTGACCGCCAAAATAGAATAACTAACGCAAAACACGGCGTTTTCAAAGGTCGCTCAACTGCTACGAACTTACTGGGGTTCGTCAATTACTCATTAAATGCAATGGATTATGGTCATCACGTAATGGCTCTTTACACCGACTTCGGCAAAACTTTTTATAGACTAGACATTCCAATGCTGATTTTCAAGCTTGAAAAAATGAGAATTGAGATGAGACTGCGCAATTGGATCGAATCGAATATATAACTTATCGTCAGCAAATTATAAAATTCAATAATAAAAAGTCTAATCAAATTCAAGTCACGTTGGGGGTTTCTCAAGGCTCACACTTAGGACCTCTTCTTTTCATTCTATACATTAATGACGTAACTCGTATTTATAAAAATCTCAATGTATGCTGAAGACATAAAACTGTACTTCGAATTTAAGAACGATAATGAAATTTATGTAATACGCAATGAGATTCAAGTTTTACATACATGGTGCTATAAAAGTCTATTGAAACCAGATGTTAAAAAAGTAATCTCATAACGTACACAGTTAAATTTTTTTTTGTAATTTTCAATCTATTTTCATGCACACAAAAAGACCATGCAAATAACTTCAAATTCACATGATGATTCAAATTGAAACGACTTGGAAATTACATCATGTAATATTTGCTAAATTTAATTTTACATGAACTGCTCAAGATGACAGCATCGTTAATTTTGACATTCAAGTTTATTAGTCACGTTAGACAGGGAGAGACAAAAGATGAGTGAGAATTTATTTGACCATTGATTGCCCAATCAATCCAAACATGGAACATCAAGTGAGAGGTGGAATCGTCATTACCAAAGAATGGCAATTTGAATTCATTCAAACACTTTAAGGGATTGCGGTTTATCAACATATTTGTTCAACAATGAGAAAGGCAAATCAAATGCATTCCTAGCAATTGGTTATTTTCATTCAACATGGCATTAAATTTCCATTCGCGTTCTGTTAAAGTGTTGGAAACAATGAAAAAACTTTAAAACTTACTCAATAAATCCAACAGGAGGAGATTATAGTTGCTGGGGAAATCTGGATAATTGACAATTACTTGCGCCTAAAATCACAATAAATACAAAAACGGCAATTAAATCAGCTTCACGTGACAAGATAGTTCACAGTTCGAACAAAACCTGTAAAATTATGACGACTCGAATGTAACAAATTAACCCCCATTATATGAATAGATATCACAGAAAAAAAACCTGAATTTTCATTGTGATGTAATTATCAGAGCATGTAAAATTGTATTTCATTCCACACGAAGCATCAACTTGCATGAAATAGTTCTAACACAGATGAGCTTTTGCATACAATTTTATCGCCAATGTATTGAATGTCCCAGAACTTTACACGAAGTATTACGCAAATTTTCATGTTTTGTGACGCTCCATTTATGTGCATGATATTGAACAGAAATTCACACTACTTTTTCGAGCTGTGTATTTACGTGTGGTCTAAAATTTACAGCACAGAAAAACGTTAGCTGTAAATTTACTTGTACTCTCTTTACAGGAGTTGTAAATTCAAAATATGCTGTAATCCACGGATCAGATTTTTTGGTTAGAAATAAACCAGATTTATTTGCTCTATTTATTTTTTCTTCACAAAAAAATAGAATTGAAAATATCCAGTTAGTTCAGTTGTATGCATCAGTTAGGGGCTATGCATAAACCACGTAGACTTTTTGGGGGGTAGGGGGATTTTGACCAAAGTCTACGCACCATACAAAATTTCAAAAAAATGTATAGAGAAAAGTCTACGAGGGGAGAGGGGGGGTCTGAGATTTTCAAAAATGAGTGAGCTGTGATACATAAAATCTGACACACTTTCGCTGCAATTTCCACACACTAAGAAATTATGAATTTTACACGAGACCTAATTCATGTTTGTAAAGAGCCGGGGAACGTAAACAAAGATTTCGTGTAAAATTATGTATCCTGAAACTAACACATACGCAAATCGACAAACGATGTGTTTGATTGAATTTATTTTCTCATCTCTTTCAACTCATTCTTATGTGATAAAGGACGCTCAGGAGACAGAAATTTACACGACATTTTGCTAGTGTGCACAGTCACACTTTTTTTCGTACTCTAAAAAAAGTCTCTACACTTCTTCATGCTTATCTTCCGTACGTGCAGTTACACAATATGGCGGTGACAACTTTTTATTTCTGACCGGACAAATTGAGCGGTGGTACTTAATTTAAATGAAATCATGTAAATTTCAAGCGTTTAAAACAGTAAACTAAGAGCGTGGCGTATAATTAGATGTTATCGATTGCAAATATGAATTCTTGCTGAAAGATTGTAATAAATATGATATTACTTTTCATGAAGGCAGTGCTTCTTGTTAATTACGGTACTTGAAATTGAAGTTTGCATTCAACCATTAATTGAGCAACAACATGTTTTCAGTGAAGTTTCAGATTACATCGGAAGTAATTTTCATATATTTTTTTTTGTGTTGTTATTTTTCAAATTATTTGTCACGTTAGCGTAAACATTTAGGACTTAGAAACAGCCGTTACAAATAAGTGTATTTTTTTCCTCTGTTTGGGTGCCGAATGACAACTATGTAGGATTTATCTGTACACGATCATGTTAATTCGTATGATAAAGCATTGGAATGCAATGCATTATATTGGCATATTTTTACTATGCCACCGTTTACAAAGATAAAAAAAAAATTGGAGGGGGGAGGGTTTTGAGGTGGGGGGGGGGGGTTTAATTTCATCGCATGTAATTTTGATTATTTTTTGCTGTGTATATCAGAAAACAAAGCACACCAAATATTCAAGTTATATTAGGAATTAAATGTGTACAAAAATGCGATAAAATAAGAGACTAAGGAATTATTCTAGACTCGAAAGTAACGTTTGTGGATCATTATAAAACGATAGTTCATAGAGCAGGCAATATGCTTAATTTTATAAAACGTTTCGGTACCACTTTCTAGATCCGTATGCAATAGAAACGCTTTATGTTGCTTATGTGCGGCCAATATTGTAGTATTGTTTGGTCTCCTTACACTCTTTGAAAAAATCATGTAAATTTAAGTCTACTTGGATGCACATAAAAGGAGCGGTCCGTTAAACCGAAAAAAGTTCTATTCATGTTATAATTCTCTTTGTAACAAAACGGTCTACTATTGTTTGACGTCTAATAAATAAATAAATAGATTAGCTCCCGGATGAGCTACGAGACGAGTGATCTAAGAAAATCTTGACCTTCCTCAAACGAAAAAAAATCTGGTAATCCTGTTCACCGACGAGAGCATGCTTACCATCGATCCCGTATCAAATTCCAGTACCTACCGCTATCTTAGTTCTTTCCCGGTAAAAGACGTATGACAAGTATAAAAACGTGTATCTGACCAAGCATCCTACTAGCGTTATTGTGCTTGGACTTACGATTGCAAAAAAAAATGAACCCAGTGTTCATTCCTGAAGGCGACAAAGTAAACGCGGAGATCTACATCGGGATTTTAAAAAAGTATGTCCTTCCGTGGATCGCATGATTCGTCATACTTGCTTGGATTAGCAAGTTGGAAGACCCCCTCACCAGCTCCGAACACAGGAACGGAATGGCTTGGATGGCAGGAACATTCGGCTGACGACCAGCTTTTTCGACTATGACGGGTGGTTAGGGGCTTCCATCATGCTTCATGACGTGCATTCCGTTATCTGCGTGCTTTGATGACCAGATGAGCGATGACTGAGTGAGTTATTTGATGCACCAACACTGTAAGTGGCATGGAATTCAGGAAGCGAAGAATTGATGTCAAATAGACATCGTAGAGCTGATGTCGGTGCATCCAAAAATGGTGTGAAGCAAGAGATGCGGTTACGTGTCGCAGTGCCGCTGTAACGTGAGAAAAAACAGGAAGACGAACGATACTTGGACGTGCTTACTTTCCTGAGATAGATTGTTAAGAGATCCCATCACCAGCCACAACCTAGACTACGTAGGCAGGAACAAATGATTAGCGCGAGTTAGTTGGGTGGATCAGGGACTCCCAGAGTGATGTAGGCAATGCGTCCTGGATATATACGGTAACAGCTGGCGGTGACTTCCACATGGTTTCGAATGAATTCGTTGCTACGGTGAGAGCAATTGGTGATGGACTTGGATTCGCAATTGAGTGTCTCAGACATTTTTATGTCAAGTGCATTGCTCTTCAAAGCTGGATCGAGACTAATTTTGAAAGAAACGATAGACATGTTGCTGGTGTCTGTACCTTTAGCCACCAGTATCACCACCTCAGGATCATCGTCAGTTCCTAAATTAGCTTTAATCATAGCCTAAATTGCCTCATTCGTGACATCAGGTCTAATGCGAGACATATAGAGCCAGAACTTGTTGGCTAGCTTTTCCCTGACAGGCTCAGAAACAACATTTTAACTAATCTGCTTCAATCCGGATTGAAACTCAGGAGGTGCTCGTGCCGCTGAGTCAGCGATTAAAAATGAGGATCTTCTATTGATAATTGCACAGGTTGTATTATCCTCATTTTTTTGACAGCTCAGTGCGCTTGGTAACAAGGTGTAAGAATCTAAACAAAAAAAAATGTTGTAAAAATTTGCACCGGTCAATGTTTTCTTGCTATTTTAGCACACGGTTAAAACTTGAAGGCGTATGGGACATTGTTGTTTTAATTGTAATGCCACTCAAGCATCCTCGCTTCAGGACGTTCTGTATATCTCTTAAACAGGTAAGCAGCTTCAGTAGTTTTAAGTTCTTAGTGACCCACGTATACTTAAACAAAGAAAATCCATTTTCAAACTACTACTGGCGCTGTTGTCTAGATATCCACAATTTTAAAATGTCTACATTGATATATATCATAGAGACACTACACGTGTTAGGAACGGATTCGTGATTATTTTAGCCGGTAGTATATTTGGTTTGTTCGAAGACACCATATGCCAAAATTTGGCAACACAAAATTAGATTTTAAAATTTCACTCATTCCTCCACAGTTTCAAATTAACATGAACCTGTAATAATTTATTATCCTTCAAATGAATCAGAATTCTGATTCATCCAAAGGTAAACATAATTTTACACACATTTATCTTTTTCAAGTTTTGAAGCAATGCTCCATTCTCCAGGATTAATTCAAGGGCGTTAATATTATTCGTAGTAGAACAGAATATTGATCCATAAATCTAAAAGCGTTTAAAAATAAATTTATTCCAACACGATTTTCAGATAATTATACTTTTTTATATTTTTTTTTTCAAGAGAGGTTTTTATGCTCTATTGAAACAATTTGTGCTACTTGGAAGGTTACAGTGGTACCAAATCGAGATGATAAGCAAAACACAAAGGAACACGAGTTTATTTACCACGTTTGATTGCATCTTGATGAAACATACGTCAAAGCTGATTTCAAGCAGCTCCCAGGTCAAGAGTTTTATACGACTACCGGAAAATTAAAGGTTCAAGATAAGCTTAAGCAGAAAAAAATGTCAAAGTTCTCGAAAAGAGTACCTGACAGGCAATTTACTCTTGTGGGCTAAAAATCAAATGTTTCGTGACAACTGGCACTCTCAACCAGTTTAAAATCTGTATTCTGGCAACACTGTGTGTTTGTTTTTATTCGCTGTTTCTATCGACTGTTTTTATTTATCTTTTATCTGTATAATCGTTCGTGATAATTACATTAGTATACCGTATTGAATGTCTTTCGACCTATACTCGCGCGCGATAGCAAAAATTTGTACATTGCCGTCGTGTTTTGCTGTTTTGTTCATGTGAGTGCATTGTTGTAGTTTTGCAAGTGGAACCGTGGAATCTTTCTCTTCTTCACTACCACCACGCCTTTTTTTCGACCGCTGCGCCATCTGGAAGATTTCTCTGGCAGCAATTGTTTGCAAGTTCACGCATTCTTTCACCACGCTACGCTTGTTGATTGCATACCCAAAGGCTATTCGACTTCTTTCACCACGCTAACGTTTTGCAATAATTTCAATCGTTCTACTAGCCACAAAATGAAAAGCACGTGCAAATCCTGCGAAAGCGAGATTTCAGAAATGAAACTCACCTGCCAAGGCTTTTGCAATGCGGAATATCATCCTTGCTGCGGCGGCATTTCTACATCTGTTTTGGATGAAATCAGCAAATACCATCAGTTATTTTGGCTTTGCAAATCGTGCTCGATTCTGATGAGTGATATGCGTGTTCGCAGCTCAATTCGGTCCGCCTACGAATCTGGTCAAGAAGTTGTTCTTAGCAAGCATAACGAAATCGTTGAAAGCCTCAAGTTGGAAATCATGAACGAGCTGAAAAACGAACTACGGAACAACTTTACTGCGCTTATCAACTCCAACTCATTAACGCCGAGGTCTTCGAAGCGCACCGATAATGCTAACGTTTCCGTTCGTCGTCGACTTTTCGGCAGACCTGAATCGAAAAAACCTCCACAAGAGCCTCTCATGTGTGGCTCAGCCGAGTCATAGCCAAAACTTTCTAGCAGAAAGTTTTGGCTATACCTGTTACGAATTTCTCGCGATGTCACCGTCGAGCAGGTACGAGCTTTAGCAACGCATCGCCGCGGCACCGAGGACGTGGAGGTTTTAAGACTAGTAGCCAACGGAAAGGACGTCAGCTCAATGTCTTTCATCTCCTTCAAAATTGGATTGAGCGCCGATTTGAAGGAAAAAGCTCTCTCTTCATCAACGTGGCCGAAAGGCATCTATTTCCGGGAATTTAAGGATAGCAGATCAGCCGCAAATTTTTGGAAACCTTCCCAAACGCCGACTCTTGCATCATTTGGAAACCGAACGTCTCGAACTGTTCAGTCGGCGTCGGGAGATGGCGCCATGGAGGAGGAATAACTACACCGCGACGCGCAGTAAACAGTACCATGGAGACCTCTTCTCAGTTCGACACAGTCCCAGCTTTTGCTGTCATCGTTCATCGGAGTCGTTGCGGTCCTGATGTCGCTTCTGACGAAGAGGTTCTCCAAGCTGCGAATTCAGGCAAGCACCCGCAGTTTGTAGAGCGTACGCTTTCTGATATATCTTCCGATTCCAGCCATCTTTCTCCTGCTGATGCTTCCACTAGACCGCCGTTATCAACGCCCGCCAGCCTGCTACATACCTGTCATCTCGCCCATGCTCGTCATCAACACACATCGATCGTCACTTCAACCGGTCTGGGACGCACGTCACAGAGCAGTATGGAAGCCCTGGACCCTCCTAGCTCAGCTGTGCCCACTGCCGGTCTCAACGATGTTCTAACTGCTAGTTCCAGCCGTCAAAGTCGTCCTGGCCCTGGGTCTAGCGATGGGGACAGGGCTCTCCAAGCTGCCATCCATGGCAAGTATCCTTCATCTAATGACGTTGCTCGGACTGATGCTGCCTCATCTTTCAGATTGCTGCCTGCCGAATCCTCTGCCCCCTCATTGAAAGCCCTTTTGTACTACCAGACCGTAGGTGGTATCAACAGTTTCCTCGCCGAGTACCAGTTGGCATGCAGTGACGCATACTACGGTGTTTACGCCTTCACGGAAACCTGGCTTAATATAAACACATTATCGAAGCAACTGTTCGACGACACGTATTATGTCTACCGGCAAGACCGATTGTCGCTCAATAGCAACAAGAAATCTTCGCTCTCCTTGCTTGATGCTTATTCTACCGCCAGACTTCGACAAGTTAATGGCATTCCGAACGCGAATAACCGTTTGCTGGATCTATGTTTCATTAGCGAAGAATTGGGTCAAAGATGTTCCGTTCTTCTAGCTCCGACACCGCTTGTCAAAAGCTGCAGAAATCATTCACCCAAGCTTAACCCAAGCTGATTTCGTGGAAATGAATAACTTTCTCGCCGGCGTGAATTGGAACACGACCCTTGCAAACAGGGATGCGAATTCTGCTGTCTTTACTTTGTGTAACATTTTGCTGTATGCCGTTGATCAATTCGTGCCTAAGAAACTCAACCGTAAGCCTCCCAAACTTGCTTGGTCTAATTCCGACCTCAAACATTTGAAACGATTTAAAAGGGCTGCTCTTAGGAAACACAGCAAATATCGCACCGATTCTACGAGGACAATTTACGCACGCGACTACAAACACCTCAATAACAGCTTATACAACTCTCATCAGTCTCAATTGCAGAGCCGTCTCAAAACGAAACCGAAAAGCTTTTGGCGGTTCGTGAATGATCAACGGAAGGAAACCGGCTTACCCTCCACCATGACTGACGGCACTCACGAAGCTGACTCTGTCGCGGATATCGCCAACTTGTTCCGTACGCAGTTTAGCAGTGTCTTCTGCGACGAAATGCTGGATGCCGAGGGCCTTGAAGCAGCCACTAGCAATGTTCCCCGTTTGTCTATATTTGGATCTGCATTCACTATCCATAGTGATATGGTGATTTTAGCAGGGAAGCAGATGAAAAGCTCAACTGGATGTGGTCCTGATGGTATTCCTTCAATTGTTCTGAAGCGTTGCCTTAACACACTGGCTGTGCCCCTGGCTATGGTCTTCAATTTGTCATTAACTTCCAGTGTGTTTCCTGAATGCTGGAAAGAGTCGTTTGTTTTCCCAATATACAAAAAAGGA